>CM046453.1:21788203-22388203 GCA_025506515.1 Flaveria trinervia | reverse complement strand
AGAATTACGTACAACAACCACAAACCTATATAATATGTTCATACATAATAATAATATGAAATAACTAAACATTAATAAACATCAACCACATATTATATTGCATTCAACCATTACATTACATATGTGTAAGACATGAAGACTTTTACATTTAAGCTCGTAAACTAGGAACATCATGTATCTACAAACTCCCCCTTGGGCCTAGTTTGCTCTATTGTCTAACACTTTTCATATGTTCTTAGAACTTCTTGTACTTCTCCTCTTTTGTGATTCCTGCATGTATCTAGAATGCAAAGCAGAGTCTTATCACATGTTGGAACTAGAGAGCTTGTATAATATCCTGCGTGTCATAGAACAGTGGCCACTTGTATAAAGTATAAACATCTTCAGCCGACAAGTTAGTAAGCCACATCAGGTCGAATACCGTGATAGTATCTATTTTTCTATCTCAGTTCAAAACTATGACCATTTCACCTGTCCTCCAGTCATAATACCACCATTTGAAGTGTGGAGTGAAGTCCTAAGGCATTTCTCGTAAGGGAATCATTGACATCATGCGTAGGGGAATCCACTTTAGAACTACCTTAGGCTTTCCAATATAGGATCCACTTCAGACCTATAAATGTACCTCTTAGGTTGTTGAGGTCTGAAGTTTACCCACCTGGTGTGGTATTCCTTCTTCAATGCAGCCTCAAACCAACCTGACATCTTACTTGGATTAGCATACATCAGATCTAAGCATGCAAGTCGTTTGAGCTCAAAACCAAGAAGAGTCTTCAGATCATGAGGATATCTGAAGTACTCAATTCCTTTCTCCCTTTTCACAACATATACCTCTAAGTTTTCAAAATACGCCCACGTTATAATTTTGCCAGACACCTTCTGATGTCCTTTGACTCTATAGGGCTTGTTGTAGGCATTTTTCTTTTGTGGCATGCGTTGGGCTATCATCTCTACCAAACAAGCCGCCCATTTAGCTTTCTTGATATCAACATTTGTGTCTAAAGCTTGGGCTTGGCTTTCATCTTTTTCCTTCTTCTTTTCTATCTCTTCCAGTTTCTTAAACGTAGCAATGCCAAACGTATCACCCAAGTTGGGTATAACATTACCTTCGTGGTTAATGTACTATGGATAACACTCAGCAGTCACATCCTCGTTCTCAATTTCATCTACATCAGTTAGCTTATCGTTACTCACAACATCTACTTCTGGAGCATCCTTTACAAGCTCGTCAGGATTTAGTCTAAACATTGCAACGAGTTGTTCGTCCATCAAATCATGAATAATCTCTCCCTCTTCCAGAGTTTAGCTCACAGATCTCCTGACTATCCCTTGCAAGTCAAGAATCATTGTAAGTTGAGTCTTAACTTGCTAAAGGGGTTTGACATCATACTCGTCTATCTGTTGAGCTTCATTTGATTGATTAAACATTAAGCACATCACACATGTCATTTGATAAAACATTAAAACATAAACAAACATAGATGATCAATAATTACATTAATGTAATATATAATTCAAATACAAACGTTTTTAAATACAAAGACATCTAATAATTACTTTTGTCTTGATCCATCAGTTCTTCAATTGGACGAGTGGAGGATAAGGCTCCTTGATCTTGGTTTCACTTTATGCGCCTCTCCCGAGCTTGAGGATTTTAGGCTGATGCATATGCATCACCTTCTTGATCATTTTCATCCTCTTTATCTTTACCGTTCGGTCCTCCTTCGTCAATATCTTCCTCAGAATCATCTTCATCCTCATCATCATCATCATCACCATCACCATCATTAATCTTTAACGGCACGCTCTTTGATCCCTTGAGCTTTAGCAGTATCTTCTTGTTCTTCTTCTCAAGCTCCTCTATCCTCTTCACCAAAGCCGACACCAGCTCATTTGGACTAGTAAGTGCCTAGTGGGCTCGGCCTAGAGCTCTCTCATACTAGGCACTCTTCTTGCTAAGATGCATGATCTATTTTGCCTGAGTTGTATTCACCCACATCATCTTGTGTAGGTGTATAGCTCTTAGCTCATTGGTGGCAAGCAGCCTTATCGCAATGTTGTTCAGGTTAGCAAGCTATTCCTATAACCTGATATTGGGTAGAGTGGCTCCAGCTGTGAATGTGGAGTGGGAGGATGGACCAGTTTGGTGAGTGGTGGTGGTAGTGGTGGATGTGGTGAATATGGGAGGTGGAATCGGAGTGGGATGTGGTGGAATGACTATGGTTGTGGTGGTGGGAGGAGTGATAGTAGTAGTAGGAGAAGTGGTGATAGTAGTAGAGGTGGTAGTGGTTGTAATGGTGGTGGGAGGTGTGGTAGTGGTGTTGGCTGGAGTGGTAGTGGTGGTGGCTAGAGTGGTAGTGGTGGTGGCTGTGGCAGTGGTGGTAGAAGAAGTAATCAAAGTAAACCTTAGCCTCTTACTCTTCTTCCTATGAGGATGGGCCATTCTCTTTGTCCTTGAGCCCTTTGCAATAGAGGCTCCCTCCTTGGCTGTTGGGCTGGTTAGGGGTGTAAGTAGGATCAGTAACATGAGCAGCAGCACTCCTTGACTCAGCCTGGCTTCTTCCAACTACCTCTATGCCTATGTCTATGGCCATAACTCGGCTCCCAACAGTCCTCACTAGAGGCTCATCTTCCGACTCCTCATCGTCATCTATTAGGATGTCTTGGTGGAAGGAAGCCCCTTCTATTCCACCAATGTAACACCCGGTTATTTTAAAGTCAAAGAAAAGAATGAATAAAGTGAAAGAAATGAAGGAAAAAAAATAAAACCCGAGTCTAGGGGTAAAAAGTGTCCAAAAAGACAAAATGTTTGAAAAGTGGGTGTAAAAGTTGGCATGGCCGCCCATCACCCTTTCTACACCCAAATCTTTCGGATTTTAATGAGAGAAAGGAAGAGAGCAGAAATATTCTCAGCTTTGAAGGAAGAACAAGGAATTCAAATTCAAGGTAAGAATTCATGCTTTTATGGTGTTCTTGACTAGTCATATCCTCGGGTTTATGCTTATGTGTGTTTGTATGTGTTTGGGTATGTTTTTAGTGGGTTTCTAAGCAGTTTAATTCAATTTGAAAATGAGTTTGGAGGAAGCCACACTCAAAAACTGCATGGGTGAGTTCTAGGACCCTTCTTTTACTAGTTTTTAACTGATTTTGGGGCTGGAAATGCATGAATGCATGTTTTTATTAAAGTGGGTTTCGGACCCGGATGCTTGAATGTGTGCATGATGATGTTATGATGTGATGTGTGACTATGTTCATGCTTGATATGATTGTATTTCTAAGGCTTAGAGGGTAAGATTTAAGCTTAGAACATGATGAATGGTGAATTGAAATCTGATGTTTAAGGCTCATACATTAAGTTTTAGAATCTGCATAAGTGATGAAACAGAGAAATGCGGATGAGCAGAGTAAGCCAATGCGGATGAGCATGACCAAGTGTGGAAATGCGAATGAGAATGGACCAGTGTGGAAATACAGATGAGCATTGACCAAGTGTGGAAGTGCGGATGAGCAAAGTAAGTCAATGCGGATGAGGTCAATGCGGATGAGCAAAGTAAGTCAATGCAGATGAGGTCAATGCGGATGAGCATTGGCTAAGTAAGGAAATGCGGATGAGTTAGGCAAATGAGGATGGCAAATGCAGATAGAGTAAGTTAATGCGGATGAAGGAAACCAATGCGGATAGAGTAAGTTAATGTGGACGGAGGAAATCAACTGCGGATGAGCAGCAGTGTCAATGCGGATGAACACTTAGTAAAATTCTAACTTTATCGGAGAAAAGGAGTGATGTAGGCTTTGACCTAGGAGATTCCCTGGGGTTATGTAAGTTGACTTTTGAGGTCAAAATGGTATGATGGGCATGTAATGTTATGTGCTTAATGTTTATGCATGATGATGATGTTGCATGGTTATGCATGATGTATGATATGTATGTATGCTGCCTTGCATGTTGATGTATGAATGATATGTTTATGTTCCTTGTGATGATGTATGTTTATCTTTCCTATGACTTTATGTGTATGATAATGAATGAACCGAAGTATTATGTAACTTAAAGTGAAAGATAATGAAAGAGGGACATGATGAATTAATGCATGCATTAACGAATGAATGAATGTAAGAAGGCTTGCAAGCAAATGTATGGAGGTGCACACCCTAAGTAGGTGTTAGCTCAACGGTGTGCGGGTTAGCTGCCCCAAAGGACGCACACTGGGGTCAAATCTTTGTGATTGACCATATGAATAGGATCCTTGCCGCTTTCCCTAGGTACTGGAGTCAGCTTCGTGCATAATGTTCGAGGTCTATGAAAGACCTTAGGCCCAGTTAGGGGTATAGCATAGGGCATTGATCCGGAATGAAAGAAAAGATAAATGGGGAATGTACTTACCCTAGGTACTGGAGTTAGCTTCGTGAACAATGTTCGAGGTCTATGAAAGACCTCATGCCCAGTTACCCGCTTCGTGCACAATGTTTGGGGTAATGTACATGTCACTGGAAGCATTGAATGAATGAATGAAAGTATGAACGAAAGAATGACGAAGATAATATTGATATTATCTGTATGTATGTATGATGTATGATCACATTTAATAGAAATGAACAGTTTAAATAAAGGAAAAAGTATGTATTATTATTAAACTAGAACTCACTCAGACAGCTGCTCAACTCTTTTGGATGGCATCCATTTATATAAAGCTTTTGTGATGTAATACAACAATGAAATTTTGTAACTGACTAACGATGCATTATTTTGCAAAAGTTTTTATGATAAAATGAAATGCCATTTTTGAATGTGTCTGCTATGAATGTTTATTTAAAATAACTGTAAATATGTTTTTATGTGCAATGGTTGACCAGCTATAAGCGTCCCGGGAACAGGGCCTTACAACCAGGTGCCTCACCGCCTTGACCCTAATCATCGTTGTCTTTGTCTTCATCTATGGGTGTCATGATGGGCTCAACATCGGAGTCACTATCATCGTGACGCCACTTTTTGCGAGATGGCGCCACATACTCCTCATGGCCAAGTGACCAAATAGTCTCCTCACGGGGGGCTTTACTTGCTTCCCCTAGTAGACCTTCATCCTACCCAATGTAGTATCTCCAAAACAACCGCATCCTACCTATCTTTCGGGAGGGAAGGAGCTTCTGATCAATGATCATTTGTAGAAATCTTGGGTACATCCAGAACCCCTCCTTCCCCTTTGCCTCTATGTTCTCGACCAAGTATGAGAATATCATCTCGGAGAAACTTAACGGGTGGTTCAGCACCAGAGCAACATATGTGTTCTAGATTTGATCTGACATCTCGTCAAATCCTCCTCTCCTCGAAGTGATGCACTTAAGGATGATAAGAGCTATGTACTTAAACTGGGGGCATAGGTTGATTTTATTGACCACACCTGCGTTGATCTCCCCAGTGGACTTCATCAATAGAAAACATCCCCTAACTGTCAGAGGGTGTAGCTTGGTTGGGTGGTCACCATCTTCACCTAGACCTAGGACTTGCCTAAGATCGGCTGCAGTAATACTGATCTCCTGTTCGAAGATCAAGCTCCGGATGTTGTACGGCTCAGTGGACCTATCAACAGTAGCCCCTTCCAAAGGTCTGCTGTAGTGATCGGTAAGGAGTGCAAGGTGTAGATATGGCCTTGAAGATCCTTGATCTCCTGAGAAAGGCAATGATCCCCGCAAACTCGGAAGCATTCTGAGTAGAAGCATCTAGATGAGCAAAGATATTATGCTTGGGGCTCATCATCCATCTATCAGCCATGTTGTTGTAACACAAAACATATGCATTAGAGTTGTGTATAGGAGATGACAATTGAAACTTAAGCTATTCTATCATACTTGTTCAGTTGTGCAATCGAACCATACGATTGAGTGTTACTCGTATGAATGAGTTCAGTCGTACTATTGAGCCTGCGTTTGAGTTCAGTCGTGCGATTGATCCTGCGACTGAGCTTAGACGTATGTTACACCATGCGGTTGATTCAGTCGAGCGGTTGAACCCATCAGCATGATTCATACATGCGATTGAGTCATTCGCCTGGCTCAATCATGCGACTGGAGTTCATCAGCATGACCATTCGTATCCTACACTGTTAAACACCCTACAATCGAATCTTTGTCAAAACTGGATATTAGCCTTTGTGTTTAGATGCATTAGACTCGCAAAGACTCGAAATAACACTTAATGTCTTTTAAATCAACATTTGTGTCCCGCTAAGTGGTCTACTTTGGGGTTTTAGTTTCGGTTCCTTGTCTTAGCAGAAACGGCCCTTAGTGTTCGAATAAACCAATCATTAACGTCTATTTCGGTCTCACAATACCTGTACATGAACGAGGGATTAGTTAAGATCACAATCAGTATGTAAGAACAGGCAAATGAATTTTGGCCGAGTATCGTCGCATGAGCAGTTTCAGAGAGCTTTGAAGGGTGGTACAGGTTACGACCGACTGACCCCCTTATTTATACTCTTTTTAAATTTCAGTCGTGCGACTGGACCCATACTTATGCTCCAGTCTTGCGATAGAGTCCATACTCATGCTTCAGTCATGCGACTGAATCCATACTCATGCTTCAGTTGTGTGACTGGGGTTCAGTCATGCGACTGGCTCTGATAGGATCAATTGAGCTGATCTGTGATGATGTATGATCACAATTCAAAGAAAACACAAACAAAGTAATCGAATTCAAACAAGATATCAACAAAATTCACAGTTTCATTAATATCAAGCAAAGACAATTACAAAGAAATAAGCAGTGATTCGTTCACTCTCACCAGCTCACTACTAACTAACAGTCCAAGTTATTTATAATGAAACACAAAGGAACTAACAATTACAAAAATAGTCCCTATACTATTACAAATATCAAAAAGACACATAAAGACAACATGTTAATCTTTCTAGAGTCCTAACAATACTCCCCCTAAGGTTTACATGGTCTTCGGTCTTCAAAATCTTCAACGTTTTCTTCTTTCTTTATCTCCTTCAGCTTTATCTTGAGCTTCAATCTTTTGTCTTCAATCTTTTTCACTCGAAGAAGTCTTCTGGTTCTTCTTTTATCTTGAACATAGGCTTCTTTTGGTACATCTCTTGTTCTTTCAAAGCATTTACAATAGCAGACTTGAATTTGCTTGCAAGAATGCCTTGTTCTGGTTTAGCTTCATTTGTCTTTATCTCCATCTTGTTCATTCTTTCCAACGTGTCTTTTGATAAGCAAGTGATGTCAATGTTTGCATATAACTCAATAGGATTTGGACCATCCGTTGATTATACTTTTAAGACACCTTTCCTTGAGATTTTCATAAATTCAATATCTTTGATATCTTTCTTCACAATGTTTGTATATGCAAAAGCTTTTCTCAATGATATTCTTTCCATAGTTGCTCTCATCACATTGATTATGGAAATGAAATAGTTCTTGTCTTGCTATGCATCATCCGGAGATACTTTCTCAAACTTTGGTACAGACAAAAATGAAATATAACTTGGATGTAACAGTTTGAGTTCGAAAGAACCAAAAAGAGTAATCATGTCTTCATTCCACTGTTCAAGATTTCGAACCAATTTAAGCTCAAACGTCTCAGTGTTATAAAACCACCTGAGAATTGGTTTTGATTTCTGGTTACCTTCAATCAGTTTGAAACCAGGAGTTGTTACTTTTTCAAAGTACTTATCATAAAATTCAATCATGAAGTGTTCATCTTCAGATTGTACTCCTTTGAGCTTTTTGTTTTTCTTTAGAGTAGCAAAGTACTCTTTATCTTCTTGATCGCATATAGTTTGAAGAAACACTTGATCGATCCATACCTTTTCTCAGTAATTCTACCATCATTTTACCATGTTTGGAATCTGTTGAATTGATCAGAGGTAATCTATTCTACTCCTTCAATACGTTTCTCACTAAATCACCTGTGGATCTGGCATTATCAAAAATCTAAATTTGCTCAGATGATGCTTTGTAAGCTTGCTTTTTTGTACATGAAAACATTTTAATTAGCTCTTTTATACTGTCATAAGCATCTGACTTTCTTGCCATTTGTTTGATTTCTTGAGGTTTTAGCGCTCTTGTTCTTTTTGTGATCTCTAGATATTGAGGATTGTCTGTATCAAGAATAATCATCTTCTTCGTTTGTTTTTCAGTCTCTTGGAAGCTTGTGACAAGATTTCTTAATGATACAGATTGTAGTCTTTTCAATTTTCTCCACGGATAGTTTCTAGCTTGCAACCATGATCTTAAAGCTGGAATACTCATACTATCCGGATCAGGATGGTGAAGCTTTGATCTTGGTAATTCTTCTACATTAATACTTTCTTTTTCTCTGATCCATTCACCATGCTCGATCACATTTAATTTTGGATCAATTGGTGCGACTGACTCTACTGCAATACACTTCTCATATTCATCATAAATCTAAGAGACTGTCAGTCCATCCAAAATACTCTCTTATACTTTATCCTCATAAGATAGTTATATCTTTCATCAAAATCTTGTGGTACTTCTTCTTGATCTTGAAATTTTTCTTGTGAAGAGAAATTAGCTACAAACTGTGCTTCATCAATATCTTCATCATTCAATACTTCATCAAAGCAATCATTATTGTACATTTCTTCAATATCTACTAAGCCTCAATTTGTTCATGAGTGGTTTGCTCTTCAACATTTTCTTCAATTCTTTGAGCTTTTGAGACTAACTCAGATAAACTTGCATCTTCAATCTCATCGATGTTTCTTTTTCCTTTATCCATTTCAGGATTTTCTTCAACAATGTTCCTTTCAAAACTAATCATTGGTTCAGGTGATATAGGCTTTTGAACTTCTTTTGTCTTTAGCTATTCTTCTTTTAATTTTTCATTTTCCTCTGACAATTTCTTGAATTTTTCTTCAAGAATATCATAATCTTTTATCATGACTTCAAAGTTTTTGATCACATCTTCTTTATCTTTAGCATAAGCCACAATCTTTTTATCTTTCTCAACATTTTCTTCTTTAAACTTTGAATTTTCATCCTTTGATAATTGAATTTCCTTTTCAAGAGATATTTTAATCTCTTTCAACCTTTCATTTTCAGCCTTTAAATCTTCAATTTCTTTTTCTTTAACCACATTCTCTTCTTTCAAATTTTCTAACTCATCAACATCCACCATCTCTTTTGTTTGTACAGACACATTTTGTGTAGTACTTAAAGGAATTTCTTCTACTTCTTCATTTTCCTCAGATTGAAACACAGGTTCATATAACACATCATTCATGAAATCAAAATCAAAGGTTTGATTTTGTGAACCTTCTTCATGAGCAACAATAACAGGTTCATCTTCTTGAACATCATGAACAGAATCATCATGTATATCAACATCAGTAGTTTCTTCAACTATGTTCTGTGTTTCATTTACATTCTCATCTTCATTCCTTTCTTCAATGGATTCTTGATGTGCTTCAGCTGCACCACCATTATCATCATCATCATTATTATCATTATCTTCATCTTCTGATGAGCTTTTAGAATCTTCATCTACATTTTCTTCATTATCATCATCAATCATATCATCAACAACATCCTCAATGAGATCATTAAGATCTATTGGTTCATCTTCAGATAAATGAAAATGTTGTTGGTTTATGTAAACTTCATCATTAGATGCATTCCTTATATAATCAAACACAGAAATGTTTTGAGCACCAGTGATCATTGTCAGTCTTTTATACACAGATTCTGACATGTGCTCCAATAGTAATTTATCACCTTCAACTCCTTCAAGATACTTCAAGCATTCTATCCAATGTGATGAAAGCTCTTACAACTTTGTTTCCTTCTTCATTTCTTTCAACTTCAGTAGTTCTCCAGAATTTCTTGATCAATCTTTCATTTATCATTGGTCTTGCACACATAGCATAGACATATTTTGATCTTAAGAGAAATCTGATCATTTCTTCATATCCAACTGCTTCTCTATTTTCTTCATCCAGAAATGCAGCAACATTATGTTTTGGTTCAAACTTCAAATTTGCCATGTGAAAACAAATTTTATTAGAACATTGAAATTTGATGCGTTTGCAATTTGAATATTAACTTCAATTTTTTTACTTATCATTTTTATTTTTTACTTATGAATTTAATTTGTGAAATTCTTGAAATTATTTATTTTGAATTCATGATTTTATTAGTCCATTTTAAATTATGAAATTTTCTACCTTTTATATTTAAAAATAGTATTTTTTTTGTTTTTATTTTTATTAAAAAATATTCAAGATGTCTGTTCATCTTCTTCTTCTTCCTTCGAAAAACCCGACTATGAATTTTGTTATCAACATCATTCTTGATTTTAGTCCACAAACAATATATCAAATTACTTGAATTTTGATATACATCAACAATTCAGAATCATTTTATATGTTGTTAAGATTGATTTGTTGAACTTTGAATGTCATAGTGTCGAACGAACCCGAATAATAGTCAAACACCTATGTCAATCATCGGTTTTTTAACCAAAATCTACTGACTTGAATCACAAACTTACGTTTATAACTCAAATAATATCTATCAATCAACACAGGTTTGCTTCAAACAACAAAATCAGAAGGTTCGATGAAGACCAGAGTCGATAGTTTAGAGGGTTTTGGTTTTTCAGAGAATTTTGAGTGTGAATGAGAAAACAAGTGTAAATGTTCAATTTATATTAAGTGAAATTTTAGACGCAATAGCACTGTTTGTGCGTATGAAACCCTTTCAGAAAATAATGAGACGCATGAACACTGTTTGGTCGTATGGACTTAGACACATGAGAACTGTTCAAGATTTTTAGTCATCTCTTCCAATTGTTTAGAAACATTTTCTATTTCTTAAAGAGTTTCGTTCCATGATGTTTGAAGAGACATAATCTTTTGGTCTGCTGTTTTATGATCAGATTTTAATTTGTTATGCATTGATTCTTCTTGTTTGAGTTTCTCACAGATTTTATATGAGTATGTTCTATAGTATTCAACATGTTCATAGCATGATTTTTTGCATAGTTTTTCTCTCACTTCAGATGGTATTTCAGGAAATTTTGGAGATGAGGTTTCAGATTTTGAAGATGAAGTGTCAACCTTTGGTTGATGAGACTGTGCCATTAGAGCTACTTCATCTGTATCCTCCTTAGGATCTGATTTGTCACTCCAATCATAGTCATCTTCTTCATTTTCACCTTCCACCTTTGGATCATTGTTTTCTGACCAATCTTCTTCCTGAATTTCTATAAAAATAGATAAACTAGATGTCAAATGATTAGTAAATTGTTCAGCTTATGCACTCTAATCATAACCATCTTTAATATTGACTACTAGAGCTTTCTTGGTTTCATCAGATGATTTTGTTTCATCTTTAAGCTCAGGAATAGGAAGACTTTGTAAGGCTTTTGAAAAAGTCTTTTAAGTTGGTTGAAACCTTTGATTATTGGAGCTTCATTGAGCATTTCCTCCATTATTCATTAGAGCTTTTCATTCTCTTGAGAAATGGCCATAGCTGTTACAGTTAAAACACCTAGATTTTGACTTATCAAATCCAACAGTCTTGTTAGCACCTGGCTTGTACTTCCTGTTGACATATGAGTGTTTTTATGTCGTGTAAGAAATCATCACCATTTGCCAGTTTAAGTCCATCTCTTCCATAGCTTCAAGATCCATTTCAAATAAATCCTGAAAAACAATATCTAATTGAGTTAAATGGCTACCTTGATATGCTTGAAAACTAGCCATAAATGCAGTAAATGCATTTTTAGATTCTTCATCCTCTAATAGGATATTTATCAGATCTTTAAGTTTGCTAGATTTAATAGAGTTAGATGAAGAAGCCTCTGATTGAACATTTGATATTTAAGACTCAAATTTAGGAGGAGATTGAGAATGAGATTGTGTTGTGTAAGCAGGAGCACTAGTAAACGATGAATTAGTGAAAAATCCTGCTCCGACAAATAAATCTCCTTCTTCTTTAACTTTCTCATTTTTTTCCATGAATGCATTTTCAACTGTGTTTGCTGGAGAAGCAACAAACTGATACTGAGACATTGATGTTGCTCTATCATTGTTCCTTGAGCTTTCATCGATCTCTACTGACTCAATCTTGGCAATAAGTAGATCCAGATCCATAGGGAACTTCTTAGTATGCTTTAGTAAGTTACTGTTTGTTTCCATGATGAGGGTAAAGCATTGAGTAGTCTAAGATTTAGATCTTCAAGATAAGGCTTAATACCAGCTATTGACATCTTAGTTGTAAGTTGAACAAATCTTTTCATCATTTGATTTATGGTTTCTCCAAACAAATGTTGAAACAGTTCTCATTGCCTTTTCAACTTTTGTTTATTGAGATTTTGAATCTCCTTCCTCCTTCACAAATGGTCTTTAAGGCTTTATAGATGGTATATCCAGTTTGATATCCATCAAGTCTTGCAAGAACTTCTAGAAGTAGTCCTTTACACATCAAGGAGTATGCTTTGTGTCACACCCTCAAAGTCCACTTGCGGAGTTTTACCGCGAGGCGTGTGAACAAACCAGGATCACAGTCAATAGTTACTCAGAATGACTCTATATGCCATAATTTAATGAAATTAATCTAAAGTAAATAAATTAAAGAGTGCAGAAGCATTTTGAAAATAACCCAAAGTAATAAAAGTATATTTGTGGCAAAACATGTGCCAATCCCAAAAGAGAAATCAATAACTATTAAAATGGTAAAATTGTCTTGAAGACCGTGTCATAGAATGCAGTGGACCATGCAGTGCTCCTATGGCAAGCAAGCTAAGGACCTGAGAATAGCATACTAAAAATGTCAACACAATGGTTGGTGAGTTCAAGAGATATTCAAATATAAACAGTTTAATAATAAAGATGTACAAGTAGCGTATTGTAACAGATAGCTAGTCCATTAACAATATATATTATTTCATAGTGATTTTGCAATTGAAGCTGACTGTGTTACGTTGTTGCCTCCTTCCACGACTTAACAGGTCATGACAATGTTCATTAGGACAACTTGCACCCGGTTGACCTCGAGTCACACAGGTGGGGCTCGTCAGACCCAGTAGTACTACCCAAATTTCCCCGCTAATCGATATTAACAATTCGAAAGTGAGGACTTTCCATGATATCAACACTATATAATATTGGACACAACTTAAATACATAAAGCGTTCGTGATTTACCAGTATGCTATCCCCCCCAAAGAGAGTAAATAAAAAATGGGGCATGAACTCACCTGATATGCATTTAGATACACAGGGTTTGACTTGTCAAACAGAATAGACAGACAACCTTCAGAGGTTACCTAGATCATATAAGTGCATGAGTATGTGTAATCAGAGAACATGTGAAACCCTAAGTACACTACAACCAAGGACTCAAGATTTCAAACAAAACACACAATATTTGACCTAGTTGACCCGTTTGACCCGTTGGTGACTTTATGTATTGTAAACCATTCAAATAGATCATATGCATGCTATATCATCCAGGTGTAAGACTTAGATCATCATTCAACCAAGTATCATACAAGTCATGCGAATCTAGAACATTAACATAACCACTAGTTATACACAACTAACATGTCACACAGAGATCAAACCACTCACTACATGCCATGTGAAGCCACTCACGACTTCACATCCTAAACCCTGCCAATCCTACTAAGTAGGGGCCTCAGATTCGCACACGTGTATGATGATCATAACCATATTCATTATCCATATGCATTGCATTCAACAACATTCCAACAATCAATTACCAGTCCAAACATGATGTCCTACTACTAAACAACATCCAAATCATACATGATCATAAATGTCCATATATCATTCGTGATTACCCCGCCATTACATACAACCAAATTACCATGTTCTACCACATTAGAATCTATCCATGATCATACTAACATGTTCCTAACACCCCAAACATGTTCAAGCTATCATTTTTCAGACTTTAGGCAAATAAAGTTCCCTTTTGGGAAAGTACATCCCAACAACTATCAATCATCCAATGTATTCATGAATTCATCATAATTATACCATTTCAAGCTCCATACAATATCTAAACATGATCAACAACACCTAAACACCATATCTAACAATCTCATAAACAAAAGTTTCTACTTTTGGCAAGCTATGAACAACAACATCAAATTAAAGATTTCTAGCATTCATAACAACAATCTAGCATCTAATCATCATCATGAAATCATCCATAACATCATACCATCCATAATTCAACATTACATGCAAAATAAAGTTACTATTCTTAGTAACCTATGAACAATGCATCAAAATTCCAACTTTCTTGCATAATCAATGTATTCTAACATTCATACAACCTATTAATCATCAAACATTCATCAAACAATCATCCATCATGCATAATCATAGCATTTTCGAATTAGGGTTTGTTTCATACACAAGGTTCATGATCAATCCACTAAAAACATAGAATTCTTGCATAATCGACGTTAACTAACATGTATACAATCTAACTAACATACTAACATCATCAACCAACATCAATTTCGACTCCATGAAGGCCAATTCACGAATTAGGGTTTGGCCCTAAACAAAAACTCACAAAAACATGAAAAATCTTACCTTTAAATGTGTATTAACTTGCAATTGATGATTCCTACGTGTTGTATGCCTTGTAATCGAATCAAATTGAGGTTTTGATGCTTGTTCTTGGCTGATTTTCGCAAATGGATGGGCTTAGATGGGAGATCGCGGCCGAAGGGGTGGCTTGGGGCTAGGGTTTTGTTTTATTCAATTTTAATTTACATAATTACCCTTTTAGCCCTTGTAATTTGTATTTTATAAAAAACTAAGCTTTAAACTCTTTGTAAAGTGTTTTTAACTTCATAATATAAAGATATAAACTTATGAAAATCATTATATATCTTATCTTTATAAAAACACAATACTTACGAACAAATAGGCACGTTTCCGCGTTACGTGATTAATTTTCTAATTAACCTTTTAAAAATGTGTAAACACATAAACATAACCCAATACTCACATAATCAATTAGATTCACATCAAACTAACATTATCCATTATTATTAGGTCACCAACGTTAAACGACAACTAGTGTGTGCTCACGACACGTGTATACAAGACTTAACGGAACTAACGGAGTTTGGTAACGGAAATTTTCCGGATGTCACACTTTGACATCATTATTTACTCTTCTCAAATCATCTCCTTGAAGACCATCTTCAGGATAGGGTTCCTGAGAGTCTTTAGTGCGTATAAACCCTCTGTCAGGTCCATTAGTGATTATAGGGATGAATGGTCCTTTTTCTATGGATTTCCAAAGATTAGGGTCAATGGAATTTAAGTGATGTTTCAACCTAAAAGACCAATTTTTGAAATCAGCTCTATTTTTAGGTTTTGGAACTCTATTCAGAATCTTCTGATTTGACCATTTTTATATTTTTGTTGTTTCTCTTGTATTTTGAATTAAGAAAAGGAATGAAAAAGTTTTTGAAAATTTCTTTTAATAAAATTCTAAGTGTCACGGTTGATACGCCTGAACAGTATTCAAACGCCCTAACAGTTGATACGCCTAAGTTGACAGTTGTCTAAGGGAATGCCTTAGAAAATTTTCCAAAACACCCAAAATTGATGCGTCTGGATAGTAGTAAAACACCTGAACAGTTGTAATGCACCTACAAAGTTGTGATGCGCCTGCACAGTTTTCAAACGTCTAAACAGTTCTAATACACCTCAACAACGATGATATGTCTGGACCTTTTCTCTTCAATAGTGGTCAAACGTCTGAACTAAAAACGTCTACACAGTGTTAATGCGACTAATCAGTAGTCAAACACTTAACACTTAGACAAGTTTTCAGCAAACTTCAACCCTAATGCGCCACATTCATCATGTTCATATGAATGTAACAGACTCAAATCTTCTGAAAATCTTCGAAAGTTGATGAACTGGATTGAAAATTTCCAATTAGATGAGTTTTATGGCGATAATCATTCTTCTAAAATCAATTTCTATCGATATCAACAACAAATCAATCAATTTGAAACTTTCAGTTCGAAATAGCAATGAACTGTTCGAACAGAAATTCAACAAATTATCTTAATTTGATGAATTTAATTGCTAATTGTGGTTTAAAACATGTTTTTGATGATGAAACACATCTGAAATCCTCAATTTTCATTTGAATTGTCTGTCAATCATAGATTTAGTGAGCTTTTTGAGTTTCAAAGTTCGATAAACTTCAAAATTACTCAAATAACAGCTACCAACAACTCTGATACAAATTGATAGGATCAATTGAGCTGATCTGTGATGATGTATGATCACAATTCAAAGAAAACACAAACAAAGTCATCGAATTCAAACAAGATATCAACAAAATTCACAGTTTCATTAATATCAAGCAAAGACAATTACAAAGTAGTAAGCAGTGGTTCGTTCACTCTCACCAGCTCACTACTAACTAACATTCTAAGCTATTTATAATGAAACACAAAGGAACTAACAATTACAAAAATAGTCCTTATACTATTACAAATATCAAAAAGACACATAAAGACAACATGTTAATCTTTCTAGAGTCCTAACAGGCTCATACTCCTTCATCCATTCGTACGATTGGTTCAGTCTTGTAGTCCAATCGCATGGTTGTCCCATACTAATGGTCCAATCGTTTGACTGGCTCGTACTTATGGTTCAATCATGCGATTGGCTCATAATTATGATTCAATCGTACGATTGGCTCATACACATGAGTTTGACCTCATACACTTTCATACTTTTAAATTTTTTTACCTTTGCTAAACACTATGACCTTTTAACACCATTTGATCTCCTCAGACGGATCCTCTTAGTTTGGAACCTTTTGATCATCTCAGACGTGATCCTGTTAATTTAGAACTAATTGGTCATCTCAGACGTGACCATTTTTAGTGAGTGATTCATAGGATTCAGCTAGTTGAATAGTCCGACATCTACACTACACAAGACTAGAAAATTGAAAATAGCTTTGAGATTTAAAAGAAAACAAGACATATTTTTGTTGTGTTGGGTTTGAACAGAAGAGCTTCAAGTAATTTGATCATTTCTTGAACGATTTATTATGGAATCATACAGATATATCAGAATCATTTGGGAACCCCTTTTAGTACGCACTCTGATGCTAGATTCTTGTGTTGTGTGAGAGTCATTAGCACTTTCAAGAAATCATACTAGAGCTATAAGATGCACACAATGACTTTGACTTTCAAGAATTGTAGCCATGATGATTGTTAGTATGTTTGTCCACTTAAATCCATACACAGACTTTTGACTTACATTGGTGATGAATAGGTTTAATTATTTCAACAGCATTGTGGATCCCACACTTATATGGCAATCAACATTCCTAAGGAGATTTTTGAGCGGTCTACGGCTATTTGACAAGAAGAAACTATTCTAAGAGCTTTTAAAGAGATGCCAAGCCTCAGGTCAGTGCCATCGCACAGCAGAAAGGTGCAAACAACATAAATTCTAGAATATTTAGGTTTTGCTTATCCTCAGGTCAGTGCCACCGTACAGTAGAGAGGCACACAACCTATCTTCTTGTTAGAGATATATTTTTCTTTTGCGCACAACGCAACAAAACATATTTGTCATTAGATTGATTGGTTTTAGTAGTTTTTACATGTGCTTTGCTCATAGTTATGGTCATCCGCACACATTTGTGGCATTTATTTTGCTCGTGACACCTTATTAGAAATGCGTTGATTATGTTAACCAGGAATAAGATGAGAACCCACAACAAGTTGAACAAGTTAGTTTGAACTTTAATTCACGAATAAAGTCTACTCATCTATTGTGTTGAATCTACCGACACATCATATAATGAACTAGCAACCTCTAGGTCTATTTTCTCTATGTTACCTCAGTAGCAAACTAGTTTAACTATCTTTTTTCTTTAGTTGTGCTTAGACTCCTCAGACTAGTACTTTGAATTTCGCATTTTGAGCAAATTAGTTTTGAAATCTCAACCAATCTGTTCCCTGTGTACTATCACTTTCCATAAGCTTTGAATCAAAATCACAGATTTGATTTCACTTCTCTCAGCTAACTTGCCCTCCCCCTCATTTTTTTAATTTTTCTTTTTTTAGTAAATAAATATTACTATTTAATACTAAGCTTAGGCTATTCTCCCCCGTAAGGCCTCGTTCCCGGGACGCTTACAGCTGGCCAATATCGCTAATAAAACCTATAATTACATTAACTTGAAATAAACATTGCAGCGGAAACATTTTAAAACAACATTTTTATTATAATTTTTTGTAAAATGATAGAACATTCGTTACACAATTTCATTTGTTCACATTACAAAGCAAAAACACTAACAAAAGAATGCCATCCAAAATGCCAAGTAGCTGCCCCACGCCATCCTTAGCAATGCTCGCCTACCAACTGGAAAATGAATAAAAAGTCAACGTTGCTGAGTGAGTTCTAGTTTTATAATAAAACATGCTTTACTTTAATTAAAACCGTTCTTCACTTTCTTTCAAATCATACTATAAAGTTATATATGATCACACATCGTATATACACATAGATAATAACATTATTATCTTCTTTATTGTTCATCACATATGTTCTTTAAACGTTCCCTCTTTATAACATTCTTCATCACTATTTGGATCAGTGTCATCAGCTATGCCCGAAACAAATATGGTACTGGGCTGAAGTTCATAATTGACTTCCACACTGCACATAACCTGGCACCAGCACCGGGGTAAGCAACATAGATCCCAACTGTATTCTACACCCCCAACATTCTGCATAACTCGGGTAACCACTATAAACCACTGTATACTACACCCCCAACATTATGCATAACTCGGGTAACCACTATAAACCATTGTATACTACACCCCCAACATTATGCATAAGTCGGGTAACCACTATAAACCACTGTATACTACACCCCCCAATATTATGCATAACTCGGGTAACCACTATAAAAATGACAGGTCATAAAGACGGACCCCGATGTGCATCCTTCTAGGGTAGCTAACCCATACACCGTTGAACTAACACCCTTCATTGGGTGTGTTTCCACATAGAAGGCTTGCAAGACTTACTTTACTTTCTCAAAATAATGCATGCACTTATCATTATGTTCCTCTTTCCATTATCTTCCACTTTACATTACATAATACTTTTCATTTCATTAACACACAACATGAGGCCATGCGAAGATAGACATACATAATAGGAACATCATCATACACAGTCAAAATCATCATACATGGCATCATACATACATAACATACATCATACATACCATCATACATAAGCATCAATCATACATATATATCATCATACATGCCATCAAAACATCTATGACCTCAAAAAGTCAACTTACATAGCCCCCATGAACATCCCAAGTCAAGCCTAAATTTCACTTTTTCCCCAAAAAGTCAGAAAATATTCTATGTGTTCATCCACATTTCCTTTTTTGTTCATCCGTATTTCTTTTACTTCATCTGCATTTGTTTATGTTCATCCACATTTGTTCAGTCGCATGACTTAATCATCCGCATTTGTTCAGTCGCATGACTTACTCATCCGCATTTGTTCAGTCACATGACTTACTCATCCGCATTTGTTCAGTCGCATGACTTACTCATCCGCATTTGTTCTTACTTATATGTCAATGCTCATCCACATTTGTTTATCCGTATTGACTTTACTCATCCGCATTTGTTCACACTTAGACTTTCTCATCCGCATTTCCTCATCCGCATTTGTTCACACTTAAACTTCTCCTCTGCATTTGTTCACACTTACACTTTCTCATCCACATTACCTCATCCTCATTTTTTCGCACTTAGACTTCGCATCCGCATTTGTTCACACTTAGACTTTCTCATCCACATTGACTTTACTCATCCACATTGACTTTCCATCCGCATTGACTTTCATCTGCATTGACTTTCCATCCGCATTGACTTTCCATCCGCATTGACTTTCCATCCGCATTGACTTTCCATCTGCATTGACTTTCCATCTGCATTTGTCAACACTTAAACAGTTCTTTCTAAACTTAGACGTATGAACTACTGTTTGGGCACATGAGCAGCCTAGGGCACACTATTCATCAAATTAAGTCCCCAAATCTCATCTTTCATGTTCTAAGCTTAAATCATGCATTCTAAGCCTTAGAAACACAACTATGACATCATCAAATCATGAACATAGTCCAAGATCACTCAATAACAGCAACATACACAGATTCAAACATACGAGTATAAAACCCAGTTTTATAAAAACATACATTCATGCATTTCCAGTCCCAAAATCAGTTAAAAACCAGTAAATGAGGGTTCTAGTACCCACCTTAGCAGCTCTTGAGTATGGCTTCTTCCAAACTCTTCTGCAATTGAGTTCAACCACCTAGAAACCCACTAAAAACACCCAACCGAACACACACAACACACATAAGCATACAACCAAGGATGAAACCAGTGAAGAACACCTTAAACATATGAATTCTTACCTTGAATTCGAACTTTTCTTCTTGTTCCTCTTCAGAACCAAGATTTTCTACTTGTTCTTTCTCTCTCTTTAAAAAATGCAGATCTGGTGTGTGAGAGGGGAGTGGGCAACCATGCCCACTTTATACCCACTTTTTCAAACCCTTTGTCCTTTTTGACACTTTTTACCCCTTAACTTAGGTAAAATGTATTTCTTTCTTTTTCTTCACTTTATTCTTCTTTCTTTGACTTTAAAAAAAATAATATGGTGTTACAAGTCCACCCCCTTATATAGGTTGCGTCCCCGAAACTGTTATTCCTCAAACAATTGTGGAGAGTGTTGTCTCATCTCTTCTTCAGTCTCCCACACAGACTCAGATCCCCTTCTATGCTTCCACCGTACATGCATAAGAGGAACCACTTTATTCCTCAGCCTTTTCTCTTTTCAATTAATGATCACCACTGGTTGCTCCACGTAATTGAGTCGTTCATCTACCTCGATATCCTCCTGTGGTACGACCATATCCTCATCTGCTAAGCACTTTCTCAAATGAGATACATGGAATGTCGAATGAATTGCACTTAACTCATCTGGTAACTCGAATCTATAAGCCACCTCTCTTGCTCTAGCAATGATTCAAAAAGGCCCTATGTATCTCGGCTAAATATGGTGCACTTCATCTCGTATAGATAGTGCCTTCATGTCTTTGACGCAAAGGCCACGGCTGCTAGCTCCATGTCGGGAGTGGATAATTGACCTCACGAACTTTCAACTGTCTGGATGCATAGGATATAACCTTTCCTCTTTGCATCAACACACATCCCATCCCCGAGTAGGAAGCATCGGAATAAACCACCAAATCTATGCTTCCACCTTTGCCGGGTCCACCATAATCCTACCAGGATTTACTACATGACACAAAAACTGAACCTCGCGCAACCGGAATGCGCACTTGGAGAATTTATCCTACAACCTCTCTCTTCTCAACGTCTCCAACATCTCTCAAATGTGACCGGCATACTCATCCTCACTCTTGGAATAAATCAAGATATTATCGATAAACAAAATCAGTGATTTCTCCAACATCGACTGACACACTCAATTCATCACGTCCATAAAAGCAACTGATATGTTGGTCAAACCAAAAAACATAACAAGAAACTCATAGTGTCCCTAACGCATGCAAAAAGCTGTTTTAGGAATATCTTGCTCCTTAACCTTCATCTGACGGTAGCCAGATTGAAGATCTATCCTCAAGAACCATATAGCTCCTTGAAGCTGATCAAATAGGTCATCAATCCTCGGTAAGGGGTACCGGTTCTTTATTGTCAACTTATTTCGCTCATGGTAGTCGATACATATCCTCGTACTATTATCCTTCTTCACGAATAAGACTGGAGCACCCCAAGGAGAGATACTAACTCTAAAGAACCCCTTATCAAAGAAATCCTACAGTTGCTCCATCCGTTCCTTCATCTCAGTCGGAGCCAACCGACACGGTGCATTAGCAATAGGTTGGGCACCCGGTATCAAGTCAATCTCAAACTCAATCCCGCAGTCTAGTCGCACTCCTGGTAAGTCGTCGGGAAACACGTCTGGAAAGTCACACACAACCAGTACATCAGTCCGTTGTGGTGTTGGCCTATCCACATCCTTCACATAGGCCAAGTAGGCACCACCTCCATGCCTCATGCACTTTCCCGCCACCGCCATCGAAATCGTCTTCGAAATCGTAGTGACTCGATCACTATAAACCGTCATCGTATTCCCATCGGGTGCTTTCAACCAATCACCTTCTCGCGACACACGAAATTAGCCTTGTAATCCGCCAACCAATCCATTCCTAGGACTATGTCAAACCCGCCTAAGGTCATCACAAATGGTCTAACAGGAAACTTGTGACCTTCTAGTTTTCTGTCACAACCTTCTATCATCTCAGAAATTCAGGTAGACCCTCTTATGGAAGTTTCTACATCAAAGGGCGTATTTATATTTCTACCACTAACAGGCAATTTAGCACATAAATCAGGAGAAATAAAACTTTTAGTAGCACCAGAATCAAATAACACAGAGGCTAAAGTTTGGTTTACTAGAAACGTACCTGACACAATATCAGGGTCCGTCCTAGCCTCCCCCTGCATCATCGTGAACGCTCTTGCACTTGCCCTCTGCCCTTCTCCTCCAGCCTCCTTCACTCCCGAACCTTCATCCCTCGACTTCTTGTAATCCCTACTCATGTGGCCTTCCTTACCACAAGAATAACACCTCCTCATACCGCTGTTCTTAGCCACATGTTCGGTTCTTCCACAACGAAAACAGACATTGGTCCCCAATCTACATTCCCCGGGGTGTTTGTGTCCACACTTGACACACCTTCTCGACCCTGCACCGGATGTTACCACATGCCGGTCATCCACCCATGCACCTTTGTTACATGGAGCGCCTCCGCCATGTCCAAATCGCTTCCCGTTCCGATTCCGATCGCTCCCTCCTTCCTTGCTAGCTTCTATCCCCACCACAGTTCTTTCATCGTATAATCTCCCTGCCAAGTCAACCGCCGACCAAAACGTGCTTTGTCGGGCAGCAATCAGGTGCCTACGGATATCCGCCGGCAAACCCTGAATGTACCTCTTAATCTTTTATGACAAAGGCGTCACTTGGTCCGGCACCAGACGTGCTATCTCATTGAATTTAGCGGTGTATTGTTATGGTGTCATTGTTCCAGCCTCCGACTGCAGAAATTCCCTTCCACCTTATCTATTTCCGTATGGGGACAGAACTCCTCAATCACCAACTTTTTCAACTCAGACCACCTCATTCTCCCAATAGCCCGACTACCCTCAGCTTGGACAATACTATCCCGCCAGCATAAAGCTAAGTCCACGAAAGAGTGGGCAGCAAACTTCACTTTCTGATCCTCTTGGCACTCGTGATGTTCAGAACAGCTTCCATTTGAGTCACCCACCGGTGAGAGTAGCAGCAGTGCCGTTACCATCAAAAGTAGGGGGCTTGCATCATTGAAATTCCCCATAGTTGCAACCTCGGGCCCCTTCCGGCGTAGGCTCTGATTCTTCCTCTTCCTCTTCGTCATGAGAGAAAATCGTTTCAGTCTCAGGCTGTCTCCTTTCGCCCGTATGTCTACTCCTTTCCTTTCTCCCTTTATCACTTCAGTCACCACAAACGGTAAGATCGTTTGCATAATCTTATTCTCCTCCCCTACAACTGCCTCCTTCATTGAGGCCCTTAAGTTAGCACTCTCTTCTCCACCCTCCGGATGAGGGGTCTTGGGTTCTTCATGAACCACCTTTTCGGCTCTTGGCCTTCCCCTCGTGACCTATGGTTCAGCACCACCTCCACCACCACCTCCACGACGCGAAGCTTTTGATGATCTACCACCTGCCATCCTCAAACACATACACTGAAAAGATATAAAACACCAACACGGTCATTCAAGGGAACAACTTAGTTTATGTCAAGTATAGTAAGTCTTTAATTACAGTGGCCAGTTATGATTAGCTACTTACTTTACTCTTCATACCCCAATCATTACCTATCCTGACTACATCAGTTTCTAAATCTACCAGCAACACATAACCACATAATATGTGTACGTAATACTGGTAAATCATTAAGAAAATACCTCATGGCACACAACTACTAGGACTGGCATCACTTCCCTTTCCATCCCATTCTTAGTTTAAGTTTACGTTTATTTTGAAAATTTACCCATTTCACTTAAACTTTGGCTCTGATACCAACTTGTAAGGCCCCGTTCCTGGGACGCTTACAGCTGGCCAATCATCACTCATAAAACCTATAATTACATTAACTTGAAATAAACGTTAAAGCGTAAACATTTTTAAACAACATTTTCATTACAAATGCCTTTGCAAAATTATACAACATTCGTTACACAATTTCATTTGTTCGCATTACAAGCAAAAACATTAATAAAAGAATGTCATCCAAAATGCCAAGTAGCTACCCCGCGCCATGCTTAGCAATGCTCGCCTGCCAACTGAAAAAATGCATAAAAAGTCAGCGTTGCAGAGTGAGTTCTAGTTTTATAATAAAACATACTTTACTTTAATTAAATTTGTTCTTCACTTTCTTTTAAATCATACTATACAGTTGTATATGATCACTCATCGTATGTACACATGGATAATAACATTATTATCTTCTTTACTGTTCATCACATGCGCTCTTTAACCCTTCCCTTCTTTATCACATTCTTCATCACCATCTGGATCAATGTAATCAGCTATGCCCCAAACAAATGGGGTACTGGGCCAAAGTTCATAACTGACTTCCACACTGTTGATACATGTGTCCCTAGTTTCTGATCTTAATGTAATATCTATGTATGTCTTACGCTTATGTAAATGTAATAGTTGGGTACTTATTGAAATACAAGTGTTTGGTTGTGTTTATAATGTTTAATATTTCATTAATGAGTTGTTTAACGCACATTGACTTGATTATATAGGTTTGTAGTTGTTTGAGTTGATATGAATAAAGTTATAATAATGAATACATTCAAACATGGTAAAGTGAAGTTCTCATGCGTCCAAATGGCCATGCGACTGAGTGTCCATGCGCCTAAATAGTCCATACGCCTGAACAACTTCATGCGACTGACTCAGTCGCACGACTGAACACTTAGTCGTACGAACGGATCAACCGCATGGCTCAATCGCACGAATGAACCATGCCAATGGTTCAGTCGCCCGAATGAGAAACCCTAACCTATAAATACCACCTAATTCATGGAAAAACAAAAGCATTTAATCCACTTCGACTACAGACATACCCCAGCCGGCCAGAAGCTTCTAAGTTCATACTCCAAGTTCATAGAACGCTGTAGATCGATTCCTAAATGATTTCTTGACGTTAGATTCAATACCTTATTGTTTCTACGTGTGTTCTCACTGATTGGATTGCCAATTAAATAGGATTCCGCATTACTTGGTTCGGTTTAACACGTTAATCAGTTGGTGTTTCATTCAAATACCAGATCCTAACAAGTGGTATCAGAGCTTTGGCTCTTGATTACATGTTGATTCAATAGTTTTGGTACAAAAATAGTGTTTGTGCATCAAAAACGCAAACTTTTTGTGTCTAACAGAGTCTTCGACGTTTCCTAATCAAAAAGTTGAGTTTTTCCGGCATACGGCTATTAGGATTTGATAAAATTCAAGTTTTTACGGACAAATCAAGTTAAACCTACGAATTATCAAACTTCAGCAAGTTCAGTCGCACGATTAGACCAATCGCACGACTGAGTTCATTCGCACTCTCCAACCGCACGATTGGACTCATTCGTACCTTCAATTGTACGACTGAGAACTTCATTCAGACTGTTCAATCGCATTTGTTCATTCGAGCGACTGACTCATCCGCATTTGTTCAGTCGCACAATTAAACGATCCGCATTGTTCAATCACACGAATAAGTTCAATCGCATACCTCTATTCGCATACATTAGCAGTTTGTTAAACAGTAAAATTAAACCTAATGGAAGACTAGTTTTCAGCATACACAGCAAGTAGAGACACACGTATTCAAAATCTACTGCTATTGGAGAATCAAGTGGGGATTCACAATAAACCCCCAAAACTTATTACTTTAGACGACTACCCACAATGGAAGCAACGTTTCGAAATCTACTTAAATGGAGTAGATACAAATTTGTGGGAGGCCATCGAGTCGGTTATAGCATGCCAGTAGGAGCTGACGGAGTCAAACTTACTCTAAGTGGCATGTCGGATGCTCAGAAGGTAAAACACAATGCTGAAAAGAAAGTCTATGCTTTGCTTACTCAGTCTATTCCGAAGGATATTATCCATCAGTATTCGGAGTAAATTCAAGCAAAGAAACTTTGGGATGCGTTGGAAAAGAGGTATGATGGAAATGCCTCTCTGATGGCCATCAAGGAAAAAGCCTTGAAGATGGAGTTTGATGATGTGATCGATAGATTCTACCACCTGATGAGTGAGATGCACACTCATGGAGTAGTTACATCAATGGAGGATAAGGTATCCAACTTTGCTGATGGATTACCAGAAAAATGAGCTTCGTTTGTCTCTAATCTCAGACAGAATGAAATGCTCTCGAAGTAAGATATAAATGACTTCATTCTGAAACTGCGAGAAGAGGAGCTTAGGATGAAGTATCGAGCCCAAAAGGCCAACTACGATCAGAATCCTGCGCTCTACAATGCTACTCCTACGGTCAAGACATCTGGAGCGCCCCTGCAAACCGCCTCCATGTCAAGCGCAACAGTTCAAGCACAACCCTCAACTTCAGTATCCGAAATTTCAGGGTCGTCTAGCACCCAATATATGATATCTGAAGCTAATGCAGCAGAGCTTAAAACCGACAACCTCAGGAATGTAACTGTGGAGGTGGCCAGAGAACATATGGATCTTTTAGCTGCGGTGGTTCAATCCTACGATGGATTAGTTGCTGGAAAGACAGGAAACTGCCACCTGGCAGATGAAGATTATGAGCAGGTGGATGAGATGGAGTTGGAACGTGTGGACATAATGTGGGCCCTGGCAAGTGCTGTTCGACGAGCTAAAAAGTTTTTCAAAAAGACCGGACAGAATTTGCTTGCAACAAAAGACACAACCTTTGGGTTTGATAAATCAAAGGTTACATGTTTCAACTGCGGTGAGAAGGGACACTTCAAGACGGAGTGTGTAAAACCAAAGAAGACGGGGAATGGCAATCCCTTCTCGTCATTTAATCGTCAGGACAAGGCCACATTTAGTAGTTATAACAACTCATACAGTAAGGACCCAAAAGCCTTAACTGCTAACGAGGATGAAAGATAAGACTGGAGCTTTCGGTTCGTGTCACCAAGAGAGTCCAATATAGCTAGTGTGGAGGATATTGATGACGATTATGCGAGTGAGGGAGATATAGCAGTAGAGATTGCGATGTCAAATTCTGAAGACACTGCAAATGTGGTCAACCACCTGCCTAAAGAAGAAAAATCTACATCATCATCTGAATCACCAGAACCAGAGACAACCGAGTCTGTACTCATGGCTGATTCCTATTCAACATCTTAGGTAAGTACTACTGACCAACTGTTTAATAATCATGCTTGCTTAGAATGTAACAAATTCAGAGAAGGTATAGATTCAAAATTTGCTAGGCTATTAGATCATAATGATAGCTTAGTAAGGGATCTAGAATTGTGCATAGAGGCAAATAGAGTGTTAAAACAAAACGAGCACAGTTACAAGGAAAAGATAGACCTATTGAATAAACAGCTTAGGGAAACTGAGGTAGTCGCTTTTAACCAAGCAAATGACATTAGGTACTATCTGAACTCTCTAGAGGAAACTAAGAAGCAAAAAACAGTTTTAGAAGTAGAAGTCAACTCATTAAAACAAAAACTACATAGTTGGACAAGCTCATCACATATTGTTCAACACTTAGTGAGAGAGAGAAATAATAGGGAATGACTGGGATACAAAGTGGTTCCACAATCACTTGAGACCTTGATGAACACCAAAAGTAAACCAATTAACAATAACCCCATCAAGGATCACGTTGTGTCTACTCCTCTTGTTAATGATCCAGATTCCATAAGTAAATCAAGTGAATCCGACTCTAAACAAAAGGAGGCCACTTCAAAGGCAATAGGAAAGATGCCTTGTGTTAACCTGGAGAAAGAATTTGAAAAAGTTAGTATAAAGTCAGATCAAACAAAGTCCAACAAAAAACAAATAGGACTAGAAAACCTAATCAATCATGTGCCTCATGTCAAAGTCTAGGTAAACAAGAGATCAAAGTTGTAAAATCAGGTAAAACTATTAAGTTTATAAAACCCTACCATACAGCTAACAAAGAAGTGTCTTAATCTAAACAGAATACGGTTGACCGTATGACATCTACATCTCCACCAAAACATATAAGTCATAAAGTTGAAAGCAGATCCTGCTATAATTGTGGAGAGTATGGTCACATAGCTTCTCATTGTCCTCATTACCAGACACCGAGGAGAAAAGTTGAACTTTCTGCATCTACATCTAGATCCTTTAAGAGGAACTCAGTGACGCCTCCAAAAAGGGATAATGAACCCAAAGTTCAACCCATTAGCCAGTCGTCTGTTTATCATAAACAGGCCTTACACAAATCTGGATTATGGAAAGAAAAAACCTCCTCAGTGCCTGAAAATGAGAACAAATAGAATTCTAATCAACCTTAAACCTCAAAGTGTCAGTGCACATGACAGGGAACATAGCTCTCTTATCAAATGTCAGAAAAATTAAAGGAGGGCATGTTTCATTTGCTGGAAAAAAGGTGGGTATATTATAGCCCAAGGAGAAGTGGGAAATGAGAAGGTTAAGTTTGATAAGGTAAACTTTGTCCAACATTTACAAAATAACTTGCTTTCAATCTCTCAAATTTGTGATAAAGGATTCAAGGTAGTTTTTGACAACAAGAAGTGTTACGTTCTAAAGAAAGACTACATGATCCCAGAGGACCAGATCCTAATGTCATCTTCAAGATATAATGATCTTTATGTCTTGGATATCTCAAAGGCCTCCACAACGGATCGTGAAGTCCAATGCTTCTTGTCCAAAGCTACTCAGAAGGACTCCATCTCCTGGCATAGGAGAATGGGACACATAAATCCTAGAAAAATGAATCACTTGATCCAGAATGATCTTGTGAGAGGAGTAAATGTCAACAACTTTCAACTCCCAGATTTCTGTGTTGCATGCAAAAAGGGCAAACAAACAAAGAAATCTCATAAGGAAAATAAAGTTCATTCTATGGAACTTCCTCTTGAGCTTCTTCACATGGATCTGTTTGGTCCAGTTAGTACAAGAAGCATCGCTGGCGACTTGTATTGCTATGTAGTTACCGATGACTACTCAAGGTTCTATTGGGTAATGTTTCTGAAATCCAAATCAGAAACATTTGAATCCTTCAAGGAATTGGTAGCTACACTGGAATCCTTATACAAGTTGAAGGTACGACAGGTGCACTCAGACAACGGAACTGAGTTAAGAATCAGAGGAGGGAGGCATATTGCAAGGAAAAGGGAATTGCACATCAATTTACCTCAGCTTATACCCCTCAGATGAACGGTGTTGCTGAACGGAAGAACCGCAGCTTGATTGAGATGGCACGAACTATGCTAGCAGACTCGAAACTGCCTATCCAATTTTGGAATGAAGCAGTGGCAAATGCATGTTATACCCTTAATCGAGTTTTGGTAGTAAAACGGCATGGAAAAACATGTTACGAGTTATTACAGTGACGTAAACCTAACTTGGAATATCTTGAGCCGTTTGGCGCTCTGTGCATCGTGCTGAAGAAGACTCAGGAGGGAAAATTCAGTGAGAAGATTGATGAAGGTATCTTTCTAGGATACAACATACCGAACAAGAGGGTTTACAACAACTCAACAGGCCAAGTAGAGGTGTGGTGTAATGTTGATGTTCAGAGATATATCACACCACCTGATGGAAAAGGGCCTGCCTACTTCTTCGACTATGATGGATTCTTCAAGACCTTCAACATACCTCTTCTTCTTTAGAAGACGAGTTGGCATACAAGATGATGTATGATGTCCTGAACACACCATCTCAAGATCCACAAGTCATGATACTACCAACTCAGGGGGAGCAGTTGATATAAGTGATTCTTCCTTTGATGAAGAAAATGAAGAAAGTGATCAGATCAGCGAGGATGTACAGGTTCCGACTACCACAGGTTCCGACTACCACAAGCATCAGCTAGTGATACTTCAGAATCTTCAGAACCTCAGACTCCGACTGCCTCCGACCCAGAACCAAATGTTCATAATCTTGACTCTGAGGTGGTTGTTCCAACAACTCTTGGATCACGTCTAAACGTCTATCATCCATTGGATAATATTATAGGAGATGTGAGATCAGGGGTTCAGACTAGAAATTAGCTATACTGAGCTGATTATGCCTCCGTGATGGAAAAAGATACCTTCACGACGGTGCATACCACTGCTTTGTGTCTCAGTTTGAGCCAAAGTATGTTAATGAAGCACTAAATGATGAGGCTTGGGTTAGTGCCATGCAGGAAGAACTTCCTCAGTTTAAGAAGTTAGGTGTATGGACACTAGTGGATAGACCTAATGGTGCTAGAGTCATTGGCACCAAATGGGTCTTGAAATGTAAGAAAGATGATCAGGGAGTGATCATCAGAAACAAGGCTTGGATTGTTGTTCAAGGTTTTCGACAAGTTGAGGGTATGTACTACAATGAAGTATTTGCACCAGTGGCAAGGATGGAAGCCATCCGCATCTTCATTGCCTATGCATCTTATATGAAAATCAAAGTTTATCAACTTGATGTGAAGAGTGCATTCCTTCATGGTGAGATCAGAGAAACGGTGTATGTCAGTAAACCTGAGGGATTTGAGGATCCTTATCATCGGGATAGAGTTTACAAACTTGAAAAGGCTTTATACGGGCTTCATCAAGCTCAAGGGGCTTGGTATGAGAAACTCTCGACTCATCTTGTGAAACACGGCTTTCGCAGGGGAGTCATTGACTGCACACTGTTTATCAAAGAAAAATATGGAGACTTACTGCTAGTACAAATCTATGTAGATGACATAATTTTTGGTTCAAAGAACGAAGAATTATGCAAAGAATTGAAGCAGTAATGAAGGCGGAGTTTGAGATGAGTGCTATGGGGGAGATGAAGTTCTTTCTCGGGTTACAGGTGGATCAGACACAAATGGGATCTTCTTACATCAGACCAAGTATGTAGGGGATATTCTCAGTCGGTTTGACATGGAGAATGCTTCCACAGCTGGCACTCCATTGGCTACAAACCATGATGTAGCACCCGATGAGAATGGTGATCTGGTAGATGCCACAATGTACCGAGGGATGATTGGATCTCTCATGTATCTCACTTCTTAACACCTGATATCGTGTATGCTACATGTTTATGCTCACGATATCAGGCAAAGCCTAAAGTGAACCATCTAGTTGGGGTCAAAAGGATATTTCATTATCTGAAGGGCACACCCATACTTGGGTTGTGGTATCCTCATGATGATGACTTTGAACTTACCAGCGTATAGTGACTCGAATTACGGCAACTGCAAGATGAACTATAAGTCTACATCAGCAGGGTGTCAGTTCTTTGGGAGAAGATTAGTAACTGGCAGTGTAAGAAGTAGACCCCAGTTGCATTGTCAACCTGTGAAGCCGAATACATTGCTGCTGCAAGGTGCTGCTCTCAAATCATATGGATTAAACAGCAAATGCGGGATTACGGTTTGCATTTCACTTCCACTCCTATCTTTGTTGATAACTCTGCTGCGATTGCAGTCACTAAAACCCGGTCCAACATCCTAAGACCAAACACATCAAAATCAAATATCACTTCATACGTGATTCTTTTGAAAAGAATTTAATCGATGTGATAAAAATAAACACTGATTTTCAACGCGATGACCTCTATACAAAGGCTTTTGACAAACCACGTTTTCTATATCTATTAGAGGTCAATGGCGTTAAAAAGAAAAGTGAGGTCATTCCTGAAGATGACCATGTATAGTCCTATGCGTCGTGTCTTGTTTCTTAAATTTTTAAATTTTAGTGTTATTTTAGTTTGTTCTTTTGTGTTTGTTTAATTACAATTAGTGTCTTTCCTTGCCCATTAAATTCCTAAAACGCAAATCCATAGTGGTTTTATAATTTTAGGGGGAGCATAGGTCTAGGAAATAAATAAATAAATAAACAAAAAAAGGAGAGGCAAGCTGAAAATAAATAAGATCGTATGTGTGATACCGATTCAATGTTTGGAAAATTATAGTACACAGGTACAAACCATTTGGGACTTTAAAATTCAAAATTGAAAAAGATGGAAAGTTCAAGTATAGGTCTATGTAGTCTGTGCAATATAAAAGGAAATATGATAGATAAGCTAGCTACTACTAAGGTAACACAAAGAAAGTAGACCTAGAGGTTGCTAGACCACAGATGATATGTTGGTAGATTCAACACAATAGATGACTAGACCTTTTTGATGATCTCAAGATTAAACTAAAATGGTTTACTAGCTGTGGGTAACGCCTTATCCCTGGTTAACACAATCAACATGATTCCAATAAGGGGTGACGAGCAAAATAAACGCCACAAAAGTGTGCGTAAGACCAAAGAATGAGCAAAAGCACATGAAAAATGCAAATACAATCAAACTGATAACCTATGGTGTTGGTGAGATCCGTGAAAAAAATTGCTCGTACAAGGAGATAGGTTATGTGCCTCTCTGCTGTGCGGTGGCACTGGCCTGAGGATAAGCATAACCTATATTCTAGAACTCATTGTTGTTTGCCGCCTCTCTCATGTGTGATGGAACTGACCTGAGGATTGGCTTCTCTTTGAAAGTTCTAAGAATAGTCTCTTCTTGAACACTACACTAAGACCGCTCAAAAATCTCCTGAGGAATGTTGATTACCATATAAGTATGGGATCCACAAATGCTTATTGAAATAAACAAACCTTAAAACGATCACCAAACTATGTTGAAAGTCTGTGTATGGATTTAAGAGGACAAGTATACTGACAATCACTGTGGCTACAATTCTTGAAAGTTCAAATCGGTGTGGGGACCTAATAGTACTAGTATGATTTCCTAAATTTGCTAAATGACTCTAGATGAAAACAAGGAAAGAGCATCAAAGTTTTTTAAATAACTTGTTCTGAATGATTAGAATATCCTGTATGATTCCAACTTGAATTGGTCCATGTATGGTTTAAATGATTGAGGCTGCTCTCTCAGAAAAATATTACTTAGAATTACATCTTAGGAGTTAACCCTCACAAAAACAAAAAACATGTCTTAGTTTTTAAGTTTTCAGTATTATTTCTATTATTTCTGCACAAAGTTTGTCAAATTCAGTATGTTAGTATCGGACTATGTCATGGAAGTTGATAAGAGACCTTATCATCTAAAAGGTCACGTCTGAGGTGACCACACGTGCTCTCAAATAAAAAAAATCAGGCCACGTCTGAGGTGACAAAATATCTTAAAAGGATCACGTCTGTGGTGATCAAAAGTTTTTGAGTCTAAAATGATCATGCCTGAGATGATCAAATGTTGATAATGTTAAATTAACAGTTTAAAAGGGTTTAAATGTCAAATGGTCATAAAGTCAGAAAAATGTCAAGAGTATGACCCATTAGCACGACTGGACCTTGAGTATGGACCAATCATGCGAATAGACCATACTCATGCATTAAACAGCCGAATGGACATAAGTATGAGCTATTCATCCGAATGGCTTATCAGAATCAGTCATTCGTTCGAATGGGAGTGTGCGACTGAGTAAGCCGACCGACTGAACTTCAGTCGGCCGACTGAAGGTGATCGACTGAGTCAATCGCCCGACTGAGTTTCTTTCGCCCGAATGAATTGAGCGAATGAGTCCAGTTGGCCGATTGAACTCAGATTCAGTATATAAAGGGCCACAATCGATCGCATTCTTCTCACCACTCCCAATCGCCCTTAAATCGCACACCATACCGTTACTCTGCCCAAATTTCTTTAGACCTCAATTACTCTTCCTTCTTGATATTCTGATGTGTGTTTGCATTTATACAGGTATAAGTTGATGAAATCTCACCGAAATCAGAAGAAATGGTGCCGTAATTAGTGTTTTGCGATTGAGACAAGAACAAAACCATTCAATGGACTAATAACCTACTGAAACCGTGTAAAATGTTAAAAATAATGTTATTAGGTTATTAGTTAAGTGATTGCGAGTCTAAAGAACCTTTACACAACGTTTAATTTCATGAACTGGTCAAGATTCGAACCTAAGTCAACCAAACAGTAGGTCATGCGACTGGTCGGATGGATGAACTCCAATCGCACGATTGAGCCGGCCGAATAGCTCAATCGGCCGAATATGACATGCCAATGAGCTCAGTCGGCCGACTGAATCAATCGCAAGCTCAACCAACCGATTGAACTAAGTTGCAAGTTCATTCACCCAAATGAGTCCAGTCGCATGATAGAATAGTCGACTGAACATAGTCGCATGATTCATTCGCATGAATGAATCAGAATGAATCCTATCAAGTTACTTAGAACTGGTATGTGTTATGTGAGTATCTAATGTTTATGTATCTTGTGTTACCGCTCGATGACGGAGAGATGATCTATCAATCCCAAGCACAACATCTGTGCTCATTTACACCACACAACTCAGAATGGTGCCGAGTTTGCCGAGATCATCGCCTTTCTCAAGTGATCGAGGATACACAAAGCCATCTCTACCCCATGCACTCCCTATAGGTCCATACACCAGACCTTCTGGGAGAATGCATCTATGGATAGATCATGCGAGCCATACAACATTAGGAGCTCCATCTTTGGTATGGACATAGAGATTACAGCTGAAGACATTCGGCGTGTACTTGGGTTGGGAGATGATACTGGACACCTCACCAAGCTACACCCGCTGACAGTGAGAGGCTGCTTTCTGAGGATTAAGTACGCTGGGGACATCAACTCAGGTGTGCTCAACAAGAGCAACCTGTGTCCCCAGTACAAGTACTTGGCACATGTCATACTGAAGTGCATTGCTTCCAGAAGGGGTGGGTTTGATGATCTTTCAGACCAGATCCAAAATGCCTATGTGGCACTGCTGCTGAACTACCCCATTAGCTTCTCGAGCATGATCTTCTCTTACCTTGTGGAGAACCTGGAGGCAACGGTAAGGAGTATTTTTGCATGTACCCTAGATTCTTGCAGCTGATTTTCGATGAGAAGCTGCCATCACTTCCTAAGGAGCACCACGATGCTGTGGCTCTAGAGATTATGGATGATACGACCCTAGGTCGTATGAGAGTCTACCGGGGTAAGCAGGTAAAGCCCCAGGTGAAGAGACTGATAGGCCATTGGCCAATGAGAGTTATGTGGCGCTAGGCAGACGTAAGTGGCGTCACACAGACATCGACTCCGATGATGAGCAGCTACAGCTCCCAGAGCATGACTTTGATGATGATGATAGTGGGGATGCAGGAGATACATTGCCCACTCGACCAAGTGGCCCCACTACTGATAGTGCATCTCATGTATCCACTGGAGATATTGCAGAGTCTGCTGGCTTCCACCAGGAATTTATACCTGGTGAGGAGGAAGAGGAGTCAAATGAGGAGCCACTAACCCGGACTATGGGAAATAAGGTTTTTCCCACAGACCAGGGGCTCCGAGCGGTTGGTGGACACCACGGCGGATTGGGAGAGGCTACTGCTGATCCTACATATACTCCTGATCTGCCAGGCCGTGTTCAAGGGGGAGCATCCTCCTCAACTGGATCGAGGAAGAAGAGGATGGCTCATCCCCAAGGCTTGAAAAAGAATAAGCGCAGAATCACCTTCATCACCACACAGCCACCATCACAGCCACCATCACAGCCACCATCACAGCCACCACCACAGCCACCACCATCCCTACCACCATTCCCCCTCATACCACTACCACCCTTCCATCCACCACCACATCATTCACACCTACACCACTACCACCATCAGCTATACCACCTCCAATCTTCATCACAGTCACCACCACCACTAGCCATCCTGCAACACCATCTTCTTTCTCTCCATATCCATCAGGATCACCTATGCCTCCCAGTGGGGTAGAAGAACAGCTCTCAGCACTTAATCATATGGTGCTGAGACTATTAGCTGCACATGAAGAGAAGACCAATCAGATCAGACAGCTGTAGACCTGACCACTGTCCAATCTCAATAGCTCTCTCATCAGGCTCAATTGATCGATGAGCAGGCGCATCGAATGTCTCAGCTCCAGGAGCAACACGCGAAAAGGATTTGAAGGTTTTAAGAGGAAGTCTGCCCGGAGCCTAGGGCTACCGGATGAGAGGGGAGATCATGCTCGATCTTCCCCTTGCCAAGAGTCTTGATTCTTATGTTGTAACAAGCTTGTAATCGTTAGGTTTTGTTCAATGAAACCATTCAATTATAGTTCATCATATTGTTTGACTTTTTGGTTTGTGCTATTGTTTATCCTTCCGTCAAGAACATGCTCGGATGTTTATCGATCCAAACGACTTCACAATTGGTATCAAGCTCAAGCTAAAAAGACTAAAGCTCATGACAAAAGGAATGATCAGATGTTTATGTATTTGAAAACGTTTGTAATTGAATCATGTATTAAACTTGTGTACATAATGTTTATATATTTAATTGTGGTATTTTTGTCTTGATTATTAACGAATGATTGATGCGTTAAATGTCTAAATCAAGCAGATCCAAACATTCAAAGAGATGAATATGATATTGCTCCCCTCCAACAGGTCAAGACTCAACTCACATTGATTCTTGATTTGTAGGGTATTGTCACGAGATCGGTTATGTATACTCCTGAAGAAGGAGAAATCATTCACAATCTAACTGACGAGCAACTAGCTGAAATGTTCAAGCTGAATGCTAAAGAGATTATGAAAGATGCTCCGACTGTGCATGTAGAGAGTGACGATGAGCTTCAAGATGTCGATGAGATTGAGATAGAAGATGTCAGTGCTCAACACTATCTAGAGTACACTGACAATGAGGGAACTATCATTCCTAATCTGGGAGACACTCATGTCAGTGACACTTTTGAGACTCTGGACAGGATGGAGCAAGTGTCCAAAAAGGATGAAGAACAAGCCCAAGCTTCAAACGCTGATGTTGATATCAGAAAAGCTGAATGGGCTGCATGTTTTAAGGAGATCCGAGCACAACGCTCTGCTCCTAAACCAAATGTCTACACCAAGCTCTACAAAGTAAAGAAACATCAAAGGTGTTAGGAAAGACTATCGCGTGGGCTCATTTTGATGATCTTAATGTATACGCGATAAAGAGAGAGATAGGTATCGAGTACTTTAGATTCCCGCATGATCTAAAGTCTCTACTGGTTTTGAGCTCAACCAGCTGGCCAAACTGAAGTTACTATATGTTAACCCGAGGAAGATGTCAGGCTAGTTTGAGACTGCCCTGAAGAAAGAGTACCACACCAGGTGGGTCAACTTCAAACCTCAACAACCTACAAGGTATATCAGACATTCTAAAGTTGATCCCATAATTGGAAAGCCTAAGATAGTGCTGAAGTGGAGTCCCCCAAGAACAATGTCAAGAATCCCTCTCAGGGAAATGCCACAGGACTTCACTCCACACTTTAAATGGTGGTACTATGATTGGAGAACAGGGGAGGTGGTCATAGTTCTGAACAAAGAGGGGAAAATGGATACTATCAGGGTATTTGACCCAATGTGGCATACAAACTTGTTTGCTGATGATGTATACACATTATACAAGTGGCCACTGTTCTATGACACGCAAGATATTGTACAAGCCCTCCAATTCCAAGATGTGATACGACTCTGCTTTGCGTTTGAGATACACACAGGAGTCACAAGAGAGGAGAAGTACAAGAAGTACGAAGAGGTTATGAAGAAGGTAAGACAATAGATGGACCTAGGTCCAAGGGGGAGTTTGTTGATACATGTGTCCCTAGTTTCTGATCTTAATGTAATATATTTGTATTGTTTAACGCTTATGTAAATGTAATAGTTGGGTACTTAATGAAACACAAGTGTTTGGTTGTGTTTATAATGTTTAATATTTCACTAATGAGTTGTTTAATGCACATTGACTTGATTATATAGGTTTGTAGTTGTTTGAATTGATATGACTAATGTTATAATAATGAATATATTCAAACTTGGTAAAGTGAAGTTCTCATGGGTCCGAATGGCCATGCGACTGAGTGTCCATGCGCCTAAATAGTCCATACGCCTGAACAACTTCATGCGACTGACTCAGTCGCACGACTGAACACTTAGTCATACGAATGGATCAACCGCATGGCTCAATCATACAAATGAACCATGCCAATGGTTCAGTCGCCCGAATGAGAAACCATAACCTATAAATACCACCTAATTCTTGGAAAAACGAAAGCATTTAATCCACTTCGGCTCCAGATGTACCCTAGCCGTCCAGAAGCTTCTAAGTTCGTACTCCAAGTTCATAGAACGTTGTAGATCGATTCCTAATCTATTTCTTGACATTAGATTCAATACGTTATTGTGTCTACGTGCGTTCTCACTGATTGGATCACCAATCAAATAGGATTCCGCACTATTTGGTTTGGTTTAACACGTTAATCAGTTGGTGTTTCATTCAAATACTAGATCCTAACACCCACTACACATAGCCTGGCACCAGCACCGGGGTAAGCGACAAAGATCCCAATTGTATTCTACACCACAACATTATGCATAACTTGGGTAACCACTATAAACCACTGTATACTACACCCCTAACATTATGCATAACTCAGGTTACCACTATAAACCACTGTATACTACACCCCCAAGATTATGCATAACTCGGGTAACCACTATAAAAATGGTCGGTCATAAAGACGGACCCCGGCGTGCATCCTTCTGGGGTAGCTAACCCACGCACCTTTGAACTAACACCCTTCATTGGGCATTGACTTCCCATCCACATTGACTTTCCATCCGTATTTGTCAACACTTTACTTTCTCTCTCTTAATGCATGCACTTATCATTATGTTCCTCTTTCATTATCTTCCATTTTATATTACATAATACTTTTCAATACATTAACACATATCATAAAGCCAAGGGAAGATAAACATACATAACATGAACATCATCATACACAGTCAACATCATCATACAGGGGATCTTACATACATAACATACATCATCCATACTATCATACATAAGTATCAATCATACATCATAGCATCATTACACATGCCCATCATAACATCTGTTGGACCAAAAGAACCAATGAGCCAAGATCAGAAAACCTCTAAGTCCAACATGATATCACAACCACTGTTGAAAGCTTCATCAGCAGTTTGACAAGTGCTGAAGACTTCAACAGCTGAAGATCAAGTGCTGAAGACTTCAATAGCTGAAGACTAAAGTGCTGAAGTACAACAGCTGAAGAACACAAGTACTGAAGCTGAACAGCTGAAGAACACAAGTACTGAAGCTGAACAGCTGAAGAACACAAGTACTGAAGCTGAACAGCTGAAGAACACAAGTACTGAAGCTGAACAGCTGAAGAACACAAGTACTAAAGCTGAACAGCTGAAGAACACAAGTACTGAAGCTGAACAGCTGAAGAACACAAGTGCTGAAGCTGAAGTTCAAAGTACTGAAGTACAACAGCTGAAGAGTTTACAAGTGCTGAAGATCAACAACTGATGTACAAAGTCTGAAGACAAAGACTGAAGACATCGGTTGATGATATCTACTGAAGTCATTAGCTGATGAAACGTCTGAAGTTCAAGTCTGAAGATCAAGTACTGAAGTTTCAGTAGTTTGTCATAACAGCTGAAGAGTACTTCTTCAGTAGTTGTGATATCAGTAGTTTTATATTTTCACTTTTAGTAGTTTTGTAAAACGACTGAACAGCTTGTTCTTCAGTCGTTGTAGTTTCAGTAGTTTTATGTTTTTCAGTAGTTATAACAACTGATAACACTTAGCATTTTTGTAAGAAGATGTCAGCTGTTTTGACATCTTCAGTAGTTGTGTTTCAGTTGTAATAATTCTGTTAGATGTCACTATCAAGTGACATCAGCAGACGTCACATCTCTTATATAAGAGGTGTCGACCTAATTGTAAGTGTGACATTTCGTTACCACGAAAGCGAATATTGAATGAAATATATTTGCAGAATTCTCTCTCTATAACCGTCTTTTTTCTTCATTGAATATCGTTTCGTTCTTGTGAATTGGCTAATTCATTGTTCGATTTCCGCTGCTATACTCTCTAATCAATCAAACATAGATCACTGATCCTAACAAGTGGTATCAGCTGAAAGGCTATGAATTGACGAAAACTACTGAAGAGAACTTTCTCTTCAGTTGTTTCTACAACTGCTGTTTCATTCTAAACAACTGAAGCAAAACCAAGTCTTCAGCTGTTTACAACTACTGATGACAAAACCACTGTCTTCAGTAGTTTCACAACTACTGATGACAAACACCAAGTCCTCAGTTGTTTCATCATCTGAAGTCAAAACCATGGCTTTCAGTAGTTTTCTAACTACTAATGCCTAACACCACGACTTCAGCTGTTTCAACATCTGAAAGGGTAATACCATGTCAACAGTCGTTTAAAACTACTGATGACTAACACCAAATCCTTCAGTCGTTTTCTAACCCGTACCCTATAAATATCCCTGACCTAATCCTTCAGAGCTTCATCTTCTTCAAACCTAATGTTCATCTCTCCAAAACTTCTCTCTTCTAAATGGCGTCCATGCAAATCAAACTGCGACACAACTGTGTAGCTTACCTCACCAAATCGCCATTCTAGGCTAAGTTCGATAATGCTATTGATCTTATGGTCCAGTCACAATACAAAACGGCCTTTCTTCTCAATCCAATTCTTCATGCCGAATCCCTTAATCAGTTTTGGATGAACGTCACCCTCACCACTGGGGAGAACAACACAGCGTCTCTCCGGTCGGTCGTCAACAACCAGAAGTGGTCATCACTCCCGAAATACTTCGTCAAACTCTACATCTGGATGATGCCATTTCTCCTGCTGGATATCCAAAGGGCACAACTGATTTATCCTTTGCCCATCATGGATATCAAGGAAACCTTAGTGCCTCCACCATATTGAAGAAACATTTCCATGACGCTGAACGACTAATCTTTTACATGGTAAATGTCTGTTTGGCTCAAAAACTTCGTCTTGGGATTAAATGTCTACAAAGTGGCAGCAGGTAATGTATTCTAGTCTTGAGCAACAGCCTTTAAATTTTTCAGAAATAATATTTTTAGAGCTCAAGGATATGGCTCAAAAACTACCTGCTAACCGTTGGATATTATATCCGCGGTTCATAATGGCCATAATTACAAACCAGCTTCAAGCTGAGGGACTTGTTGGCCTGGGAGTCCCTGCTATGGCTGTTTTGCCTAAAGTATACTCCCGGCACAACTCTGACCACTCACTCAAAATGGCTGCCAAGCTGCGCAAACCCACGCAGCTGGAACCCACAGCCACCACCTCCAAATCAAAAGTCCCCACCAAACCCACTAAAAAGAAACCCAAAAAGGCTACTCAGGGAAATGAGTCCCCTGAGGATGCCCCTGCAACACAAACGCAGGCCATATCCACTAGTTATAACCCCCTAGTGGATATAAGGACTTTTCCAGCCATAGCCGCTCAGGATTCCTCTCAACAGGAGCCTGCAGCAACCACACAAGGGGTACCCACACATTTGGGATCTTCCTCACTTGAGGGGATTGCCATTGAAGAGCACCTTCCTCCCCAGGTGCACACTGCTTCTATCCCTTCACCCCATGCAACCGCCCCCCAAAGCCTACATTGCTTGTTGCACAAGTGCTGACTCAGTTGCACTCCTCACCCCCTCCCCAGATACCAATTACTACTGAGAACACCTCTATCATTGAGGGGGAGGACCAAAGTGCAGCTGAGAACCCACAGCATAGGGGTTACAATGTTCCTCTCCTAGTGTAGCCATGGAGATTGGAACTTCTGGTGAGGCTGCCACTTCTCCTGTGTCAACATATGATCAGGTTATAGTTGGTACCATTACTAAGTCCTTACCAGAGGCAACTGCTAATGACGGACATAGTCCTGAGGCAGGAAGTCCCCAGTACCAAGACAAAGGGGCACATGCTACAACTAAGCTACACTCAGTGCATGTTCATCTTGATCCTATCAGGAGGTCAGGTGATTCAGTATCTACTGATGATGACCTGGGCTTCTTTTATGATGTAATCGCCCAAAACACCATCCTAGAGGAGGAGGTGAGCAGACTCAAAGAGCTGCTTGCCAAAACTTCTAAGGACCAAAGACCATCTGCCTCCACCAACCCACAGATGGCACCTTCAGTTGAAGGTTCCCCAAACACTTTACCATCTCACTCCAATAAGCCTCCAGCTTCTACTTTTGGCACTATCTCTCCGGGACAGAACCCCCAGAGCAGATGGTTGCTGTATTCCAACAATCCATACCTCTCATCACTCCCATTATCACTGAAATTGTTACTAAAGCCATTGATGAGAGGATTTCCTCAACTCTACAACCACTTATTGATAATGCTGTGCAAAAGACACTTTCTGTGGTACAAACCCCTACCACCAATGCATCCAAAAAGGGGGAGAGTACTGCAGTGAAAGAAAAGAAGAGGAAAAGAACAGAGGATGAGAAGGCAAAAGAACAAATCCAGGAGTTGGAAAAAGAAAAGCAACAACTGATCACCTATAAAAGAAAGAAAAGTGCTGATGATCAACCTACTGCTGAAGAAAAATCCATGGAAGAGCTGGTAAAAGATGCAGATGACACACACAGCCGATCCATGGATAAAATCATTGAGCAACTCTTCAAGCAAGTTTTGATACAGCCACATTAGATAGTGAGATCAGGAAGTTGGAAGTGGAGGAGATTCAAACCCGATGGGCTGGGTATGATGTACTGGAGAAAGAGAGATTGGAGATCATGATTCGTTTCATTGCCAAATACTTAGGAAGATCCTTGATGGAGATTCGTGCATGGACCAGAGACAGTATTCTGGCTATAGCCACCAGAATCTGTCTGTCTGAGCAATTCCATAAGGGGATTATCATTGAAGCCCTTGATGAGGCTGGGGCTGGAAAAAGGTTCGAAATGGCAAGACTTACAAAGGCTAAACTCACAACCAAAATGTTGGAACAACCTTCCCTTTCACCCACTCAAAACAGCTACCCCTCAAATCTCCAAACCTATCTCAAAGCCCAAATCCAAACTTCCTCAACCCACAAAACCAACTCCCTTACCATCTAAACAACAGCCGATGATGCACTAAGAAGAAGAAGAGAAGGGTGTGAGGCTAGAAGAAGAAGAAGAAGAGGATGATGTGGAAGAAGATAGGCTGCCTCTGTCTGCAGTTCTAACATTGGCGAAAGCCAAACCCATGCCCATCACTCCCACCTCACAGATGGATGCTGTGAAGGTAAAGATTAAGAAGAGGAGCAGCAAAAGCTTCATGATGATGAAATGCTGAAAAGCATTGACAAAACTTATGCTGCTTCGTCATCAATTATCAGTATGAAGAAAGAAGCTCTGAGGTTGTACACTCTCGCCAACACATTTCAATATCAGAAGGAAAGAGTGAGAGTATGGCCTGATCCTAGGGTGGCTCACAGGATTGTAAAGAAAGACATTCCTTCGAGATACAAGGGTCAAGTCAAGAGGATCGTAGATGAAGAGATCACAGTGGCCCTTGTAGTATCACCCTAGGAGATTGTCGAAGATTTCAAGAAGGCCTACGAGACTAAACAACCACCCCAGAAGATGCTAGAGAACAGAATTATTAAAAAGGGGTTAGTCTACAAGAGGCTTGAGAACTTCAAACAAAATGAGCTCAGTCTGTTACTCGAAGGGAATCATCCTGATGAGTTTGCATACAGACAGATTACAACAGTTGAGCTCAAAAATGGCAAACAGGCCAAGTACATCTCAGAGCTGTATGGGCGAGAAGGATTGTTTGATGGTGAAGCCGAGAACCTAACCATGGAAGAACAAATCATGTTTCTCAGAGCCTACACCAGAGAATCCTACAGGCTTATACACGGGAAGTAGATCTCATGAATGGGATAACAACTCTGTGTCCAGTTCCCCAAAACAGAGTTCCCATTCATATCTTGCCAAACAAATATCTGAGATTTCTTCCCAGGCCGGAGCTTATATGGGTCATCTTCTCTATTGATCAAGAAGGAAAAAGACCAACCTTTCTGCCAACAATAAGTGGGAAAATAAATAAATTAGAGGTTTTGGCTGCATTGGTTCAGGGGGAGTTTGTTGGACCAAAAGAACCAATGAGCCAAGATCAGAAAACCTCTAAGTCCCACATGATATCACAACAACTGCTGAAAGCTTCATCAGCAGTTTGACAAGTGTTGAAGACTTCAACAGCTGAAGATCAAGTGCTGAAGACTTCAACAGCTGAAGACTAAAGTGTTGAAGTACAACAGCTGAAGAACACAAGTACTGAAGCTGAACAGCTGAAGAACACAAGTACTGAAGCTGAACAGCTGAAGAACACAAGTACTAAAGCTGAACAGCTGAAGAACACAAGTACTGAAGCTGAACAGCTAAAGAACACAAGTACTGAAGCTGAACAGCTGAAGAACACAAGTACTGAAGCTGAACAGCTGAAGAACACAAGTACTGAAGCTGAACAGCTGAAGAACACAAGTGCTGAAGCTGAAGTTCAAAGTACTGAAGTACAACAGCTGAAGAGTTTACAAGTGCTGAAGATCAACAACTGATGTACAAAGTCTGAAGACAAAGACTGAAGACATCAGCTGATGATATCTACTGAAGTCATCAGCTGATGAAACGCCTGAAGTTCAAGTCTGAAGATCAAGTACTGAAGTTTCAGTAGTTTGTCACAACAGCTGAAGAGTACTTCTTCAGTAGTTGTGATATCAGTAGTTTTATATTTTCACTTTTAGTAGTTTTGTAAAACGACTGAAGAGCTTGTTCTTCAGTCGTTGTAGTTTCAGTAGTTTTATGTTTTTCAGTAGTTATAACAACTGATAACACTTAGCATTTTTGTAAGGAGATGTCAGCTGTTTTGACATCTTCAGTGGTTGTGTTTCAGTTGTAATAATTCGGTTAGATGTCACTATCAAGTGACATCAGCAGACGTCACATCTCTTATATAAGAGGTGTCGACCTAATTGTAAGTGTGACATTTCGTTACCACGAAAGCGAATATTGAATGAAATATATTTGCAGAATTCTCTCTCTATAACCGTCTTTGTTCTTCATTGAATATCGTTTCGTTCTGTGAATCGGCTAATTCATTGTTCGATTTCCGCTGCTATACTCTCTAATCAATCAAACATAGATCACTAATCCTAACAACATCTATGACATCAAAAAGTCAACTTACATAGCCCCTGGGAATATCTCAAGTCAAATCCTAAATTTCACTTTTTTCCATAAAAAGTCAGAAAATATTTTAAGTGTTCATCGGCATTTTCATTTTTGTTCATCCGCATTTCTTTTACTTCATCCGCATTTGTTTTCGTTCATCCGCATTTCTTTGTTCATCCGCATTTCTTTTTTCATCTGCATTTGTTCAGTCGTATGACTTACTCATCCGCATTTGTTCAGTCACATGACTTACTTATCCGCATTTGTTCAGTCACATGACTTACACATCCGCATTTGTTCAGTCGCATGCCTTACTCATCCGCGTTTGTTCTTAGTTATACGTCAATGCTCATCAGCATTTGTTTATCCGCATTGACTTTACTCATCCGCATTTCCTTATCCGCATTTGTTCACACTTAGACTTTCTCATCCGCATTTGGTCATACTTAGACTTCTCATCCGCATTTGTTTACACTTAGACTTTCTCATCCGCATTTGTTCACATTTAGACTTCTTATCCGCATTTGTTCACACTTAGACTTTATCATCCGCATTTACTTTACCATCCGCATTGACTTTCCATCCGCATTGACTTTCCATCCGCATTGACATTCCATCCGCATTGACATTCCATCCGCATTGACTTTCCATCCGCATTGTCTTTTGATCCGCATTTGTCAGCACTTATGCAGGTTTTTTTCTAAACTTAGGCGTATGAACTACTTTTGGGCGCATGAGTAGCCTAGGGCACAGTTTTCATTAGATTCAGTCCCCAAATCTCAGTTTTCATGTTCTAAGCTTAAATCATGCATTCTAAGCCCTAGAAACACAACAATGACATCATCAAATCATGAAAACTATCCAGAATAACACCATAACAGCAACATACACGCATTCAAACATACGCGTATAAAACCCAGTTGTATAAAAACATACATTTATGCATTTCCAGCCCCAAAATCAGTTAAAAACCAGTAAAAGAGGGGTTCTAGTAGTCACCTTAGCAGCTCTTGAGTATATCTTCTTCCAAACTCGTCTGCAATTGATTTCAACCACCTAGAAACCCACTAAAAACACACAACCGAACACACACAACACACATAAGCATTCAACCGAGGATGAAACCAGTCAAGAACACCTTAAACACACAAATTCTTACCTTGAATTCAAACTTTTCTTCTTGTTCCTCTTCAGACCCGAGATTTTTCTGCTTTTTTTTTCTCTCTCTCTAAAAAACGCAGATCTAGGTGTGTGAGAATGGAGTGGGCGGCCATGTCCACTTTACACCCACTTGGGTAAAATGTCTTTTCTTTCTTTTTTTCACTTTATTCTTCTTTCTTTGACTTTAAAAAAATAACCGAGTGTTACATCCCCCTAAAATACTAAAACCGAATTTTTTTGTGTTTTTGAATTTTAATAGATGGGAAAATAAAATAAAACAAACTAGTCAGACTACGAACTTTCTTCTTATTGAATCACATCACTTTTCTTTTTCACGCCATTAACCTCTAAAAGATATAAAAATCTTGGTTTGTCAAATGCTTTTGTGTAGAGGTCGGCGCGTTGAAAATCAGTATTAATTTTAACAACATCGATTAATTATTTTTCAAAATAGTCACGTATAAAGTGATATTTAATACCGATGTGTTTTGTTTTAGGATGCTAGACCGGATTTTTGGTTACAACTATTGCGGCAGAATTATCAAAAAAAATGAGGGGTGTTAGAAAATTGCAAACCATAGTTGTGCATTTGTTGTTGAATCCAAATGATTTGTGAGCAACAACTTGTAGTATCAACATATTCAGCTTCACATGTTGACAGAGCAACTGAGGTTTGCTTCTTACACTGCCAGGTGACTAACCATCTGCCAAAGAACTGACATCCCGCTGATGTTGACTTGTAATTCATCTTGCAACCATCATAATTCGAGTCACTATACATTGTAAGCTCAAAGTCATCATCATGAGGATACCACAACCCGAGTGTTGGAGTACCCTCCAGATAATGAAAAATGAATCCTTTTAACCCCGATGAGATGATTTACTTTTGGTTTTACCTGATATCTGGAGCAAAGACATGTGTCGTACATGATATCAGGACGCGAGGCTAGGAGATACATGAGAGATCCGATTATTCCTTTATACATGGTGGCATCAACCAGATCACCATTTTCGTTGGGTGCCACGTCATGGTTTGTGGCAATTGGAGTTCCAGCTGCCGAAGCATTCTCTATGTCGAATCAACTGAGGATATCTCCTACATATTTGGTCTGGTGCAGGAAGATCCTTTTGGTGTCTGATCCACCTGTAATCTAAGAAAGAACTTCATCTCTCCCATGGCACTCATTTCAATTTTGCTTTCATTACATATTTGAATTCTTTACATAATTTTTTGTTTTTGAAATTAAAGATTATGTCATCCACATAAATCAATACCAGCAGTAAATCTCCATCTTTTTCTTTGATGAACAATGTACAGCCAATTAATCCTCTACGAAAACCGTGTTTCATAAGATGAGTTGAGAGTTTCTCATACCAGGCTCTAGGGGCTTGATGGAGCCTTTAAAGAGCCTTGTCTAGTTTGTAAACTCTATCCTGATGATAAGGATCTTCAAATCCTTCGGGTTGACTGACATAAACCATTTCACGGATTTCACCATGAAGGAATGCACTTTTCACGTCTATTTGATAAACTTTAATCTTCATGTAGGATGCATAAGCTAGAAATATACAAATTGCTTCATCCTTGCTACTGGTGCAAACATTTCATTGTAATCTATGCCTTCGACTTGTTGAAATCCTTGAATTACAAGTCGAGTCTTATTCTTGATTATAACCATTGGTCATCTTTCTTTCATTTCAGCACCCATTTAGTGCCAATCACCCTAGCACCTTTTGGTTTATCCACAAGGTCCATACTGCTAATTTCTTGAACTGTAGGAGTTCTCTTGCATTGCACTGACCCATGCCTAATCATTTAAGGCTTCACTCACAATTTTGGCTCAAAGGAGACACAAAACATTGATATGCACCAACATGAAGATATCCATTTTCGATTACCGAGGCATAATCAGCTGAGTATAGTTGATTTCTAGTCTGTACTCCCGATCGAACATCCCCAATGACATAGTCCAAGGGATAATAAACATTTAGCTGAGATTCGGGAGTTGTTGGAACAGCTACCTCATTATCTAGATTGTTAAACTCAGGTGCAATCTCTATAGTTGTTGGAGTGTGAGGTTCTGAATTGTCAGAGTCATCAGGATTTGGTGCTTGTGTACTTTCATTGGTGGGAACCTGTTCCTCCTGGTCCATATTAGCAGTCTCAACTGCTTCATCATCAGATGAAGAATCACTTACTTCAAGGTCTCCCCCTGAAGGGTTAGAAGTATCATCTAATGGACTAGTTGATATCGAGTCTGGTGACGGAATGTTTAGAATGTCGTACATCATCCTAGCAGAAAGCTCGTCATCAGTATGAGAAGGCGGCAGATTGAAGGATTTTAAGAACCCATCATAGTCAAGAATAATGAAGGGCCTTTCCCAGCAGGGGGTGGTGTATCTTTGAACATCAATGTTGCACCACACTTCTACCAGACCCGTTGAGTTGTTGTAGTCTCTCTTGTCTGGTATGTTATATCCGAGAAACATACCTTCTTCTGTCTTCTCACTGAACTTCCCAGACCGTGTCGTCTTATATAATGTGCATGGTACGCCAAACGGTTGTAGATACTCCATGTTGGGTTTATGTCATTGGAGCAGCTCATAACATGTTTTTGTGAAGTCGGCTGGATCGGTAAACATCCGAGCGTGTTCTTGCCGGAAGGATAAACAACATCAAAAACCAAGAGAAAATCAATAACATGAACTATAATTAAATGGTTTCGTGATAAAACCTAACGATTACAAGCTCGTTACAACATAAGAATCAAGACTCTTGGCAAAGGGAGATCGAGCATGATCTCCCCTCTCATCTGGTAACCCTAGGCTCCGGGCAGACTCCTCTCAAAACCCTTTCTCTCTCTACACATTGAAACTGGTATATATAGGCCTCGGCCCATATTATATGCGACTAGGCCCAATCATGCGATTTGACCATGCGTATGGTTCATCGTACGACTGGACCATGCGTATGGTTCAATCGTACGACTAGACGATACCTATGGTTCAGTCTTACGAATGTCCTAATTGCATCTCTCAGTCGCACGACTGGTTCATTAGCATGGCTCAATCGTACGACTGAGTCTCATTCGCATATGCTCTTGCGAATGACCCGTTTAATGTGTTTACAACATATCAGGTGCATAACATTAAGCCTAGACTATTCGAAAAGCGATGGACACACTATATATGACAATATATGCTCCAAAAAATTCCCCTTGGATGTGGCTTGCGAATAGTAGATAACACCTCTTACAATCTTCAGTAAATCTTTGCTCTAGTTTCTAATAGAATCAAACGAAAAACCATATTAGCCAATGTTGCTGATCCGTCATGTTTCTACAGTATCCCTGAAAATGAATTTAGGCACAACAGCTTTCGTTTACTTTACAGAACACCATCACAGCAGCAAGATTCCCTATATGACTGATTTTTCCAAATAATGACATGAACAGTTTTCCATTGTTTCAATCTTCATACAGTCTAACCTGATTAACATTAACAACTGTAGAAATTCCCCTTACATTCAGCATATCCTAATACATAAACATTGTGCTCTCCTGGCGTCTTCATACGGTGTATTGGGCAAAAGGTTGATGGTTCCAATCCACAGCTGACAATATCAAACAGATCAGCATGCACGTAGATTCCTCATTAGAAAACTGCTCATATCATCACTTTCTAATTTCGTCTTCAATTTCTCTATACATTGATTCCCCCTAAGAATGAGAATCTTCTCTGTGTGGATAAATATAACTTGATTGGCCGATAAGTAGTTAGATGCTCCTAAATACCCCACAAAATCAGCACGGACTACTGACATCTTCTCTTCTCTCTTTCGTGTTCCAACTAAATTCACCCATTCTAGAAGTCCAACGATAATGGGGTATACATTGAACTTATTTGACAAAAGAACCTCAGGGTGAATATGCTTTGCTCATCCTCAAATCTGTGTAAGAGGTAGTTCCAGACTCTTTTTCTCTAGTCTGGAACAAATGCGGATGAGTCAATGTGGATGGCTCATTTGTGCGATTGAACATACGACTGGTCGAGTCGCACCACTGAATATGCGATTGGTCCAGTCGTACGAATGGTCCATTAGCATGGTCCAATCATACGAATGGCCCATTCGCATGGCCCAGTTGCATGAACGGGTTTGCACGCAGATTTTCAGATCTGCAGCCGCCAGGGCTACCAAAAACCCTAATCTTACGAATTTTACATGAACCGAACCAACATAGACATCATAAGATTCGCAGGGTTGATTGGAACGTGGTTTCGAGTTTGATTTTAACATAGAAAAAACACACGTAACCAGATCTGATTAAAAGACGAATAACACGAAGTGGGTTTAATGTCATAGAACCTGAAATCGATCTAGAAATCAAGAGCTCGGATTGCTAGAATGATTGTTAAATCATTCCAGCAGTAACCGGCTCTGATACCAATTATGAAGTCAGCTGGATCGATAAACATCCGAGCGTGTTTTTGACGGAAGGATAAACAACATCAAAAACCAAGAGACAATCAATAACACAAACTGTAATTAAATGGTTTTATTGATAATACTAACGATTACAAGCTCGTTACAACATAAGAATCAAGACTCTTGGCAAGGGGAGACCGAGCATGATCTCCCCTCTTATCTCGCAGCCCTAGGCTCCGGGCAGACTCCTCTCAAAACCCTTTTTCTCTCTACACAATGAAACTATATGTATAGGCATCGGCCCATATTAGATGCGACTGGGCCCATTTGTGAGATTGGACCATGCGTATGGTTCAATCGTATAACTGGACCATGTTTATGGTTCAATCGTACGATTGGACCATACTTATGGTTCAGTCTTATGAATGTCCCAATTGCATCTCTCAATCGCACGACTGGTCCATTACCATGGCTCAGTCGTACGACTGAGTCTCATTCGCATATGCTCCTGCAAATGACCCGTTTAATGTGTTTACAACATATCAGGTGTATAACATTAAGCCTAGACTATTCGACAAGCGATGGACACACTATATACAACAATATATGCTCCAACAAATTCCCCTTGGACGTTGCTTGCGAATAGTAGATAACACCTCTTACAATCTTCAGTCAATCTTTGCCCTGGTTTCCAATAGAATCAAACGGAAAACCATATTAGCCAATGTTGTTGATCCGTCATGTTGCTACAGTATCCCTGAAAATGAGTTTAGGCACAACAACTTTCGTTTACTTTGCAGAACACCATCACAGCAGCAAGATTCCTTATATGACTGATTTTTCCAAATAATTACATGAACAGTTTTCCATTATTTCAATCTTCACACAGTCTAACCTGATTAACATTAACAACTGTAGAAATTCCCCCTCACATTCAGCATTTCCCAATATATAAACATTGTGCTCTCCTGGCGTCTTCATACGGTGTATTGGGCAAAAGGTTGAAGGTTCTAATCCACAGATGACAATATCAAACAGATCAGCATGCATGTAGATTTATCCTCAGAAACCTGCTCACATCATCACTTTCTGATTGCGTCTTCAATTTCACTATACATGGATCCCACCTAAGAATGAGAATCCTCTCTTTGTGGATAAATATAACTTGATTGGCCATAAGTAGTCAGATGCTCCTGACTACCCCACAAAATCAGCACCGACTGCTGACATCTTCTCTTCTCTCTTTGGTGTTCCAACTACATTCACCTATTCTGGAAGTCCAACGAATAATGGGATATACATCAAACTTATTTGACAAAAGAATCTCAGGGTAAAGATGCTTTGCTCATCCTCAAATATGTGCAAGAGGCAGTTCTAGACTCTATTTTTGTGTTCTGGAACAAATGCGGATGAGTCAATGCGGATGGCTCATTCGTGCGATTGAACATACGACTGGTCCACTCGCACGACTGAATATACAATTGGTCCAGTCGTACGAATGGTCCATTAGCATGGTCCAGTCGTACGAATGGACCATTCGCATGGCCTAGTTGCATGAACGGGTTTGCACGTAGATTTTCAGATCTGCAGCCGCCAGGGCTACCAAAAACCCTAATCTTAAGAACTTTACATGAACCGAACCAACATAGACATCATAAGATTCGGAGGGTTGATTGGAACGTGGTTTCGAGTTTGATTTTAACATAGAAACAACACACGTAACCAGATCTGAGCAAAACACGAAGAACACAAAGTGGGTTTAATGTCATAGAACCTAAAATCGGTCCAGAAATCAAGAGCTCGGGTTGCTAGAATGATTATTAGATCATTCCAGCAGTAACCGGCTCTGATACCAATCGTGAAGTCGGCTGGATCGATAAACATCCGAGCGTGTTCTTGACGGAAGGATAAACAACATCAAAAACCAAGAGACAATCAATAACACGAACTATAATTAAATGGTTTCATTGATAATACCTAGCGATTACAAGCTCGTTACAACATCAGAATCAAGACTCTTCGCAAGGGGAGACCGACCATGATCTCTCCTCTCATCCGGCAGCCCTAGGCTCCGGGCAGACTCCTCTCAAAACCCTTTTTCTCTTTACACATTGACAGTAGTATATATAGGTCTCGGCCCATATTAGATGCGGCTGGGCTCATTCGTGCGATGGACCATCTGTATGGTTAAATCGTATGACTGGACCATGTTTATGGTTCAATCGTACGACTGGACCATACTTATGGTTCAGGCTTACGAATGTCCTAATTGCATCTCTCAGTCACACGACTGGTCCATTAGCATGGCCTGGTCATACGACTGAGTCTCATTCGCATATGCTCCTGCGAATGATACAGTTTCATGTGTTTACAACATATCAGGTGTATGATTAAGCCTAAACTATTTGAAAGCGACAAATACACTATATATGACAATATATGCTCCTACAGTTTTCCCATGTTTTTTGAGCACTAGTACTCAATTGAGCGTGTAACAAGCATTAGCCACTGCCTCATTTCAGAATTGAATAGGCAGTTTCGAGTGGGCTAACATTGTCCTGGCAGTCTCTATCAGGCTCCGATTCTTCCTTTCAGCTATGCCATTCATCTGTGGAGTGTAGGCAGAGGTGAATTGATGAACAATCCTCTTTCTCTACAGTATGCCTCCATCCACTAATTCTTGAATTCTGTTCTGTTGTATGATCGAATCTGCCTTACTTTCAGTTGTAGAGTGATTCCAATGTAGTTTCCAGATGTTTGAATGATTCAAAAGTTTCTGATTTGGATTTCAAAAAACATACCCAAGATCTTTAGTAATCATCTATTACTACAAAGCAATACAGGTCTCCAACATGCTCTTGTGTGCTGACAGGGCCAAACAGATCTATGTGTAAAGCTCTAGAGGCATATCTATAGAATTCACTTTCTTTGCCTTGTGAACCTTCTTGGTCTGTTTCCTTTTTTTACATACTATGTAGAAGTTTGGAAGCTGGAAGTTCTTAACACTTACACCATTTACTAAATCATTCTGAACCAGGTGATTTATCTTCTTAGGATTCATGTGTCCTATTCTTCTATGCCATGAGGCTGAATCTCTCTTAGTTGCTTTTAATAGGAACCATTGACCTTGTGATCTTTTATCAAGGCTTTTGATAAATCCAAGACATACAAGTTGTTATATCTTGAAGCTAACATAAGACTTTATCCTCCTTAATCACATAGTCCTTCAACACGTAGCACTTCTTGTTGTCAAATACAACTTTAAATCCTTTATCGCAGATCTGGGAGACAAAAGTATTGTTTGTAGTTGTTGAACGTAGTTGACTTTGTCAAACTTTACTTTCTCGTTTCCCACTTCGCCTTGTGCTGTGATGTAACCTCCTTTGTTTTCAGCAAATTACACGTGTCCCCCTTTAATTTGTTTGACGTTGAAAAGGAATTATGAGTTCCCTGTCATGTGCCTGGACGCCCCACTATTAATAATCCAGGTATTAGGGATAGCACTGTAGCGGACACCCTACACATTCAAAGAAACTTAATAGTTCAGATTTGGGACTCAAGCATTAACTAGTTTGGGAGACCTAGAGGAATCATGTAACATCCGCTAATTTTCCAATTTAAAACCCAAACCCAAATCCATTTTGAAGTTTCATGCAATGAAACAATATCATTATTAAATTATTCTAATTTTAATTATTTAATAAATCAAATGCATTAAATGTGCAATTTGATTAATATTGCGAATTATTTTATTCAATTATTATCTATCAAACCATTTAAACAAATTATTATAATATATAGAATATTTTATAATTTATAAAATAAGTTTTATAAATTCATGATGTTCTTTTTCATTTATGAGTTTAATTATAAACTAAAATAAATAATTAATATTCTTACAAATACATGTGAAGTCTATAAACGTTTTATAAACTAGTGATTTATTTAAATGGGTTTTTAATAATTTGGAAACAAGGATTTTATAAGTTTGGAGTTCAAATGTATTATTCAACTTTGTTTTTAAAGTTTTAGCATAAAATAATAAAGACCTAAAACTACAGGGACAAAATTTGTAATTTGAAAATTTTTGAAACAAAATCCAACCCCCACCCTGTTTTTCCGACCACAACTCCCGCTACCAGTCCGGTGGTGCTCTGACGAACTTGAAACCCTCCAAACCATTGGGTTCAACCAAAATTAAACTATCCTAAACCCCTCGTGAACCTGTTTCAACCTTAACCATCGGTTTAATTGCAATTCACTTGATCTTTAAGTCATGAAAACAAACCTGAAGAAACACATTCAAAAACCATAACCGATTTCGACTCAATTTGGTTAAATGATCATAACTATCAAGCCATAACGATTCTATGATTACTGCGACCATAACACCACAATCAATTGAACATATAACTGCTTAATTTTCATTAATTCAAATTTAAATACCTGAATTAAACTATGAAGCCATTCGAGCTGAAACCGAACACATTACACCTGTTTAAATGAGGGAAAACTTCAAAATCAATCCATTAAAGCTTTCTGTATTATCAATCGTACAAAACAAACACACAAGTAACCATTCGACCAACATCATTTGATCAACATGCAATTCATTCGAGACCTATCATCAAAGCAACAACAATCAAAATGGATTAAGGGGTTTCGAATATCACAATCCTTAGAAGCTTTGTCGTAGATTAATTGGATTATCATCATCATATTCATCTCGAACTAGAAATAACTAAGTCGCGACTGCCCCCTATCTTCTTCATCATCGATATATATCAAATCGGGTAATTAAACACATCTCTATACTCAATTTATCTAGGGATTAAAAGCCCTAATATTAATTTGATTAACATGCACAAATTGTTGTTCAATTGGGTTGAAATCAAATCTATGGTTCATGTGGAATTAGGGGTTTTCTTTGATTAATGGTTTTAAAAATATCCGTTGGATTTATAACAAATTTAGGGTTTTGGCCCAATGGTAAGGAACAGTGCGTATATGTGGGCGACCCAGGTTCGACCCTGGGCACCAACATATATTTTCAAAACATTTATTTTATTTTATTTTATTTATCAACTTTAAGAAAATTTATTATTATATGATAATGATAGCATTAAAATTGTTTTGTTAATTATGATTATTTTAGTAAATATTTATTCATCTTTGAAAACTTTTAAAAGTTCAAATCTCATTTTCTTAAGGGTTTAAATGTTATAACAAAACTTATTTATAAGTTTTATACTTTATAAGTATCACCTTAAGACAAACCTAAGTCGTCTCAAATCAATTTTAAACAACATTTATTAAATCATCTAAATAATTAATTATTTAAATTCTAGATCAAGTCATTATTTAATTAGTTATTAAATTAGTTTTAAAGGTTTAAAAACTTATGATTTTTAATTTACTTACTTTAAAGAATAACAAGGGTTATAAAAATATTATTAATTTTTTATGTAATTTAAATGCAATAAATCTATATGGTTCAAATCTAGATTATATTAAAACCTAATAAACTTAAATGTTAAATAACTACACATTCAATTGGTTATTTAAATAATTATTTATCTATTCATTTAACCATGTTATATCATAAATAGTTAATAAATTTATTTCTTAAACTTTTATTTACATTCTTAAAACTAATAAAATAATATAATTTTCTATTATTCTTTTTTTTATTTTTGGTTTTGGATATTATAATTCATTTATAAAAATCATTTAAAGGTTTAAAAAAACTTTATAAAATGATTTTAAATAATTTTAAAGTCATCTAAAAAGTATTCAATTAGTAACTTATCAATTTTTAATAATTAATTATTGAATTAATTATTTCTTTCCACACATCATACTTAAATTTTATTAATTTAACAAATTAAATATTGAATCATTCACTATCATTCTTATTTCTTAATTGGTTCATACCATCTTTATTTAACCAAAACATAATTGATTGCGATATTATATTTTTATTTGATTTAAATTTAGAACCCTCAAATTCCAAATGAAACCCTAATTCATACTTACTCCTGAATCTTTTCTTTATTCTAATTCCGAGACATCAACCATTAGGTTGAATCATGAAGAAATCGTTGGAGCAATCTTATTTTCTTATTATTAACCTAAGTGCATCCTACATCTTGTGATTTTTCCCTGTGAGTTTTCCATGTCCCTTTTTACTTTATTTCACACCTTTTGGGGTGAAACATGTTAACCATATAAACTTACACTTGTAAACATCTTGATACTTGTAGCTGCATATGCAATTCATGTTTACCTTTTGTCATGGTTATTTATGTTATTGTAAGTCTTATATGAGATACATATTTTGTTTACAATCATCAACTATTGCTAGCTTGGTGACGTCTTAGATCTTTGGGCCTGACAAACCTATTTGGTACTAAAGCCGATGTATTGTCGGCTCCTGATGACGTATGATTGTTCATCATGGAACCAAATACACTTAGCCAATCATATATACTTGTAATCAAATTGATGTTTGGTTGTAACTGTATGTGTTCTATAACTTGCTAACTCATAACCATTGACATGAAATGCTACTTGTAAACCTTTTGTGTGTGTATATATATATAATATATACGTGTATTTAAACCATGGGAACTCACCAACTTTCAAAGTTAACCCTTTATTTTTAAGATGTTTTAGGTTTGATACTTGAAGTTCTTTTCATGCTCATATAAGACTTGGACCTAGTTTATCTAAATATGTTATTTCTTTGTCTGATGCGTTTCTATTGTATGGACTTATTTTTCTTGTAATGTTCAATGATTAATCATATTTAATATTATTTCAACTTAATTAGTTCCATGTGCTATGAACAACCGTTTCACATTCGTCCGCCCCGATGATTCCGCCGTCGGTTGGGGTGTGACAAATCACACATCATAAACTCAACCCATTCTCCTCTAGAGGATGAGGGCATTACTTTCTTCTTCTTATCCTTGTTATCAGACACTTTACTTGATTTTTCTTTCCATAAGCCAGTTTTGTGTAGGGCCTGTTTGTGGTAAACAGATGACTAGCTTATTGTTTGAACTTTAGGTTCACTAACACTCTTAGGTGGAGTGTTAGATCTTACTTTAGAAAAACTTGGTTTTGTATCATAAAGTTCAATTTTCTTTCCGGGCGTCTGATAATAAGGACAATTAGAAGATATATGTCCTTGTTTTCCACAACTATAGCAAGATCTTGCTTCTACAGATTGAAGAAAACTTTTATGTGAAGTTGAGTTTGGTGAATATGTGAGATGAGTCTAGTTTGGTTCCATCACTTCCTTTTAGATGTTTCAGCCTTGTTCAAAAAATTAATTGTTTTAACTTTTTGAACATCTTAACTTGCATTTTCTTTGGACTTTGATGATTAATACATTTTTGGTTAACTGGTTTAGTCAGTTGGGGTTCTGAAATAGGCTTTGGTGAACCTGACCTTACATTCACCATTTTAAATGCATCATCCAAATTCTCAACAGGCATCTTTCCTTTCGATTTCAAAGTAGACTCCTTTTGTTTAGTGCCAGATTTCACCGGCTTACCCATGGAATCGGATCACTAACTAGAGGAGTAGACACCACATGATCTTTAACTGGGTTATTATTGATAGGTCTAAATTTTGTGTTCAGGAGGATCTCATGTGGTGGTGGAACTACTTTGTACCCGTTAGGACCATGTACATACGGAGTACTAACTGATAATGCGTGAATCTTGATCAAATAATGTAGAATCCTATTTGATTGGCGATCCAATCAGTGAGAACGCAGTCCTAATCAATCTAACGATTAAATAAACATTAAGAACGATTAGGACCAGATCAACTACGAACTATGAAATTGGAACAGGCTTTCTGGAGTCTCTGGACGGCTAGGGTACGAATATATGTCAAAAGTCTTGAAGTGTTTCGAATTGTTATGTTTTTCCATGAATTAAGTGGTATTTATAGGTTAGGGTTTCCAATCGTGTGACTGAACCATTAGCATGGTTCAGCCATGCTACTAAATCATGCGATTGATCCATACACATGACTGAAGGTTTAGTCATGCGACTAAGTCAATCTTATGTCTCAATCATGTGACTGATCCAGTCTCCTGGTTCAGTCGTGAGTCTGGTCCATTAGCATGAAGTATTCAGGTGTATGGTCCATTACCATGGTCCATTCGCATGAAGATTTCATACGATTAAGTTTGAACACGTTTCTCAATCATTATTGACTAAAAACTATGCAAACAACCATAAACCTATAGTTAGTTCAACATACTTTAACACATAATAAACAATGAAACATTAAACATTATAAGCATCAACCACATATTGTATTTCATTAAACTCATTCATTACATATGTAAGACATTACAGCCATTTACATCAAGCTCATAAACTAGGTACATATATATCAACACCTTGGACCTAGTTTACATTAACGTCTGACATTATTCATAAGCTCCTCAAATCTCTTGTACTTCTCCTCTCTAGTAACTCCTGCATGTATCTGAAATGCAAAACAAAGTTGTATAATGTTCTGGAACTGGAGGGCTTGTACTATATCTTGCGTGTCATAGAATAGTGGCCACTTGTACAATGTGTAAACATCTTCTGCAGACAAGTTCGTGAGCCACATTGGGTCGAATACCCGGATAGTTTCCATTTTGCCCTCTCTTTGTAGAACTATGACCGCTTTGCCTGTTCTCCAATCATAATACCACCATTTGAAGTGTGGAGTGATGTCCGGTGGCATTTCCCGTAAGGGAATCTTGGAAATTATGCACGGGGACTCCACTTCAGTACGACTTTAGGCTTTCCAGAAATAGGATCCACTTCAGACCTTCGGATGTACCTCTTCGGTTGTTGAGGTCTGAAGTTTACCCATCGGGTGTGGTATTCATTCCTTAGGGCAACCTCAAACCAGCCTGACATCTTTCTAAGATCAGCATATAGCAGATTTAAGCATGCTAGCTGGTTGAGCTCAAAACCAGGGAGAGTCTTCAGATCATGTGGGTATCTAAAGTACTCTATTCCATTCTCCCTCTTAACAGCATAAACATTAAGATCCTCAAAATACGCCCATGCAATAATTTTGCCAGAAACCTTTAGATGTTTCTTGACCTTGTAGAGCTTGGTGTAGGCATTTTTCTTTTGAGCTGTGCGTTGGGCTCGTATCTCAGCAAAACAAGTTGCACATTCAGCCTTCTTGATATCAACATCAGTGTCCAAGACTTGGGCTTGGCTTTCATTCTTTTCTGTTTCTTTTTCCATCTCATCCAGTTTGTCAAATGTAGCACTGCCGAGAGTGTCACCCAAGTCATGGATCATATTGCCCTCTCGGTCAGTGTACTCTGGCTAGTACTTAGATCTGACATCTTCATTCTCTATTTTGTTGACATCATTAAGCTCATCATCACTTGTCACATCAAAGGTAGGAGCATCTTTGACAATCCCATCTGGATTCAACCTGAACATTTCAGCGAGTTGCTCGTCAGTCAGGTCGTGAATGATTTCTCTTTCATCGGGAGTATAGCTCACCGACCATCTGACAATCTCTTGCAAATCAAGAATCATGGTGAATTGAGACTTGATTTGCTGAGGGGAGCAACATCATATTCATCTTGCTGTGATGTTTGATTTGCTTGATTTAAACATTTAACACATCACTCATATGTAATTAATCAAGACATTTAGCATTTAATAAATATAGATAAACATTAATTACATAAATATAATTTTTGAATCAAGTAAAAAGTATTCTAAATATAAAACATCTAATCTTTACTTTTATCCTTATCCATCAGTTCTTCAACAGCAGGGGCTGAGGATGATGCTCCTTGGTCTTGTGCTCTCTTAGTCCTCCTTTCTTGACCTTGAGCAGAGGCTGATGCAGCCGCATCACCTTCTTCATCATCATCTCCTCTCTTATTTCCCTCGATCCTTCATCATCACTATCATCTTCTTCATCAGACTCATCATCTTCACCATCATCATCATCATCATCACCATGATCACCATCATCATCATCATCATCATCATCATTATCACCTTCCCTGATCTTCAAAGGCTCATCTTTTGACCCTTTAAGTTTGAGCATGATCTTCTTGTTCTTGGCCTCCAACTCCTCAATCCTCTTAACTGATAATCATTCTGCTCTTGAAGCTGGGTAATCTGCTGTGCTTGAGCAGCATTGAGCTCCACAAGCTAACTTAGTTGTTTAACTCTTTGCTCATGAGCAGCTAACAGCTTTAGCACCATCCCGTTTAGTGCAGCTAGTTGTTCTTCTACCCCAATGAAGGGTAGAGTGGGTCCAGTGGTGAAGATAGAGTGGGTTGAAGGACCTGCTTGGTGGATGGTGCTGGTAGTGGTGGATGTGGTGAATATGGGTGGTGGGATAGGAGTGATGGTGAAAGTGTGGTTGTACTAGTGTTGGTTGGGAGTCTAGTAGTAATGATGGGAGATGTGGTAGTTGTGGTAATGGTGGTGGTAGTTGTGGTGGTGATCAAAGTAATCCTCCTTGCTTGCTCTTCATCCCATGGGGCTAAGCCATCCTCTTCTCCTCGATCCTTTAGAGGAGGATGCTCCCACTTGGCTGATGGAATGGTCCGGGATGTAAGATGGATCAGTATCAGTAGTAACGGCATCCTCGGACTCCCCTGGTGTCCAGTAACCACCCTAAGCCCTCTCAGTGGCCACGACCCGGCTTCCCACCGTCCGTACAAGAGGCTCCTATCCGACTCCTCCTCCTCATCTTTCTGAAAGTTGGTGTGTATTGGAGCTAGCTCGGATCCACCCGGAGCCTCACCTTCTTGACCATCACCGTGGTCATCATCGTCATCCGAGTCATCAACTAGTAGAACAATAGGCTCAGAATCTGAGTCATTGTCGTTGTGACTCCACTTCCTCCTAGCAGGCGCCACATAATCCTCCCAGGCTAGATGCCCAAACATTCTCCTTACCGGGGGCTTCACCTTCTTGCCCTAGTATACCTTCAACCTCCCGAGGGTGGTGTCATCCATGACCTCAAGTGTGATAGCATCATCACTCTCCTTTGGCAGCAAAGGATGCTTCTGGTCTATAATCATATGAAGGAATCGTGGGTACATGCAGAAGCCTTCATTGCCTTTGGCCTCTATATTCTCAACCAAGTAAGTGAAGATCATCTGTGAGAAACTAAATGAATGATACAGTACCAGAGCCACATACGCTTTCTGGATCTAGGGGCACAGGTTGCTCTTGTTGAGCACACTTGTATTTATGTCCCCTGCGTACTTAGTCCAAAGAAAACATCCTCGAACCGTTAGTGGATGCAGTCTGGTTGGCCAGTCACCATCATCACCTAACTTTAAAACCCTCCTTAATCATCCTCGCTGATCTCAATCTCCTAGCTAAAAATGGAACTCCGAATGCGATGGGGCTCAACAGACCTTTCTACTATAGCGCTTTCCTAGAAAGCCTGCTGAATCGATCTATATGGTGTGTATGGAGTAGAAATAGCCTTGAAGATCCTCGATCTCCATAGAAAAGAAATAATGCCCGCGAACTCAAAAGCATTCCGGGACGTGAGAGTAAGAGCACAGATGTTGTGCTTCATGCTCATCGTCCGCCTACTAGCCATGTTGCTGTAACATAAGACACATAAATGTTAGAATATTGGTAAGTGAATGACATTTGAACTTAATGAGCTAGAAAACATTATGTTTAGTCATGCGAATTGTAGATACATGTGTACCTAGTTTCTGAACTTAATCTAAAATGTCTTTATTGTTTTACACATATGTAATTGAATGGGTACTTAATGAAATACAATGTGAGTGGTTGTGCTTATAATGTTGAATATTTCATTGCTTAGTATGTAGTAACTCTTACTAAACTAACTATATAGGTTTGTGGTTGTTTGAATAAATCTAAGTCAAATAATAATTGTGAAACATATTCAAACTTAATCATATGAAGTTCTCATGCGATTGGCCCATTCTAATGAACCATACGCATGAACAACTTCATGCTAATCCACCAGTCGCAGGACTGCACAGGAGACTAGATCAGTCGCATGATTGTAACATGAGATTGACTCAGTCGCACAACTAAACACTCATTCATGTGAATGGATCAACCGCATGACTCAATCGCACGACTGAACCATGCTAATGGTTTAGTCGCCCGAATGAGAAACCTTAACCTATAAATACCATTTAAATCGTGGAAAAACGTAACACTTCGAATACCTATGTAATATGTCATACCTCAGCCGTCTAGAGACCTCTAAGAACGTGTTCCAAGTTCATAGATCGCACTAGATCGATTACCAACCATTCTTAACGTTTAGATTCAATCCACAATTGTTTCTACGTGTGGTCTCACTAATTGGATCACCAATTAAATAGGATTCCACACTATTTGATTCGGTATACATGTATATCAGTTAGTATTTCGTTCAATACACGATCCTAACAAGTGGTATCAGAGCTTTGGCTCTTGATTTACGTGTGATTCAATCATTTTGTATATAAAAATTATGTTTTTTCACTAAAAAACACAATCTTTTTGTGTAAAAGGGTTTCTTAGACGTTTCCAGTTCGTAAAGTTAACTTTTTCCGGCATACGGCAATTAGGGTTAGTGAAAATTCCAGTTTTTGCGTCCAAAATACCTTAAACCTACAAAATTTCATGTTTCAGCAGCTTCAGTCGCACGATTGACTCAATCGCCCGACTGAATTCATACGCATCCCTCACACGCACGATTAGACTCATCCGTACCTCCATTCGTATGACTGAGCAATTTATTCTCATTGTCCAACCGCATTTGTTCAATCACCCGATTGAGCCATGTGCATTAGTTATTGAATCATCCACATGTTCAATCGCACGAATAGCCCGATCGCACACCTTCATTCGCACAAGTGAAACAGTTTGTTCAAAAGTTTAAAGTTGATAGCAATGGAGGACCAATACTCAGCATTCACAGCAGGGAGTGATTCACGAATTCAAACCTACTGCTTCTCGAGAATGAAGTGGGGAATCACAACAAACCCCCAAGTTAATCACGTTAGAAGAATACCCATGATGGAGGCAACATTTCAAGATCTACTTAAATGGAGTATATCCCAATCTGTGGGAATCAATAGAGATGGGGTACAACATGCCACTAGGTGCTGATGGTGTCAAACTTACACTAGGTGGCATGACTGATGGACAAAAAGTCAAATACAATGCTAAGAAGAAAGTCTATGCTCTGCTTACTCATTCGATCCCCAAGGATATTTTCACCAATTTTCAGAGTATACGAAAGCAAAGAAGCTATAGGATGCATTGGAGAAAAGGTATGACGGAAATGCATCATTAAAGGTGATAACGGCTAAAGCTTTGAAGAAAGAGTTTGACAACTTCTCTTTGATGGGTAAAGAAAGCCTGGATGATGTCATTGATAGATTCTACCACTTGATGAGTGAGATGCACACTCACGGAGTAACGACGTCTATGGAAGACAAAGTGTCGAACTTTGCAAATGGGTTGCCAGAGAAATGGGTTTCCTTTGTCTCCAATCTTAGATTGAATGATATGCTAACAAAGTTAGATATCAATGATTTCATTCTGAAGCTGAGAGAGGAAGATCTTAGGATGAAATACAGAGCCCAAAAGTCTTCTTATGATCAAAATCCTGCACTGTACAACGCGAATCCACAAACCAAAACTTCTGGAGCACCACTTCAGACGCCTTTTGTGTCAAGCTCGGCTGGTCCTTCTCAATCACAAGAGAGAAGAAGTACAAGAAGTACGAAGAGGTTATGAAGAGGGTAAGACAATAGATGAATCTAGGTCTAAGGGGGATACACGTGTCCCTAGTTTCTGATTTTAATGTAATATCTTCGTATTGTCTTACACTTATGTAATTCTAATTGTACGAGTACTTAATGAAATACAATATGTGGTCGTGCTTAATGTTGAATATTTCATTAATTGGTATGTATAACGCTTATTGACTTAACTATATAGGTTATGGTTGTTTGAATAATATCTAAATCAATTAATGACTATGAAACATATTCCAACTTAATCATGTGAAGTTCTCATGTGATTGGCCCATGCTAATGGACCATACGCATGAACAACTTCATGCTAATGAACCAATCGTACAAATGAACAAGGAGACTGATCAATCGCATGATTGAATATGAGATTGACTCAGTCGCACGACTGAAAACTCAGTCGTGCAAATGGATCAACCGCATGACTCAATCGCACGACCGAATCATGCAAATGGTCCAGTCGCACGATTAAGAAACCTTAACCTATAATACCACTTAATTCGTAGAAAAACGTAATCATTTAATTCACTTCGACTCCAGACGTACCCTAGCGTCCAGAAACATCTAAGTTCGTACTCCAAGTTCATAGAACGCTGTAGATCGATTCATAACCGATTCTTGACGTTAGATTCAATACGTTATTGTTTCTACGTGCGTTCTCACTGATTGGATCACCAATAAAATAGGATTCTGCACTATTTGGTTTGGTTTAACACGTTAATCAGTTGTTGTTTCATTCGAATACTAGATCCCAATAAAATAAATATTGACACCAATTTAGAAAATGGGTTTTTTACAACAGTTCTTTTGTACTAGAACAACATTATATGGATAATTTGTTCATGAGAAATTATTTGTTTCATTATTTAAGTTAGTTAAATAATAACAATTAAAAGTGTGTTAAAGTTAAAAAATTAAAAGAGGTTTTAATTTAATAATCTTATTTGTTAAGAGTGTAAGTTTTTTATAAAATTAAAATGGGGGGAACTCCTTTTTTGAAAGAATTTGGCCGCCCAAGGGAGAGGCTCTCCTTGGGATTGCATGTCTTGGTTATGAAAAGACTTTAATCCATTCTTACACTCAAGCTTAACCAACACTTTCTCTCACACACACATTGCAAAACTCTCTCTAAATAAAGCTGAAAATTCAGATTCAATGCATAACAAAGCTGAAAATTTTCAGATTGTGAAGGAGCAAAGGAAGAGGGTTTTGGTGTTGCACTCCCTAACAAGCAAGGTGTTTGGAAGAGCTTGTGGGTATGCAAACTTGAGGCTTTCTCTCTTGGAGGCTGGACATTCAAGAGCATCATCATCTTCATCTCATCCATACTTCATCATATTGTTCTTGAAAGGTTGTTTCAAGAACACCCTATGGTTGTTTTTTTTCATTTTGATAGCATGTCATTTCACATATATTAATGATCCTTGTTTATGGGTTTTGTCTTTGGTTAGAATGATTAAAATTTTCAGATTGTTTAACACACTTTAACGACTAATATCCGCTGCGTTTTATAGTTTAAATGGTTAAACTAGCTTTGATAAACTTGTTACAAAACCCAACACATGCATCATACGTACACATAAATAATATCATTATTATCTTTCATCATTTGTTCATTAACTGTCGTCATTCATCATTGTACGTCATCGTTATCATTCGTTACTTTCCTTTTGGTACCTTACATACACTCATCATTAACTTGTTTACATTCCGGACCAATGCCATATGCTATACCCCACCGTCATGCATAAAGCAAGCACTGGGCCGAAGTTTAAAAATAGACTCCCATACATTGTGCCCGGTGGCCTAACAACAATACCGGGGTAAGTAGCAAGGGGCCCGTACATATGTTCAATCATAAAGTTTAGACCCCAATGTACATCCTTTTGGGGTAGCTAACCCGCACATAGTTGAGCTAACACCCTTCATCGGTGGTGAACCTCCATACATTGCTTGAAAGGCTTTTCATTACTTTCATTCATTCATTAATGTATGCATTCTTTCATTCATTACATTCCTCTTTCCATTATATGTCACTTTACGTTACATAATACTTTCCATTTATTTTCATAATCATACCATGTAAAGTCACGGAAAATAAACATATAAAATAAGGAAGATAAACATATCCATACATAATATAGCATCATCACACATCATCATACATGAATAAAATACATCAACCACATCATAAAGTCAACTTACATCACCCCTAGAATCCCAAGTCAAAGCCTACACTTTACATTTTTCCCATAATTTCAAAAATATTCCAAGTCTTAAGTACATGGGCACTATGCAGGCGCATGGCCTTCTGGGCGCATGGGAACACTTGGGCGCATGTAAGGCCCTATTCCCGGGACACTTACAACGGCCAATCATCGCACATAAAATATATAATTACATTAACTTGAAATAAATGTTGTAGGGGAAACATTAAAAACAACATTTTTATTAAAATGCTTTTGCAAAATAATACATTGTTGACTGGTTACAAAACATCGTTATTTGCATTACATCACAAAAATGTCATAGTTTTGTCAAATGGATGCCATCCAAAAATGCCAAGTAGCTGCCCCGTGCCATCCTCGGAAATGCTCACCTGCCAACTGGAAAATGCATAAAAAGTCAGCGTTGTTGAGTGAGTTCTAGTTTTATAAAGACATTGCATTACCTTCCATTCGTTAAAACATTTTCATTACTATCGCACGTGATCACACATCGTACATACATCAAGGTATTAATTATTATTTTCATCATCGTTCGTTAGTACATTTCGTACATTTGCACATATCGCACATATCGCACGTATGGAGTGGTCACTAGGACAGACTCCCCCTGTGTGTGTGAACTTTATGGGTTAGCAAGATTGCATGCTGTAAATAGACATACACTTAGTAATTAGGAATTGCATGTTATTGGAGCAGTCACCAAGACAAAACTCTTACTATGTGTATGAACCCTTATGAGTTAGCCAAAATTGCACGCTATAGACACACACAAGGTAAAACTCTCAATGAGTTCTGAACCTCCCTTCAGTTGCTTGCAAGGCATTTCATTCGTTTGCTTATTATGTTCCACTTTCATTGTCTTAAATCTTTCACTTCTTTAAGATAATACTTTACTTCATTAACAATATCACACCATGCAAAGTCACATCATCATACGTAATAAGGAACATAACAGATCATATCATACATAAGCATAACATCATCAATCGCACATCATCAATCACACATCATCATGCATAACCATCAATCATACATCATCATACATCAATCATTCATCGTACGTCATCATCATATATCATTCATGCCCATCACATCATCATTGACTTCAAAAAGTCAACTTACTATGCCCCTGTGAACCTCCCAAGTCAAAGCCTACATTTCACTTTTCCCCCGGAAATCAGAAAATATTCTAAGTGTTCATCCACATTTCCTATTGTTCATCCGCATTTCTTTTGTTCATCCACATTTATTTTGTTCTTCCACATTTCTTTGTTCATCCGCATTTCTTTAGTTCATCCGCATTTCTTTTATTAATCCGCATTTATTTTGTTCATCCGCATTTCTTTTACTCATCCACATTTCCTTTACTCATCCGCATTTCCTTTACTCATCCGCATTTCCTTTACTCATTTGCATTTCCTTTACTCATCCACATTAATTTTACTCATCCGCATTTCCTTTACTCATCCACATTTCCTTTACTCATCCGCATTTCCTTTACTCATCCGCATTTCCTTTACTCATCCGCATTAACATGCTCATCCGCATTAACTTTACTCATCCGCATTAACATGTTCATCCGCATTAACTTGTTCATATATCCGTATGAACTTATTCATCCGCATTTCTTATTCATCCACATTCACTTGTTCATCCGCATGAACTTATTCATCCACATTTCTTATTCATCCGCATTAACTGGTCATCCACATGAACTTATTCATCCGCATGAACTTGTTCATCTGCATGAATTTATTCATCTGCATTCTTATTCATCTTCATTAACTTGTTCATCTGCATGAACCTATTCATCCGTATTTCTTATTCATCCGCATTAACAACACTTAAGCAGTTATTCTAAAACTTAGGCGCACGAGCCCTATTTGGGCGCATGAGCAGCTCCATTCGCACTTAAACATCAGATTTCAGTCCCAAACCTCACCTATCATGTTTTAAGCTTAAATCTTACATTCTAAGCCTTAGAAACACACCTAACCATCAACATCACCAAAAACATAACATATCCAAAATCAAACCCTATCCGCAACATACACCCTCTTAGTTGCAGATGCCCATGCTTTGATTCGAAAGCCCTAGCCAGTGATGAATCCCCGGAGAAGAGGACTATTGAATTCCTCCTCCCTTCAGTCCAGTTTGAACCCGTCCCAGCAACAAAACACCTTCCTACTGCAAGGCTTTGCTCTGCCCTTCCACTAGAATCCACTCCGGGTCGGAGGCTGTAGACAGGGGATTACATACATACGGGTATAAAACCCAACTTTATAGAAATATTCATACATGCATTTCCAGCCCCAAAGTAGTTTTAAACAAGTAAAAAGGGGGTTCTAGAACCCATCTTTGCAGCTCTTTGGGTAAGACTTCTTCAAACCCATTTGCAAATTGAGCTCAAACACCTAAAACCCACCAAACATACACAACCGAACACACATAACATACATAAGCACACAACCGAGGATGAAACCAGTTAAGAACATCTTAAACACACGAATTATTACCTTTAATTCGATCTTCTGCTCTTGTTCTTCTTCAAAATCCAAATTCTACAATTTCTCTCTCTAAAACATCCGAAAGAAATAGGTGAAGAGAGGGTGATGGGCGGCCATCACCTTTTACACCCACTTTTTCAAACATTTTGTCCTTTTGGACACTTTTTACACTTCAACTTGGGTAAAATATCTTTTCTTCTTCATTTCTCTTCTATATTATTCTTTCTTTGTCTTTTATAAATAACCGGGTGTTACAAGTCCACCCCCTTATTTAGGTTTCGTCCTCGAAACCTGTTATTCCTCAAACAATCGTGGGTAATGTTATCTCATCTCTTCTTCAGTCTCCACGTAGACTCAGATCCCTTATGTGCCTCCACTATACACGTACCAAAGGAACCACTTTATTCCTTAACCTCTTCTCTTTACGAACAATGATCGCCATTGATTGCTCCACATAACTGAGTCGTTCGTCTACCTCGATATCCTCCAGTGGGATAATCATATCCTCATATGTTAAACACTTCCTCAGATGAGATACATGGAATGTCGGATGAATTCCACTTAACTCATCTGGTAGGTCCAATCTATAGGCCATCTCTCCTACTCTAGCAATGATTTGGAAAGGCTCTTTGTATCTCGGCTGAATATGGTTCACTTCATCCCGTATAGATATTGCCTCCACATTTATAACGCAAGGACCACGGCTGCTAGCTCCAAGTCGGGAGTGGGATAACTGACCTCATGAACATTCAACTGTCAGGATGCATAGGTTATAACCTTTCCTTTGTGCATCAACACACATCCCATCCCCGAGTAGGAAGCATCAGAATAAACCACCAAATCTTTGCTTCCACCTTTGCCGGGTCCGCCATAATCCTACTAGGATTCACTACATGACTCAAAAACTAAACCTTGTGCAACCAGAATGCACACTTGGAGAATTTAGCATACAACCTCTCCTTCTCAACGTCTCCAACACCTCTCGAATGTGACCAGCATGCTTATCCTCACTCTTGGAATAAATCAAGATATCATCGGTAAACACAATCGCTGATTTATCCAACATCGGCTGACACACTCGATTCATTAGGTCCATAAAAGCAGCTGGCGCGTTGGTCAAACCAAGAGACATAACATGAAACTCGTAGTGTCCCTAACGTGTGCGAAAAGCTGATTTAGGAATATCTTGCTCCTGAACCTTCATCTGATGGTGGCCAGATCGAAGATCTATCCTCAAGAACCATCTGGCACCTTGGAGCTGATCGAACAGGTCAGCGATCCTCAGTAACGGATACCGATTCTTGACTGTTCACTTGTTTAGCTCACGGTAGTCTATACACATTCTCATACTACCGTCTTTCATCTGCACAAATAAGACCGAAGCACCCCAGGGAGAGATACTCGGCCAAATGAACCCCTTATGAAGGTGAAGATCATGAATAGGTTGGACTCACCTTAGTTTAGATTGTTTACTTTTACTTGTAATAGGTCTTTTGTTAGTTTCCTTTTGCAAGTACTTAGATTTATGTATTTTGGCAGTCTAGCGAAACTGTGAGCGAAACTATAAGTTCACTCACAGTTTGCTATTTTGTTTGCCTGGCGAATCTACTGTTTCTCCTGGTGAAACTAAAGTTTTGGCAGTGCAGTTTCGCTGACAGCGAAACTGTCTGCGAAACTATAAACTGCTATATATTGTTTTGTTTATTTCTATTGTGAGGTAAGCTTGCAAAACCCTAAACGATTATCATTGTTGCAAGTTACCATTTCAAAGCAGTTAATACACAGAATTATCCTTGTCCTTTATGTTATTGATTGTCATTGATCATTGTCTTATTATGAATGAGTCTTATTGTGTTCAATCTTCTTTGTAATTGTTTTTTAGTATATTTGTGGGATATTGAACGAATCTTAATATCATTTGCACTATAATATGATCACATGGACCAACAATATGGTATCAGAGCAAGGATTTCAACATGGACTTGATCTAGCAAAGATTGTGAGCGCATCTCAAGAAGGAGACATTCAGTTCTTGGATATCAGAAATCAAAGTGATGCCTACTTGACCATAGATGCACATCGTGTCTCATAATAGCGTTAGCCATACACCGGCACGCACCACTTATAGCCAGTGGCTCAGCCAAACACCTCATAAAAGTCTTCAATCTTGAAGGTGAACAATTGGGGACCATTCGCTATTCACCAACATTCATGGCCCAAAAAATTAGGTCTGTTAGCTGTCTAGCTTTTCACCCTTATCAATACTACTAGCAGCCGGTACTGTTGATTCCTATGTTTCTATATATGCCGATGAAATCCTGCAAACAAGATAAACCCACATGTATTCTAGTCCAAATACAGCCTGGTTTTCATTCATTAATTAAAAGGCAGCGCAAACAGGCTCGTGGGGTATTATGGAAAGATATAATACATTCGTTTAAGCCTTCTGGGTAAAAGAGGGCTGTTGGTGAATCTGGAAAAACAGAAGTATATCGGGTGAAGGCTTTCAGCCAATAATTTGATGAATACATAGGTATAAAAAATGTAGTAAATATTTCATTTCTTTTGTGTAGTGTATGCTTTTATGCTTTTATTAGTCTTGTTTTTTTCTAATATGTAAAAGATGTACCATCCCTTTCCTTATGTAAAATGTTTGCATTTATATGTACTTGGAAATTCCTTGTGAAGTTGTGATTAAGTTGAAGCTTTTTGACTTTGTTGCTTTAAAAAAATTGCAGCGAAACTATACTTTCGCTATGTGTTTCGCTAGACGAAATTGAAATTTCGCTTAACATTCTCATTATAAGCGATGTCATTTTGATCTGAATTTCATCTGACGAAATTGCAACTTCGCCTGGAGAAACTGTTTTTTCATCTAGCGAAACTATAGTTTCGCAGCATGCGAAACTATTTGCTATTTAAGTCCCCCTGCGAATTTACCTCCTCAAACTTTCGCACTTGCGTAACTACTTCCTTCTTAGGGCTTTACCGTGACTGATTCCGTGATTTAGTGTTTTAGGTTGTTGCTTATGTGTTTTGGTTGTATTCGGCTCGCAAGTGAGTTTCTAACACTGTACATTCTTTTAAACTAGTTAATAATAACACATTCTAAATCTATTTGATTGTGTCTCTTCGGTGTCTTCGCTGTTCATCCTGCGAACTACCATTTATCCAGTAAACTGAACGAAAGTTCTTTATATATCAGCGAAACTGTGAGGTTATTCTGTCCATGCGAACCTAACAGTTTCGCTGAATATGAACATAAGCTTATACTGTTTCGCCCGGTCGAAACTATCTTTCTTGGTCAGTGAAATTGATATGTTTTAGCTAGCGAAACTACATTTTCACCGGCCGAAACTGTCAGTGAAACTATTCTTTCGGCAAGAAAAAAAATTTTATTTTCTTTTACTCTTTTCTTAATTCCTTAAATTCTTATTCAACTTATCGGGTCTGTTACTCAGGATCAAATGGCTAACTTAATGTTCTATGAGCGGAATAATATTACTGCGATTCTGGATGATACACATCCTAAGGCTGCTGGTTCAGAGACTGTATTAGATGGCTGCAAAGATCACCTATAGCTTATGCCATATCTCATTCGACCACCATTTATGATCTTCATATCAGAGAATTTTGGAGATCTGCAGAGTACGATACACGAGGAAATTCACAAAGAATTACTGCTAAAGTCATTGATCAAGAAGTGACCATTACTGTTGAGACCGTTTCGAGGATATTGAGACTAGAAGAGGATTCTGGAGATGAAGTTACTATGACAAATTCAGGTGTTCCAGGCCTTTAGAAGCATAGGATATGAGGGCCAGCTTTTGGTTCCGCAAGGAGATCAAGAAGTCATTTATGTCCAGGAGTGGAGGTTTATTGCTCATGTTTTTATATGTGTCTTGATCACCGTAAAGGTGGATTAGACGGACTAAACATTGATTGGGCAAAGGCAATGGTGTTATGTTGCAAAGGAGAGAAGCCAACATTGCCAAACTAATATTTGCTTGCATGGCTGAGAACGTGATGGCCTTGAAGAAAGACAAATGGTTGTTATATCCTCATTTTCTTCAGATGGTTTTTGATGATCTTATACCAAATGCACCAAAACATGGAGAGGTAAAGAGGCTAGTACAAATGAACCCTCGCAATTTTGTTGACCTCTATGCAATTCGCCATGACTTTAGTGGAAAGATCACCCATCTTTGGGATAATATGTACCTCCAGAAAGATGGAGTTATAATAAACGAGTGGATGAATATGAGAACAAAAGAGCTAAAGAATTCAGGGTACAGTGACTGAAGCAAAAGAAAAGAAAAAGATATGCTAAGGAAAAAGATTATAATTTTGAGGAAGATATAAATAAAGAAGCTGAAGAGATAAGAATAGAGAAGGAAAGAAGATCGAAGAAGAAAGCCGATACTGCAGAACCTGAGAGGCGTACTAAACAAAGATATGAAGGTTTCACTGAAAGATAAGAGGAAAAAGGAAACCTTGATGAAGACATGTTTCGCAATCTTAATACCTCTTTGCTAATGAATTGAGCATGATCAAGACTAAACTTACCAACCAAGAGATAGAGAAAAGCAGAAGGATGAGGTGATAGAGGGCATGAAAAGTTGCTTGTTGATCAAAACTGCCTTCTGAAGAAGTTATTTAAGGAGATTGCACTTCTAAAAGCTGCAGCCGGCCTGCCTGATCAACTAACTCAATCTGAGTTAGATGATCTGACTGACACTTCAAGTATCCATTTTTGAATGTGGGTACTTCATCCAAGGCAGGAGAGGGCACATCTGGTGCAGCAACCACTGATGCTGGAGATTGTGAAACTAGAGCTGAAGATGTTAGAAGAGAAAATGAAGAAGAAATCTTTGAGGTTGATTTGTTGATATGGGTCTTGATATAGAGAAGGATTTAGTTGGAGAAGAAGTAATAAGAGAGAAGTCTATGGAAAGAGATGTTGAAAAAGGGAAGGGGTTGATTGATGAAGAAGTTGAAGATGAATAGCTCATAGATTATAATTCTGAACTGGAGTTCTATGAGGTTGATGAGCGACCTTTTATCTATGTGGCAAAGAAAGGGGAGGATGCTGAAGATGTGTTTGAGATGGATAGAGCCGACTGGTTTGTAAAGGAGAAGGAACCAGAAGAACTCACTACTCTATTCCAACATATGGGAGGGTTGAGTAAACAGGAGGCCGACAAGAAGATTATCAGCTGGGCCTATAATCCTGGGCTAAAAATGTTCATGATTAAGAGGAGGGGAGGTAATATCAGCTATGAGGAAGGCTTTTATGTCCTTGTCAAAATGGGACCTTAGGGGTCTTGCAGCTCTACCACTTCTGAATGCACATTTGAGCGAGAGAGCCACACTTCTGATGAAAAAATACAGAACGGGCTTAATGACAACTTCGAATCGTTTGGTTACATGAAGGCAGAACGGAGAAGGTCAAAGAAAGACAAGGAGTGGGAAACGGGAAAGGGACGAATTGTTCTGAGAATTAAACCGCCAAAGATAGTTAACAGGGTGAGATTATCTAATCCCCTTCCCCAACAGCTATAGGATTTCAAGAAATGGTTTTATGATAATAACACTGGGGAAGCTGTGATTAGGGTGAAGAATGGCAAACAATTTAAAGTTTTTGATCCTATGGAGTTGTTCAGTTTCTGCGACGAAGGTTTATTAGTGTTGTGTGAGAATCAAATAAAGGCAGGGGCTGGGGAAGAGACTCGGAAAGAAGCTAGTCTCTTTATGAATGTAGCCAACAAGATCAGAGGGGTGAGGGCAGAGGTGAAGAAATTACCCGAGAGGGTAAGGGCTCAAGATGACCTTAACATGGATATTCAAGATTTGGCCAAGTAGTTTGAGAGGGCTAGTGCTCATCCCGACGGAGCTAGTGATGCAGGAGGAAACCGTAAAGAATCATGTGCTGAAGCTTCAGAGGGAGCTGTTGCAGGAGTTGCTGAAGATTAATCTAAAGCAACAGAGGTCACTGGAGCTAAAGAGACTAATCAAGCCGAGTGAAGATCATGAGCTCCAACCTAGGGGGAGTATTGAAGATCATGAATAGGTTGGACTCACCTTAGTTTAGATTGTTTACTTTTACTTGTAATAGGTCTTTTGTTAGTTTCCTTTTGTAAGTACTTAGATTTATGTATTTTGGCAGTCTAGCGAAACTATGAGTGAAACTTTAAGTTCACTCATAGTTTCTGTTTTGTTTTCCTGGCAAATCTACTGTTTCGCCTAGCGAAACTATAGTTTCAGCAGTGCAGTTTCGCTGTCGCTGACAGCGAAACTGTATGCGAAACTATAAACTGCTATATATTGTTTTATTTCTTTCTATTATGAGGTAAGCTTGCAAAACCCTAATTGATTATCATTGTTGCAAGTTACCATTTCAAAGCAGTTAACACACATAATTATCCTTGTGCTTTATGTTATTGATTGTCATTGATCATTGTCTTATTATGAATGAGTTCTTATTATGTTCAATCTTTGGTGTAATTGTTGTTTAGTATATTTGTGGGATATTGAACGAATCTTAATATCATTTGCACTGTAATACGGCCACATGGACTAACAAAAGCAGCTCTTCCAATTGCTCCATCAACTATTTCATCTGAGTCGGAGCCAATCGATACGATGCCTTAACTACATGTTGGACACCGGGTATCAAGTTAATATGGAACTCACGGTCTGGTGGCACTCCTGGTAAGTCTTTGGGACCGTCTGGAAAGTCACACACACCAGTACATCGGTCAGTTGTGGTGTTGGCGTATCCACGTCTTTTACGTAGGCCAAGTAGGCACCACATCCACGCCTCATGCACTTTCCCATCACTGCCATCGAAATCGCCTTCGGAATCATAGTGACTCGATCACCGTATACCATCACCGTATTCCTGTCAGGCGCTATCAACCAAATCATCTTCTTGTGGCACACAATGTTCGCCTCGTAATCTGCGAACCAATCCATTCCTAGGACTATGTCAAAACTGCCTAAGGTCATCATGAATGGTCTAATAGGAAACTTATGACCTTCTAATTCAATGTCACAGCCTTCTATCATCTCCGAAATCCTGGTAGACTTACCTATGGCAGTTTCTACGTCAAAGGGCGTATCTATACTCTTACTACTAACAAGCAATTTAGCACAGAAAACAGCAGAAATAAAACTTTTACTAGCACCAGAATCAAATAACACAGAGGCTAAAGTTTGGTTACTAGATAGTACCTGACATAACATCAGGGTCCGTCCTAGCCTTCTCTTGCGTCATCATGAACGCTCTGGCACTTGCCCTCTGTCCTTCTCCTCCAGCCTTATTCGCTCCTGATACTTAAGCCCTTGGCTTCTTATAGTCTCTACTCATGTGACCATTCTCTCCATAGTTGTAACACCTTATAACCCCGCATTCCCTCGCCACATGGCCAAGCTTCCCGCACATGAAGCAGATGTTTGACCCCATTTGCATTCTCCCAAATGCTCCTCCCCGCATTTACCAATCTCTTCGATCCCGCACCAGGTGTAACCACTCAGCGGTCATCCACCCGTGCCCGCTTATTGTTCGTCGGGACACCACCCCATCCAATCCTCTTCCCATTCCAGTTCCGATCTCCACCATTCTTCCTACTCCACCTTAGCAACCACCACATTCCTATCATCATACAACCTCCCTGCCAAGTCAACTGCCGACCTAAACGTGCTTGGTCGGGCAACGATCATATGCCTACGGACATCTGCCGGCAAACCCTGGATATACCTCTTGATCTTTCGTGACAAGGGTGTCACTTGATCCGGCACCACACGTGCCATCTCGTTGAACTTGGTGGTGTATTGCTGATGGGTCATAGTCCCCACTTCTAGCTACAAGAACCCCCTTTCAACTTTGTCCATCTCATGATAAGGACAGAACTCCTCAATCACCAACCTCTTCAGCTCTACCCACTGCATCCTTCCTATCGCCTGACTACCCTCAGCTTAGACGATATTGTCCCAGCAGCACAAAGTTGAGTCCACAAATGATTGAGCAGCAAACTTCACTTTTTGATCTTCCCGGCACTCGCTAATGTCGGTACCGTCTCCATCTCTCTCACCGGTCGGGGAGCAGCAGCAGCAGTACCATTCCCATCAAACGTTGGGGGCTTATATCTCCTAAATGCCCTATAGTTACAGCCTCGTGCCACCTCCTGCACAGGCTCTTCTTCCTTCTCTTCCTCTTCGTCATCAGAGAAAACCGTTTCAGTCTCGGTTGTCTCTTTTCGCCCGTAGGTCTACTCCTTTCCTTCCTCTCCCCCTCTCGTACAGCCTGTATCACTTAAGTCACCACAGACGGTAGGATCGTCTGCTTGACTTGATGCACCTCCTCTACAACTGCCTCCTTCACTGAGGCCCTAACTTAGCACTCTCATCCCCGCCCTCCGATTAAAGGATCTCGGGTTCTTCATGAACCACCTTTTCGGCTCTAGGCCTTCCTCTCGTAGACCGTGGTTCAGCACCATGACCTCCACCTCGTGAAGCTTTAGATGATCTACCACCAGCCTCTCTAACACTATAAGATTCAAACACCAACATGGTCATTCAAGGGAACAGCTCAGTTTATGTCAAGTATAGTAAATCCCTAATTATAGTGGTCAGTTGTGATTAGCCACTTACTTTACTCTTCATGCCCTAAACATTTCCTATCTTGACTACATCAGTATGCAGGATCAGTGAAGGGGATTCACTAACAACACAACAACACAAAGAGGAGATTAACTAAACTTAAACAATCAGTGAACTGGATTAACCACAATATGATACTAAGAACACAAGTAATGTAAGAGACAGAACACAAGTATATGGTTTTCAAGAATGTAGTATATTGCTTTCTTTATGTTCTATTACAAGTGTTACAAAGAATATCAATAAAGTTACAAGAACATGAGATACGTCTACTACATCCTACAACCGGCCATACTATGAAAGCTAGATGGACACAATTGACTAGACTCAAAACAAAATCAATTGTAGAGTCAAAAAGGCAGATTGCCTTTTTGACTTTGTGACTATGACATGCCATAGCTCACATCCTTGTCTATTACAAAAAGGATAATTACATGAAGTAGAAAGTTACAGACTCAAGACTCAATGTACAGATACCAAAAGCATGGACCTTTTCACCAACTCATGTAACTTGGTGACTTTACAGAGATGCAGCGGAAAGGTGTCCAGCTTTATGGAATAGTAAATCAGATAAAGCATGTTACTAAAATTCTTCGGAAGAAATCTGTCTTCAAGAGTTGAGGCTTTGAAAGAATTTGTCTCTGAAGCTTCGGAAGACTTCATCTTTGGCTTCGGAAGATATTGGTCTTGGCTTAGGAAGATTTCACACTTAGAATATTTATGTTGCATGTGTGAAACTTCCGAAGCATTCTTCTTCAGTACTTGTGCAGCATGCATGCAGAAGTCTTTGGTTGCTTCAGCCTCTATGCATATTCTCTACAACTCCCCCTAGGCTGATGCTACCAAAACTTTTGAAGACTTCAGATATCAATAGTCCTCATCAGATGATAACTAACCCTTTCTTCATGAGATGATCAGGATCTTCAGACAGTCAAAATGTCTTCTCATATCAAAGAGATCATGCAGAGGCAACTGAAACATGTCTTGCCAAGTGTAGACATTCTCAATGCCATGACCTCTAATGACATGCCACCTTTATGGATTTGTAGTGTATATCCAGGACATGATGGGTCTATCTGATGCAAGATGAGCTATTTGAATGGGAGATGATGGAGCATCCTCTGGCTGCACATCCTTAGGATGTTCTGACTCATCCTGAGGTTTAGAAAAGGATACAATCTTCTTCTTCTTCTTTGGCTTTGGTTTAGAAACCATCCTTTTCTTTCTCTTTACAACTTTTAACTGAGAAGACTGGCCTGTAGTACCTAATTGATCTTCATTGTCTTTCTCAGTTGGGTCTTTAACTCTCACAGGTTTAGATTGAGGGTGAGTCTGACTCTGCTATAGATCAGAAGATGAAGTTTGCTGAGATTCAGTAAGTGGTCCAGGTTGTGATGTCTCTGGTTGTTCAACCTTAACCTCCACTTCAGGTGGGGCTTGACTTGGAGGGGAATGTAAGTCAACCAACTCTCCACTCTTGATCTTCTGCTTGATTACCCTGATATGCTCATCCATAGTGGATAGAGACATGGGGCCATGCCTCCTTCCGGAGAATCCATACAGCTTCAAGAAGCTTATCATCCTCTGCTTGTCAGTAGATTTCTTCATGCTTTTGTGGATGATGGCTCTTGACTTAGCAGCTTCTTCCCTCAGCTTTCTTTTTGTTGTCTTTCTTTCTTTGACTATCTCAAGTTCAAGTTGTTTGAGATACTTAAACTCAACATAGTCATAAGATAGGGGAAGAAGTGCTTCTGCCTGGTAGAGGCTTGTGGCACTCAGGTAGTTGATCATCTTGATCCTTTCTTCTTCTTTATCTACCTGAGGTTCTGTTGAACCACATCCTCTGTGTATGACTTTCTTCAACTGGGGAGAGGGTAGGCACATGCTTGTACAATCTTTATTTCTTCTCTCTTCTTTGATTTGTACTAACAGCTCTGCATCTTTAGCCTCCTTCTTCTCCCTTGACCTTTCCAGGTCAACCAGTTCATTTAACTCTTCTAAGGGGAGAGAGATGACATTGTCTATGTCATAGTTCCTTCTTACAGATAGTTTATCCTAACTGCCCTTAACTCATCATTCTGAGTATCTGGTCTAGGGGCAGCCCTGATAGCAGACTCCATGAGTCTTGCAGACTCGGAAGAGGAACTTTATCCCCTCATCTTCCTTTTCCTCTCTCTCTCTCCTCTTCCTCAATCTCCTCAGATATCATCTTTCTTTTCCCTTCATCACTCACAAACCTTTGTGACTCAAGGTGGAGAGAGCTTTGGCCTTCATTGCTTGATGCAGCATCTGAGCTTTGGCTAGAAAGAGGTTGAGAAGCACCTTCACCAGTAGGTGTCTCAAAAAGGGCATTGATCTCTATAGCAGTTGTTGGTGATAAGACTGGGCTGTCAGGTTCTGTCACTAGGCCTTCAGTCAAGGTTTCCCCTATGAAGCTAATCTTAGGGTCTGCCTCAACATCGAGTTGACCGATGACATTGCCTGATTCCCACAGTCTTCTTCTTAGGCTGAACTCTGCAGCGATCATGTCTTGGATTCTTTGTGCCAACTTGTCATCTTGTCTTGATTGGCTTGGATTGACAAGTGGCATGTTGACTAAATCCAGACTGTCATAATAGTTCAGGTTCTGAAAATTAAACATCTCTTGCTGTCCTTGAACTTTTATGATGATTAGGGCTCTCCTATTGTTGTCATACCTCCACCCAATGATATGATTGGAAGATGGTGGAGATGACATAGCCCTTGGTATCACATCCTCAAATAGGCTCTATATGAAGGAGTCTGTGTAATCCACATCAATGTGGACTTGAGGAGGTTGCTGAGAATGCACAGTTGCAAGTGAAGATAGTGAGTCCTCAGTGTCCATTCTCTCTGAAGAACTCTTAGTTTCTGTAGCTGTAATGACTTTCTCCCCCTTTTTGGTAGCATCACCACTTGCATAGGTAAGCCAGGAGTTAGGTCAATCACATCCACAGGTTCTTGTGTTCCTAGTAGAGCTCTTCTTAAAGGTCTCCCAACTAGTTTTTCCTTAATATGAAATCTGAAGTTGCTGATCATTGACCCTGTTGTGCAAGGTAGTCACTTGAGATTCAAGGTGACAAACCTTGGAGACTAAATAGGTGCATGTTTTGGACAATTTGTGCACCTTTAGTCTTAAATTCCCCTCATCTTCATCAAAAGAATCACTGGGGGATGAGATGATTGGACCAAGGTCCTCGCTCTCACCACCAGCTTCAGGTTCTTGGCTGCTGGATTTCCTCTGCTCACTGGCAGTCTTAGTTGAGATGATAGTGGGCTGAATTGCCATGGTTGAGGTCTTAATGTTGTAATCACTTTCAAAAGTGAGAGCCTCTTCCATATGGACATCCTGAACAGGTTTAGAAGTGTCCACCTCAGCAATAGGTGACTGATGGGGGCTAGAAGTAGGAGCTTCATAAGCACTTATCTCTCTTTGGGTAGGGGAAAAGAAGAGAGAATCATGGTACTCACTGAAACCTAAATCTTCATCAGTATAGAATTCAAGGTTGGGAATTGGTTGATTTAAGTCCAAAGGCTAGGGATGGTAACTGTCCCCTGAAGGTTGATCACTTGAGTGTTGAGACTCAGAGTGATGGCTTAAGGAATTTGGGCTTATGAGCTCATCAAGCTGAGGATGAGGAACCTCAGCACTGATCCTTGAAGAGATGGGAGTGGTCTACTCCTCAGGAGAAGTGGGAGCTCTAGTGTCCACTTCCTTCTATATGGGTGAGTGTATGGGGGCCTCCACAAACTGAATAGTCTAAGCATGGGTTTGTTTGGATTTTCTTTGGTAGGTGATGGAGATTTGTGGCTGTGTAGGTGGTTGGAAGTAGCAGGTGTGGGTTCAACACTAGCTGGTGCTACTAGGTTGTCACCTTGAGCAATGAGCTCTAACATTTATGGGACTACAGTTATTTCTACCCTTAAGAAGCCAACTGTGGGCCTTCTCAATATTTTAAAGATGCCGGCTTCATCTGTCCCAGTTTAAGAATGTTACCTATTCCCCTTAACTGTGAGCCCAGTTCACAGTTAAGAATGTATTGAACCTATCTAGGAAACATGTAATATTCTAAGGAATCTAAGTTTGCAAGTAAATTAGTATAAACAAATTGAGAATGCCTGAACTTGATCCCCTAAACCATTCCATGGATAATGAAGGAGAGATCCTCAAGAATCTGGTCCCATCCACCATGCTTGTTTGATAAGCTGTGGATGACCACATGGAGCAGGAATCTCCATTGGGATGAGACCTTCCCTTTCCTAAAGGCCTTTACAGAGAAATCTCCCTCATACCCCATCTGCTCAAAAGAATGATTGACAGCTTCTTTAGGAAAGAACATCTCACCTTCTTCATTATCCAGCTGAAGATGCATGTTGATGATGGCCGGAGTGATGAAGACTGTTCTCCCCTGCACTATGGCAGACAGTGCCTTCTCCCCACCCATTATGACCTCTTGGCAGGTCTTCCAAAATTCAAGCAGATGATCCTGATAAAGTGGAGGATCAATGGTTAACAGAGCAACCTGGTTGTGCTGCCTGTGGAGCTGCATGGTAAAGTTCGGGTCATTTCTGTGCTTGGGGTTGGCCATTGTGAGGTAGCTTAAGGATGAAGAAAGAAAGAAGAAAGAAATTTCAGAGAGAAATTTAGGGTTTTAGGTTTGGAGGAAGAAGCAGATGATAGAAAGAGTAGGAAATCGTTGGGTTTATATGTGAAAAAGGATTTCAGATAAAGTTTAATGAAAGAGGATAAACTTTAAAATCTGGATGTCAGTCCCACCTCTGAAAAAGTACTTTACTTTTGCTCAAAAAGTAGTTTTCTTGGAAGTCAAAAAGCTTCCGAAGGTAAAATGACTTCGATAGAATTTCCTGAGAGTTTTGAAAATTTTGCTTCGGAAGAGAAATTAAGCCTTGAATGCTCTATACACAAAATAACAAAGCTTCCGAGAGTTAATTTTGCTGCAGCGAAAGAAGGCCTTGAAAACATATAAGTGTCTTAGACATCCATTTAAGCTTCGGAAGAAGCATAAGAAATCTCTTCCGAAGGTAAAATTTCTTAGACAATATTTGTTTTGGAGGCATGATTTTCTTCCGAAGTTAAAAATAGAACTTCCGAAGGATCAATATTTTCATAAATCTAAGGAAAGTCTTAAAAAAGATTTACATCCAAAGAAAACAAGAGCTTATGAAAGTGATGAACTAGATAACTTAGGACACATATGTTCTAAGAAATAATAAGAATTAGTTTTAAGAAAAACCTACTCAAATTTGATCATCCCATTAGCTGATACAAGATATTTAAATCTCTGTTCATCAAAGGCCTTTTTAAACAGATCAGCATATTGTTCATCTGTGTGAACTTTGACTAGTTTAATTAATCACTTTTCATAATTATCTCTTATTAGATGATACCTAATATTGATGTGTTTGGTCCTTGAGTGCTGCACAGGATCCTCTGTGATTGAGATAGCACTATTGTTGTCTATGTGAATGGTAGTCTCCTTGAAGTTGAATCTGTAGTCCAGCATCTGATTATGAATCCAAAGCACTTGAGCACAGTAGCTTGCAGCAGCAATGTATTCAGCTTCAGCAGTTGATGTAGAGACACAGGATTGTTTCTTGCATTGCCATGAGACAACCCTTCCACCAAGAAACTAACATCCTCCAGATGTAGACTTTGCAGTCATGTTGCAACCACCATAATCACTATCTGTATAAGCATATAGATTGAAGTTAGGATTCTTGGGATACCACAGACCAAGTGTTGAAGCACCTTTAAGGTATCTTAGAATCCTTTTGACAGTGATAAAGATGAGACATCTAAGGGTTGGCTTGATATCTTGCAAAAATGCAGGTGGCAAACATGATCGCAGTCCTGCTAGCAGTAAGATACATAAGAGACCCAATCATAGCCCTATATAAGTGCTCATCTACACACTCCCCCTCAACATCATGTCCAAGCGATTGGTTTCTGGCTATGGGTGTCTTAGCAATCTTACAGTTAGTCATGTTGAACCTCTTGAGTATGTTTAGAACATACTTTTACTGACTAATGAAGATGTCATCTACAACTTGCTTCACTTGAATTCCCAGAAAAAATTGAGTTCCCCCATGGCACTCATTTCAAATCTGTCTTTCATCAGCTTCTCAAAGTCTTTGCAGAGCTTTGGATTAGTTAAACCAAAGATGATGTCATTCATATATACTTGGACTAGCAATATGTCATTTCCATGTCCTTTGATGAAGAGAGTTCCATCTATAGTACCTCTCCTATATCCATGTTTGCAAAGATACTCAGATAATGTCTCATACCACTTCATGGGTGCCTAATGCAGCCTATAAAGAGCTTTGTCAAGCTTGCAGACATAATCAGGATGATCAGGATCTACAAAACCATGTGGCTATTTGACATACACCTCCTCATCAATCACTCCATAAAGAAAAGCACACTTCACATCAAGTTTGAAGACCTTGAAGTTCTTGGATGCAGCAAATGCCAGGTATATCCTAACAGCTTCTAGTCTTGCTATAGGAGCAAAAACATCAGTGTAGTCAATCCCTTCTTCTTGTGTGTACCCTTGAACAACTAGTCTAGTTTTGTTCTTGATGATATTGCCTCTATCATCCTTCTTGTTCCTAAAAACCCATTTGGTTCCAATAGCAGTCTTCCCATAAGGAAGAGGACAAAGGTTCCCAACTTTCTGGCTTTTGAATTGAAGCAGCTCTTGTTGCATAGCTTCAACCCAACTACCATCCTTCAGAGCCTCATCAACTTTCTTCGGCTCTATCTGGGATAAGAAACAAGAGTGAAGACAAACATTTGCTTCATGGGTTTGTCCTCTTGTTCTTCCCCCTCTGACAACATCTCCAATAATGTTTGTGGTGGGGTGGGTGTTGGACCCTTAAAAGGATCATACATGCCAACTCAATGGGTGATTTGATGATTGTTCTGCTAAAATCCCTTAAATCCAAGAAGAAATGCGGATGAAGAATCTGCTAAGAAGAATAAAGTATTGTCTCCCGCGTTTGTCAAATGCGGAAGGCATAAAACAAATACGGACAAGTATTTGTTCTTCCGCATTGACAAATGCGGAAGACCAAGAATGGATGCGGACAAGTACTTACTCTTCCGTATTGACTAATGTGGAAGACAAAGTAAATGCAGACAAGACTTTGCTCATCCGCATTGACAAATGTGGATGACCGAACAAATGCGCACAAGTATTTGTTCATCCGCATTAACCAATGCAGATGACCAACATACTAATGCGGTTGATCAAGTGAAGAAATGATTATCAAGTTAACTCATCCGCATTTGTCAATGCGAATGAACAAGCAAAGATGTGGATGAAGACTTAGACTAGTTCTGATGTAATAGGTCAGGGGTAGTTTGGTCCTTTTGTAAAAGGCATCTTGTCTGCCTATAAATAGAATAGATACCTCGTACATGAGGCGACGGCTCATAGATAGAGAATTTTTGTTGTAATTATTCTCTGTAATTTATCAACTTTCATATATCAATACAAAAGCATTTATGAGTATTTTTTTCTTGCATTGAATGTTCTTTGAGTGTTTGTTTCTACCACTCAATCATTGACTTTGTTACCATATTCGATTCATAGTAAGAATATCACTCTTACTCAACCCTAGTCAGTGGGACTTGTGGATCCTTAGCTGAGGGATCACAGCAAGTTGCTAAGAAAGATCTAAATTAGAAAAATTTAGATATGGCATAGATGTTTCACCCACCACATTAGCACACTTATCAAGAGAGACTTGATCTAAGGGGTGTGTGACATCATTGATGTTGTCATCTATGGAGTGGTTATCAGCATCAAGAAAGTCTTGATCACTGTCACCACTACCATCATTGTCTTCTGCAATTGAAGCATCTTTATCTGGTTATGGAGCCTCTGAGCTGGAATTTGAAGGCATACCAGAAGTATCAGTTGAGTTTGTCATTGTAGTGCTAATAGAAACCTCATTTGCAGAAGTAGTTCCAACTGGAACTGAAGATGTGATACTTGAAGGTCTTCTCAGCTCAAATCTTGGATTAGGATCACCTGTGTTTAGATTTTCTACAGATCCTGAAATAGTCTCACAAGATTTGTTAAAACAGCCGATAACTAAATCAAGATCAAAGAGCCAATCAGGACCAGAACCAGCCGCACAGGGTGCGTGTTCATTGAAAGTCACATTGGCTGACTCCTCAACAATTCTAGTTCTGAGATTGTATACTCTGTAAGCCTTCACTTGGGTAGAGTATCCAATGAAGTGTCCATCATCTGATTTCTCAGCAAATTTGGGAATTTGATCCTTGGTATTCAAGATGGTGCAAGGACAACCAAATGACTTGACAAAACCAATGAAAGGTTTCCTCCTGTGCCAAAGTTCATAAGGGGTCTTGCCATGAGTCTTAACTACTAAAACTCTATTCAACACATCGCAGACACTGTTGACTGCCTCTGCCTAGAAGGTAATGGGTAGCTTAGAGTAAGACAACATGGTTCTTGTAGCTTCAAATAGTGTTCTATTTCTCCTCTCAGCAACACCATTCTGCTAAGGAGTCCTTGGAGCACTGTATTGTCTTGAAATACCCTTTTCATCATAGAATGCATCAAGGATTTGGTTCTTGAATTCAGTTTCCTGATCACATCTTATGATTTTGACCTTGTCATCAGATTGATTCTTAATCTTCAAGATGAAACTTTTCAGAATCTTAGGAGTCTCATCCTTAGTTCTAAGGAAGAAGACCCAAGTGAATCTTGTAAAGTCATTTGTGATCACTAAACAGTAAGAGGTCCTTCCTAGACTCATTACACTGGTGGGGCCAAAGTGATCCATATGTAACAAGTGTAGGGGTGTAGTGATGGAGTTCCTTTTCTTAGGCTTGTGAAATACCTTATGTTGCTTCCCTTTCAGGCGTGCAACATAGTGGTCATCACTTGTAAACTCTTTCTTTGGCATTCTAGTTATCAAATCATTCTTAATCAGTTTACTCATGTTTTTAAAGTTTACATGGCACATTCTTTTATTCCATAGGAAAGACTCATCACTATTGGCTTTAGACAGAAAGCATGAAACTTCTCAAGAGGGAGATGTTTCTTGCAAATCCATCTTGTACATGTTCCCTTTCCTGGGGGCTCTAAGCAGAATATGCTCATGAGGAATGACTACCCCGGGCTTGAGCACAATGCACTCATGCTTAGTAAAGAACATGTTATGACTCTGATCACAAAATTGGGATACACTCAGAAGATTGTACCCAAGCTCCTTGACAAAGTTTACCTTTTCAATGTTGAGCTTACCATTTGTGACCTTGCCCCTTCCTGAAATGTAACCACCTTCATCTCCTCCAAAGGTAACTAGCCCTCCATCAATCCTTTCAAAGTTCTAGAGTAGTGGCCTATTGCCTATCATGTGCTTGGAACAGCCACTATCAATGATCCAGACATTTTTGTTTGTCTTCGGTTGTCCCTACACAAAGAAAATGATTAGTTACATTTGGAAACCCAAGACTTACTTGTCGTGGGCTCATCAAGAGAAACAGAAGGTAATGCATTATTAATAGATCCTATGGTTGTGCTAGGAGGAGCTTGAGCTATTGTTGATTGAGAATTCTCAGTCACTTGGTCTTTCTTAGACTTCCACACCACCTATGGAGTCTTGGACTTGACCTTCAATACTTCGGAAGCTTTTGATACTTCGGAAGTTTTGATGACTGAGCCTTTGGAAGAACCTGTGGACACTGCAGCAGACTTCAGTGCTTCGAAAGTATTCCTTTCTTCGAGACCAACTTTTCTTCCGAAGGCAATTTTCCACTTGCCTTCTTCTTAGATTTGGAGCTTCTGAAGGAAACAGATTTTCCTTCCGAAGCTTGAATCTTCTTGGAACTCTTGGAAGTCTTTGTCTTGGTCAATGTGAAGAGTACCTTTAGGATTGTATGGACAATCCTTAGCAAGATGAGCAGTACTTTCACACATGACACACTTAATTTTCTTCTTCCCAACAGCTTTCTGCTGGGAACAAGACTGACTTTGATCACGTCCCCTCTCTACCTTCATCTTTGCAGATGTTGAGACAGTCCTTTTAGGTTGGGAACTGTTCTTAGAGTTTGATGGTCCAGGCTGTGCAACAGTGGTACACAGCAGATCAGTCTTCTTCTTGGTACTGAGATGATTTGAACAAGAACTACAACTCTTAGCAGAAGAGTTTAGGTTGATGTCTTTAGTCTTTACTACTTCAAATCCTGCAAAGATAAACACTTGTTTTTGCTTGGCATCAAAAGTAGCCTTGATCTCTTGAGCCTTCCTTGCTTTCCTCTTGCTCTTCCTTATCAAGTTCTTTCTCATTGACTTGGTCATCACAGTCTTTTTCTTCTCCTTAGAAGGATAGTGGCCCTTCTTGGAATCCTCCTCTTCACTCTTCTCAAGGAATTCTTCACTATCACTTCTTCATCCTTTTCACTCAAGGATCTATGAGAGGAAGCTCACCTTCACAAGTTCCACACCTAGGTGATCTTACAAACAAGATTGTAGGTGGAGGAGCTATCTCATTTGATCCTAGTCCCTGCTTGTTCTGATAGCACACTTTGTTGTGCAGGATGAGGATATCATGTTCTTGAAGGTCTCTTCTTCAAGAACACATTTGTCTGCCCTTGCTTTGCTAATCACAAGCTAAGCCTGGCACTCAGTCAGCTTGGTTATTAGATCCTTGATCTGTGTCCTAATATCTATGTGCTCATGTTTTAGAACTGAATGGTTTTCTCTAAGTCCACTTTTTTTTAGTTTATATTCATTTTCAGACTTTCTAAAATCAACTTTTAAAATGTTTAAAGACTCAAGATCAGATCTCATTTCCAAGTTATAGGACCTGTATCTATTAACTTTAGCAATGCATTCAGGGGTACAGAGATTTTCCAATACCTTGGCTTCATCATGATCTACCATCAGTGCTTGATTTGGAGAGGCATCTTCCACCTAAAAGCTCCAGTCAAAGCCTCCTTCTTCAACAGCAACAACAGCCTACTACTTTGGCTTCTCATTCTGGGGGGCTTTGTTAGTGTAGTTGGGTCTAGACTGTGTTTGGCCACCATTTGTTCTAGGTGCCTTACACTCCCTAGCAAAGTGGCCCATCAAGTTAAAGTTGTAACACTTGACTTTGCCTTTATCCAGACCAAAGTTTCCACTGGTTGCATGGCATGGAAATTCCTTTCAGTCCGCTTGTAGAACTTCTTGGCTCTGTGAGTGAGAAGAGCCATCTGCTGCACTATCACCATGTACTCCAAATCATCTGGATGGATACAATCCAGGTCTTGAAGAGTGAAAAGGAAGCTACCACAACTTCCATCAGAAGACACAAATGCTTGAGAAGCACTTGTCTCTTGGAATGGGCGTCCTTGGGTGTAGTTCTCTCTAGGTGTCTCTGGGAAGGTGATGAAAGGACCCTTAGGTGAGTTGTCAGGGTAGCATATGAGATGATGTTAGGGTTCTATGCTATCCCTTTCAACCACATGCAGGGCTGAACCCATTTGATTGTTGGAGTTGCCAGATGAACCTTGCATGTTCATCTCCATCTAGTAGCCACTGAGAATCCCATATAACTCTTTCAAAGTAAGAGTTTTTAGATTCTCAGTCCTCTTGATCACCACACAGTAGTGTGTCAACTGCCAGGAAGTGAGGACATGAACTTCCTTACAATGTCACTATACTCAAGAGTAACTCCTCCATCCACAAGGGTATCCACAATCTCAACATACCTGAAGTATTGTTGAGTCATGGTTTCACTTGTTTTAAAGGTGAAGATTTCAAACTGCTACTTCAGGAGATCTTTCTTGTTCTCCTTGGCTTTAGAAGAAACCTCATACATCAGTTTCAGTGCATCCCACAACTGTTTAGCTGTTTTGCACTTCTTGAAACCTCTGTATACAGAGTTTGGAAGGGTAGTTTGAAGGGCTGTCATGGCTTTTCTATCAATCTCTACTCTCTTCCTATCTTCATCAGACTAGTTTGCCACATGCTGGGGATCATACCAGCACCAGTAGCAAAAGGAGTGCTAGGTATGAAAGGTTCATTTTCAACAGACTCCCACATTCTTAAGTCCAGAGACCTAATGAAACCTTCCATTCTCAGACACCAGGTATCAAAGTCATCAAGAGTGATTGGTGGGGACTTGTTCATGGTTCTAGTTTCCATATCAGTCTTGGAAATGGCTGCCATTTGAAAAGTTTAGTATTTGTGTGTGTGAGGGATCTTAAGATAGTGAGATCTTATATCAAGAGCCTGGAAAGCTCTGATACCAAATGCAGGATCAGTGAAGGGGATTCACTAACAACACAACAACACAAAGAGGAGATTAACTAAACTTAAACAATCAGTGAACTGGATTAACCACAATATGATACTAAGAACACAAGTAATGTAAGAGACAGAACACAAGTATATGGTTTTCAAGAATGTAGTATATTGCTTTCTTTATGTTCTATTACAAGTGTTACAAAGAATATCAATAAAGTTACAAGAACATGAGATACTTCTACTACATCCTACAACCGGCCATACTATGAAAGCTAGCTGGACACAATTGACTAGACTCAAAACAAAATCATGTAGAGTCAAAAAGGTAGATTGCCTTTTTGACTTTGTGACTATGACATGCCATAGCTCACATCCTTGTCTATTACAAAAAGGATAAATTACATGAAGTAGAAAGTTACAGACTCAAGACCTCAATGTACAGATACCAAAAGCATGGACCTTTTCACCAACTCATGTAATTTGGTGACTTTACAGAGATGCAGCGGAAAGGTGTCCAGCTTTATGGAATAGTAAATCAGATAAAGCATGTTACTAAAAGTCTTTGGAAGAAATCTGTCTTCAAGAGTTGAGGCTTTGAAAGAATTTGTCTCTGAAGCTTCGGAAGACTTCATCTTTGGCTTCGGAAGATATTGGTCTTGGCTTAGGAAGATTTCACACTTAGAATATTTATGTTGCATGTGTGAAACTTCCGAAGCATTCTTCTTCAGTACTTGTGCAACATGCATGCAGAAAGTCTTTGGTTGCTTCAGCCTCTATGCATATTCTCTACATAGTATCTAAATCTACAAGCAGCACATAAACCGCATAACATGCGCACGTAATAACGGTTAACATTAAGAAAATACCTGATGGCACGCAACTACTCGGACTGGCAACCCTTCCCTTTCCGTCCCATTTTCAGTTTAAGTTAAGGTTTATTTTGAAATTTACCCATTTCACTTAAACTTTGGCTCTGATACCAACTTGTAAGGCCAATCATCACACATAAAACATATATTACATTAACTTGAAATAAACATGGCAGTGGAAACATTAAAAACGACATTTTCATTAAAAATGCTTTTTCAAAATAATACATTGTTGACTAGTTACAAAACATCGTTATTTGCATTACATCACAAAAACTTCAAGTTTGTCAAATGGAAGCCATCCAAAAATGCCAAGTAGCTGCCCCGTGCCATCCTCAGCAATGCTCACCTACCAACTGGAAAATGCATATAAAGTCAATGTTGCTGAGTGTGTTCTAGATTTATAAAGACATTGCATTACCTTCCATTCATTAAAACATTTTCATTACTGTCGCACGTGATCACACATCATACATACATCAAGGTAATAATATTATCTTCATCATCGTGTACATTTCGCACGTTCGCACATTTCCCACATATCACACATATCGCACGTATGGAGTGGTCACTAGGACAGACTCCCTCTGTGTGTGAACTCTTATGGGTTAGCCAAGATCACACGCTATAAATAGACATACACACAGTAGTTAGGAAATAACATGTTATTTGAGCAGTCACCAAGACTGAACCCTTATGAGTTAGCCAAAATCGCACGCTGTAGACACACACAAGGTAAAACTCTCAATGAGTTATGAACCTCCCTTCATTTGCTTGCAAGGCTTTTCATTCGTTAGCTCATTATGTTCCACTTTTATTATCTTGAATCTTTCACTTTGTTAAGATAATACTTTACGTTCATTAATAATATCACACCACGTAAAGTCACATCATCATACGTAATAGGAACATAACAGATCATATCATACATAAGCATAACATCATCAATCGCACATCATTAATCACACATCATCATGCATAACCATCAATCATATATCACCATACATCAATCATTCATCATATGTCATCATCATATTGTTGGATTCTGTATGCCCAAGACACATAGACATTGATGTGGTTAGTACGTTGTGATCCAAGTCGGGTCATACCCAATAACAAGCTTAGCAAACACCAATTAATATTTAATTGATGATATGATCATGCAATTAAATAATTACACCAATTTAGAAAATGGGTTTTCTAAATAAATTATATGTGAGAAACAAATTATGAGGATATTTTGTTCATGGTTATTATTTGTTATGTTGTTTAAATTAATCAAGCAACATCAAATAATAAAAGTGTGTGTGTGCATATTTTATATAATTAAAGGTTAATTATGTAATTTATAAGATTAGTCTAATTAAAAGAGTCTTAAAAAAGGGGAAAACCCTAATAAGGTTATGTGGATTTTCGGCCGCAAAGGCCTCTCCCCTCTCTTTTTTTTTCTTGTTTTGAAACAAGAAACTCTCTATGAACATACACACATCTGATCTACTCCTCTTTCTCACATGAAATCGCACAAGAACTCGAGTTTCTCTTATGGAAGAGAAGTCATACGGCTGGAACAAAGCCTTTGACATCTTCTTGATGTTTCACGGCTGAAAAGGTTTTCAGCAGGGGTTTTTGATGCGATTTTTGGTGTCAAATCCTAGCAAATATGGTGTTTCTTGAAGGCTTGTGGGTATGAGCACTTGAGGACACCTATCCTTGGTGTTTTGGCCATCCAAGGACAGCCACTTATTCAACAAAACGTGATTTCCAGCAGCTCTAATGTCGGTTCTTCAAATCGCCCATAAAGGTAGTTTGTTGATGTTGTTTTGGTTGTTTTAGCTTGTTGATACTAGTTTATTCACATACAAATGATCCTATGTCTTTGGGTTTGTTGAAATTAAGTTATGAACATCAATTTTCAGATTACAAATGGTATTTGTTAAATGTTTATCCGCTGCGTTTTTCTTGTTTAAATGGTTAAACAACATTGTTTTGGCCTACAAACCCAACATTGGCATCAAGAGCCGGTTATGTGGATGATTAGTTTCACGTGTTCTTCTATAATTGGTTATATAAGGTTTAACAACCAATTTTAGGGCTGTTTGGTATTGATTTGATGATACCCCAACCTTTCAAGGTTATATCAAACATGCTAGTGATTAAACCTTGAAAGGAAAGATATCAATTTGGTTGATTGTGTCTTTGTTGGACAAAAGACCCTAGATTTTGGTTTATGTTGGCTGAAAACTTAGGGTCAATGGGGTTCATTTTGGTTCTTAGTATGATGTATATGGGTATATAATTTTAGTGCATAACATAGCCTTGACCTTGGTTATTTTGGGTTTGGTTGATTATGGCATTGTCATGTTGATAGTGTTCTTTCTTTATGGGTTGTAATAATAATCTTTTGTGTTTCCTTTTGGTTTGTAATTTGTTTATTCATTTGGCAATGTAATAAATAGATTAGGAGTATTTTTCTTTTACTAGAAAATATGTATTAGGATATATATATTTTGTAAAAGAAGATGCTCGGGAAGGAAGCAAAAGGAAGACACAAAGGATGGACTTGAAGCATTTGGATGCAAGTTCAAGTGGGGGTCTTTGGAGATCTCATCAATTTGTGTTGTGTTGAGCCCTTAGGAAAGGACCTTATGACAACACTTGTGATGGCAAACAAGTGTTGTCAACTTAGTGGCTATGGTTATGCACATATGTTTGTATGATTATGCTTGTTTGCTTTATGTTGATTGTTTGATATATGGTATGCTTAACAATCTAAATAAATTATCATAACAAGCTGAATTTTATGGTTCCAAATCATTAAGTAATTAATAAAAGGTTATTAAAAGGATTAGTGATTTCAAAATAAAAGAGGTTTTATTAAAAAGGAACCATAGGGTACCATGTATTTGAAAGCATGCAATTACAAGGTACATAGTGTTTTCAAAGTCTAAAATTAATGGAAACTTAAAACCTTTTGGTAACAAGTCTAACACCATCCTTTTACACGACACTCGAATCACTTGGGAACTACTTGTGGGATAAAGGTCACCTAACCACTTGTAGGGAACTTGTGTCCTTGAGGTGAGTCTAACATACTTGTGGATAAAGGTCACCTAACCGCTTATATGTAAAAACTCACACGTGTGTGTAAGTAGGACGACTTGAATTGGAAACCATGTGCTTAGGGTCACCGAAGCATGGCGTACAATGGTGTTGATGGGATTAAACATGCCGACTAAACATATGATGTTTAACCGATCCCATAAGACTAGAAGTTGCAATAGGTTGCAATTGTCAACTGTTGACTACCTTGTTAATTTAAATAATGGGATAAAGGTCACCTAACCATCATTTAAATGTAACGTTGGATTCTAGATTTTAATTGTTAATTGTCTATGAGACATTTAAGGGTATTAACGATTAAAATAAATTCATGAGAAATACTATATGAACTTTGTCAATATTGTAATGATGACCTCTAACTATAATGCTACCACCCCGATCGTCCTTTCCCTATCACTGAGATCTGTTCTCGAGAGGGATAGTCCTAACCATAATTATCTTATGGACTCATTTTGAAACTTGAGAATCGTTCTCAAGAATGAGTAAAGGTCTATGTCCTTGACGATCCCATACCTCACCAACCCACGCTGTTGATGTTATGGCCTTTTGACGATTGAGTTAAGCACACTTAGGATTCTGTGCAAGCATCCGATCTCATGTTGGGAATGATTCCCAGACTCCAAAAGGGTTTGGAGCCTCATGGGGCACATGACATGTTAATCTAAAAGGGAAATGTTCCTTCCACAAACTTTAGTAAGATTGCTTTGAAACGGTTCAAGCACTTTATACATGTCACAAGAAAAGACCCAATCGATATCATCTTATATATTCTTAAGATGAAAAGCGATATTGATAGCCTCAAGATGCTTTACTGTCCTGTCTCAAAATATTTGGCCAAGGATTTGATCCTTGATTACCTAACTAAAGGTTGAGACATTCATAATAAACTGTAATATGAACGGATGGGACAAGAGCATCGGTGAAGCTCATGCAATGCTCAAAGCAACCGAGGCGGGGATAAGTAGAGAGGTTCTACCTATTCTCTCAATCAATAAAGGAGGCTATAAGAAGTGGCCCATCCCGATCCTAAAGCAATTATTGCTAAAGGAAAGGAATACATCAAAGCAAAGGTTAAAGCGAAACCTCAAAAAAAACTAAGCTTATGAAGCCTAAGTTAATGAAGAACGATCCATGTTTGAGTATGAAGAGATAGGACTATAAAAGGGAATTGTCCCTTCTATCTCAAGGAGTTGAAACACAAGAAGGGTTTTGGGCAAACCTCAAATACAATTCCATGATTCATACGCTGTTTTAAAAGCCATTTCTTCAATCACATGGGTATTGGATACCGGATGTGAGACTTATACTTGCAATTGTTGCAAAAAGGGTTCAAAAGAAATGTCCGCTTCAAGAAGGGAAACTCTATTTTGAGACCTTCAAATGGTTTGGAAGTTGTTCTCAAAACATTTTTGTATGCCCTAGTTTGACTAGAAACATAATTAATGTTTCCTATTAAAACAATATGATCATGATTCAAAGTTTGTAAATAATAGTATTGAGTTTTGAATGATGTATATCATTTAAAGATATGCCTTTTAATGATATCCATGAATTGGTTCATGATAAATCATCCAATTATAACTCATTGGTACACCTTCAGCATAAAGAAACTTAAAATGGGATTAAGTTATTACTATCTTTGACATTGTCGTCTTGGTCACATTAACCAGAATTGGATTCAAACACTTCAAAAGAATGGTCTTTTGGAAACAAATGAAAATGTTTCATTTGATAAGTATGAACCAAAGACTAATTAGGAATGATACATTTGGATGTATATGATCCTTTTAAGACAATGTCTAAGACTGGTGAAAGATACTTCATTATTGTTACCGACGATTACAGTTGCTATTATTGTATGCACTTGATGGCACATAAGTATGAAGCTTTTGAAATGTTCAAAATCTTCAATAATGAAGTAGAAAATCAGCTCCGTATAGTTATCTATGCTCTTCATTCTGATAAAGGAGAAACTGAACCCTATTTGGATATGTTCAATTTATTATGGCTATGAACTTACCACCTTTATCATTTTGGGTTTTCGCATCGCTCTCTAAGGCTCATATTGTGAATATGACCCGGACAAAGAAATGTGTATTCATTAAGAATCCACAGAGACTGTATAAGATACCGTTTCTTTGACTCAACGAATCAAAAGTATTTATTGCTCCAAAGTCTATGGTTCTTGAAACCAAGTCCTTTATGGAAGGAATGACGTATAGAACTGTGGAACTTGATAAGGATCAAAATCCACAAGGCGATACACATTTGATTGACACTAGCAATCAGCAGGAGGTTGTTGATGAAGATCAAGAGGTTGATCAACACACACAAAACGTTCACAAATCTGGTAGAGTTAGTATTCCATCTGAAAGATAATATTTCATGAATGGATGCTATGTGGTTATACCCTGTAGGCTAACCATACACACAAGATGTTATGTCCAATTTGGATTGGGACAAATGGCTAGAGGCCATGAACGTAAGGATGCAATTCATGTATAACAACCAAGTTTGGCAATTGGTTGAACCTCCACTTAACTCCAAACCGGTTGGATACAAGTGGGTTCTCAGGATGAGAACAAATATACATGGACACTTGAATACTTATAAGTCAAGACTTATAGCATAAGGTTTTCATCAAACTCAATTGGTTGATTATGAAAAGTCTTACGCCCGTGGCAATGCTAAGGTCGATTAGGATGTTAAGTGCCATAACTGCATATTTTGAATATGAGTTTTGGCTAATGGATGTCAAAACCGCTTTCCTTAATGGACATCTCGTAGAGACTGTCCACATAGTTCAGCATGAAGGTTTTGTCGATCCGCGACATCCCAATAAAGTATACAAGTTAAAGTGATAGATCTATGGATTGAAACAAGCATCAAAAGGTCATGTATATATATGAAAGCTAGTGGGAGCATAATTGTACTTTCAACATTGTATTCCAACCATGGAAGGTGTTAAAACCTTGCTTGAAGATATTTTTCATAAAAGAATCTCGTTTAAACCACCCATATTTTGGAATAAGGATCTATAAGGATAGATCGAGGTGGTTGATAGGGCTAAACCAAAGTGCATATATTAAAAATCTTGAAAAGGTTCAAGATGGAAAACTCTTGGAAAGGTACGGTACCTATTCAAAGAGAGACAATGATAGACTATGTCTCAATGTCGAAGCTCATAGGATGAGCAAAAACAAATGAAGGATATCCCATACGCATCTGCTATAGGATCCGTCATTTGTCTAATGATATGCACTAACACGGAGGTGTCATGCTTATCAGGTATGACAAAGTAGATAACAATAGAAATAACCATCGGGTGGCTGTTAAAAGTATATTGAAATACCTTAGTAGGACAAAGGATATATTTCTAATATACGGATATGTTTAAAAGGAAGTCCATGTAAAGGGTTACACTGGTGCGGGCTCTCAAAACTGATCCATATGGTTCTCGACCATCAATCAGGTGTACTTCCATTATGAATGGAGGTGTGGTATCCTTAAGTGTTCAAAGCAGGACACGGTAGCATTATTCACTCTAAAATCCGAATACATAGCCGCTTCATTAGCAGCTTTGGAAGCTGCATGGATAAGCTTGTCCATTGCTTATCTAGGGGTGGTCTCTACCATTCAAGACTCCCTAGAGATCTTTGGTAAATACGTGGGTGGGATTGCTCAAATCAAGGAACCCCGTACTCATCAAAGACTAAGCACCTTGAGCAGAGATTCAACATCATAAGGGATGAAGTTGAAAAGGGTAAAGATATGTATTCGTAAAGTTCATTAAGATCAAAACGTTACGAATCCACTCACGAAGCTCCTTGCGAAGGCAAAGTATGAGGGTCATACTTGTGCCTTAGGACTTTGATATTCTAGTGATTGGAATTGATCTATTTAGTATTTAATGTATGGAACAATTGTAATTTTGACCTTTTGAGTCGTGTTCCCTTTTAGCATGTTTACATCCATGAATATGTTTATTGTTCTAAATGTCCGTAGTCGGTCATATTTTGTGGAACAAATATGAATATGAGACTATTATGAACATGGATTGGTAGATATTCATAAGGTATGAATATAGAGCAATTGGTTGCTACCAAGGTTCATAGATATTTGTGGGATGCAAATATTGGACTGACCCGCATCTCAATTTTACTACATGGGATCTTCTAGATTGATCATAAGTAAATTTGAGTAAAGGCGAATATCATTTGGTATCCTCTGACCTGAGATACATATTGGGTTTTGATATTCACCAAGTGTTATACCTTGAGCTAGTTCTTCACTGCTCTGAAATAATGGTCAGTACATATGGCTATGTTTGGGTACAACATAAGGTGATTGTGAGAAACGTATGTAGTCAAGATGGAATTTGTTCCTCTTATTCGTTGAGAGCATGATGTCTAAGGCCTGATTAAGTTAAATCAACAAGGAATGATCATTCTGTGTCCTTGGATTTAACATGACATCTGTACAAAAGGATAGATGATTGATTCACCTAAATCATTTCAAGTTGGATACTTGAAGGGGATGATGTTATTGAATGGCTTTAAGTCACGCGTATTAAGGGTAGTAAACCGTTGTTAGGCGGTATTTACTGCTTGCATCAATCTTCTATGTATCTTGTGCAGTGGGAGATTGTTGGATTCTGTATGCCCAAGACACATAGAACATTGATGTGGTTAGTACGTTGTGATCCAAGTCGGGTCATACCCAATAACAAGCTTAGCAAACACCAATTAATATTTAATTGATGATATGATCATGCAATTAAATAATTACACCAATTTAGAAAATGGGTTTTCTAAATAAATTATATGTGAGAATGAACAAATTATGAGGATATTTTGTTCATGGTTAATATTTGTTATGTTGTTAAATTAATCAAGCAATATCAAATAATAAAAGTGTGTGTGTGCATATTTTATATAATTAAAGGTTAATTATGTAATTTATAAGATTAGTCAAATTAAAAGAGTCTTAAAAGGGGAAAACCCTAATAAGGTTATGTGGATTTTCGGCCGCAAAGGCCTCTCCCCTCTCTTTTTTTTTTCTTGTTTTGAAACAAGAAACTCTCTATGAACATACACACATCTGATCTACTCCTCTTTCTCACATGAAATCGCACAAGAACTCGTTTCTCTTATGGAAGAGAAGTCATACGGCTGGAACAAAGCCTTTGACATCTTCTTGATGTTTCACAGCTGAAAAGGTTTTCAGCAGGGGTTTTTGATGCGATTTTTGGTGTCAAATCCTAGCAAATATGGTGTTTCTTGAAGGCTTGTGGGTATGAGCACTTGAGGACACCTATCCTTGGTGTTTTGGCCATCCAAGGACAGCCACTTATTCAACAAAACGTGATTTCCAGCAGCTCTAATGTCAGTTCTTCAAATCGCCCATAAAGGTAGTTTGTTGATGTTGTTTTGGTTGTTTTAGCTTGTTGATAACTAGTTTATTCACATACAATGATCCTATGTCTTTGGGTTTGTTGAAATTAAGTTATGAACATCAATTTTCAGATTACAAATGGTATTTGTTAAATGTTTATCCGCTGCGTTTTTCTTGTTTAAATGGTTAAACAACATTGTTTTGGCCTACAAACCCAACACATATATCATTCATGCCCATCACATCATCATTGACTTCGAAAAGTCAACTTACTATGCTCCCGGGAACCTCCCAAGTCAAAGCCTACATTTCACTTTTCCCCCATAAATCAGAAAATATTCTAAGTGTTCATCCGCATTTCCTATTGTTCATCCGCATTTCTTTTGTTCATCCCCATTTCTTTTGTTCATTTGCATTTCTTTTGTTCATTCACATTTCTTTTGTTCATCCGCATTTCTTTTACTCATCCGCACTTCTTTTGTTCATCCGCATTTCTTTTACTTATCCACATTTACTTTACTCATCCGCATTTCCTTTATTCATCTGCATTTCCTTTACTCGTCCGCATTAACTTTACTCATCCGCATTTCCTTTACTCATCCACATTTCCTTTACTCATCCGCATTAACATGCTCATCCGCATTAACTTTACTCATCCGCATTAACATGTTCATCGGCATTAACTTGTTCATCGGCATTAACTTGTTCATCCGTATGAACTTATTCATCCGTATTTCTTATTCATCTGCATTAAATTGTTCATTCGCATGAACTTATTCATCTGCATTTCTTATTCATCTGCATTAACTTGTTCTTTTGCATGCACTTATTCATCCGCATTTCTTATTCATCCGCATTAACTTGTTCATCCACATGAACTTATTCATACGCATTTCTTATTCCTCCGCATTAACAACACTTAAGAAATTATTCTAAAACTTAGGCGCATGAGCCCTATTTGGGCTCATGAGCCCTATTTGGGCGCATGAGCCCTATATGGGCGCATGAGTAGCACCATTCACACTTAAACATCAGATTTCAGTCCCCAAACCTCACCTATCATGATCTAAGCTTAAATATTACATTCTAAGCCTTAGAAACACAACCATATCATCATCAAACATAAACATAGCCCAAAATCAACCCCATCCGCAACATACACATATACATACATACGGGTATAAAACCCAACTTTATAAAAATATTCATACATGCATTTCCAGCCCCAAAGCAGTTAAAACAAGTAAAAAAAAGGGTTCTAGAACTCATCTTTGCAGCTCTTTGAGTAAGACTTCTTCAAACCCGTTTGCAAATTGAGCTCAAACACCTAAACCCACCAAACACACACAACCGAACACACACAACATACATAAGCAAACAACTGAGGATGAAACTAGTTAAAAACATCTTAAACACATGAATTCTTACCTTGAATTTGATCTTCTGCTCTTGTTCTTCTTCAAAATCCGAATTCTACACTTTCTCTCTCTAAAACAATCGAAAGAAATGGGTGAAGAGGATGGGCGGCCATCACCTTTTGCACCCACTTTTTCAAACATTGTATCCTTTTGGACACATTTTACCCTTCAACTTGGGTAAAATATCTTTTCTTTCTTTTTCTTCACTTAATTCTTCTTTCTTTGTCTTTTATAAATAACCGGGTGTTACAGCGCATGGGAAAGGTTCTGGGCGCATGGGCCCTATTTGGGTGCATGACCAATCACTTAATCATTTTAGGTAAATTCTAGGCGCATGAGCGCTTAGGCGCATGGGCTTTTCGGGCGCATGGACACTTAGTCAAATTTCAGCCTATTGCTAGGCGCATGGATACTATTGGGACGCATGAGCTTTGAGCGCATGGGACCACACATAGGCAGTTTATGATCGTTAGGCGCATGGGCAACTAACTCACACTATAATCATCATAAGTCCCAATCATCATACAAACATGTTCTAAGCTTAGTTCTAGCATCCTAAGCAACAAAAATGAACATAACATAGCCATAGCATCATAATCACCAAAAATCATACCCCACTTGTATTCATACAGACATAAAAATATGGGTATAATACCCATTTTATAAAAACATACATAAATGTATTTCCAGCCCTAAAATTAGTTATAACATGTAAAAAAAAGGGTTCTAAAACTCACCTTAGCAGCCTTTGAGTAAGACTTCAATCAAACCCGTTTTCTATGAGCTCAAACACCTAAACCCACCAATTCACACATATAAACGAACACACAACACACATAAGCATATAGTCAAGGCATAGGCCAGTCAAGAGCATCTCAAAACAACGAATTCTTACTTTGACTTAAGCCTTCTTCTTCACCTTCTCTCTAAAACCGAAGGTTTCTTCACTTTCTCCCTCTAAAACCCAAAAGAAAAGTTGATGTGCAAATAGAGTGGGCGGCCATGCACACTTTTGTACAAACTTTTTATACTTTTTGTCCTTTTGACACTTTTAACCCCTCAACTTGGGTAAATTGTGTTTTCTTCTGCTATTCACGTTTTTTCTTCCATTCTTGCGTAATAAAAATATCTGGGTATTACAAGTCCACCCACTTATATAGATTTCGTCTCTTAAACCTATTAGTCTTCAAATAAATATGGGTAATGTTGCCTCATCTCTTCTTCAGTCTCACACGTGGACTCAGATCCCTTCCTGTGCTTCCACTATACACGCACAAGAGGAATCACTTTATTCTTAACTGTTTCTCCTTACGATGGAGACACTAATATCAGAATCTAAAATGGTGCTTAACGAGAGGCTAGAATAGTGGAGACACTGACTTTTTCCTGGTGGAAGTAGGACTACACCAAGGATCGGCATTGAGCCCATTTCTCTTCACAATAGTGTTGGATGAGATGACTAAGTCTATACAAGAGCCTGTCTCGTGGTGCATGCTGTTTGCGGATGATATTTTCTTAACATCATAATCTAAACTGTGCTTAACGAGAGGCTAGAACAGTGGAGAGCCACACTAGAGAGCAGAGGCTTAAGGATAAGTCACTCTAAGACGGAATGCATGCATTGTAACTTTAGTGGGGGGGATGAAGAGGACACCCAAATAAGTATCCAGGGTATGACAGTACCACAGACATCTAGGTTCAAATACCTGGGCTCGTACATAGAGGAGGACGGAGAGATACACAGCGATGTAGCTCACCGTGTGCAATCAGGATGGTGCAAATGGAGAGCAGCATCAGGGATCCTGTGTAATAAGAGGTTTGATAGGATCAGTGATCTACGTTTGATTGATTTGAGAGTATAGCAGCGGAGAACAAATAATGAATTAGCTAATTCACAAGAACACAAAAGATATTCAAGATAAGAACAAACGGTTATAGACAGAAAGAATTCTGCAAATATATTTCATTTAATATTCGCTTTCGTGGTAACAGAATGTCACACATACTATTAGGTCTACACCTCTTATATAGGAGATGTGACGTCTGCTGATGTTACTTGATAGTGACATCTAACAGAATTTATTGAAACTGCGGATAGTTAACACAACTACTGAAGATGTCAAACAGCTGACGTCTTCTTACAAAAATGCTAAGTGTTAACTATTACTACAACTACTGAAAAGAAACTACTGAAACTACAACGACTGAAGAACATGCTCTTCAGTCGTTTTACAAATACTGAAACAAAAAGAAAACTACTGAAAGGAAACCATCACAACAACTGAAGAATGCTTCTTCAGCTGTTGTAACAAACTCTGAAGGCTTCAGTACTTGTACTTGAACTTCAGCTGTTGTCATCAGCTAATGTCTTCAGTCTTTGTGCTTCAGCGTTGATCTTCAGTACTTTGTTCTTCAGCTGTTGATCTTCAGACTTTGGTCTTCAGCTGTTGAAGTCTTCAGTACTTTAGTCTTCAGCTGTTGAAGTCTTCAGTACTTTAGTCTTCAGCTGTTGATCTTCAGACTTTGGTCTTCAACTTTTGAAGTCTTCAGTACTTTAGTCTTCAGCTGTTGAAATCTTCAGACTTTGTCAAACAGCTGATCAAGTCTTCAGCAGTTGTTGTGATGTCTGTGGGACTTAGAGGTTTTTCTGATCAGGCTCATTGGTTCTTTTGGTCCAACAAACTCCCCCTGAACCAATGCAGCCAAAACCTCTAAACTTATTGAAGATGTCCCACTTATTATGGCAGAAGGATTGGTCTTTTTGTCTTCTAGATCGGCTCAGAAGTGACCCTTTTAAGCACAGGCCTGGGAAAAAGTCTCAATGATCTGTTTGGCAAAGTATGAATGGGAACTCTGTCTTGGGGAACTGGACACAGAGTGTTACCCCATCCATGAGATCTACTTCCCCACTATGAGTCTGTATGACTCTCTTGTGTAGGCCTCAAGGAAGGTAGTTTGTTCCTCCATGGTCAGCTCTTCAGCACCTCCTTCAAATAATGATTCAGGCCCATAGTACTCAGATAGGTATTTGACCTGTTTCCCATTCTTTAGCTCCGCAGTTGTTATATTCTATAAGCAAATTCATCAGGGTGATTACCCTCTAGAAACAACTGGAGCTCATTCTTTCTGACTTCTTCAAGCCCTCTATATAAAAACCCCTTTTTCACCATTTTATTTTCAAGCATCTTCTGTGGGGTTTGGTTAGCTTTATAAGCTTCTTGAAGTCTCTAGGATTTCCCAGGGTGATACTACAAAGACCAGGGAGATCACTTCATCTACAATCTTTTTCACCTGGCCAATGTATCTCTGTGGAATGTTTTTCTTGTGAATCCTGTGAGACACCCTGGGATCAGGCCAAATCCTTACTCTCTCCTTTTTATATTGAAATGTATGCTTAAGAGTGTATAATCTAAGAGCATGCTTCTTCATGTTGATGATAGAAGATGTGGCTGCATATGCTTTGTCAACCCTCCTCAACAATTCCTCATCGTGTTGTTTGTGAAGTTCTTCTTCTTCTAGCTTAACTTTCACAATTTGTCTTGAGTTTCAGGAGTAATTGTTGGGGAGTGACTTGTGGCCTTCGGAAACTGTATAACAGCTGAGAGTGGCAGTCTACCTTCATCATCATCTTCTTCATCATCTTCTAGCCTCAATACCCTTCTCTTCTTCTTCTGGGGTACTCATCAGCTATGGTTTTGAGGGTAAAGGAGTGGTTTGGTGGGTTGTTGTTTTGGTGGTTTAGGTGTGGGAATGTTGACAAGCTGTTCTAGCATTTTGGAAGTGAGTGTGGCTTTAGATTGCTTGGCTAGTTCAGTCCTGCTCCCAGCACCAGCTTCATCCAAAGCTTCAATAACTAATCCTTTAGTGTATACTTCAGACAAACAGATCTTGGTGGTTATTGCCAAGATGTTGTCCCTGGACCAGGCCTTGATTTCAATCATTGATCTTCCAAGATATTTTGCTATAAATCTGATCATGATCTCCAGCCTTTCTCTTTCTAACACATCATAACTTACCCATCTGTTTTGGATTTCTTCAATCTCTAATCTTCTGATCTCAGAGTCAAGTTTGTCAGTGTCATGGCCTTGCCTAAACAACTGATCAATGATGTTATCCATTGATCTATTGTGTTCGGCATCAGCCTCTTTTACCATCAGCTCCAAGGCAGTCTCTTTTTCATTCTTTCTTTTCTTTGATTCTCCATGTCAGCTTTCCTCCTTCTCTTTTCAGTCTCCACAGTCAACTTCTCTTTTTCCACTTTTGTCACTTCTGTTTCTTTTCTTTCTCTTTCCTCTCTGCACTCCTCTTTTTTTTGCTTTCACTGACTGAATCTCCCCTTTTTGGGTGCATTGGTTGCAAGGGTTTGATTGTCAGAAAGCTTTTTGCCCACAACTTCCTCTATTAAGGGTTGTATACTGAGGAAAGCCTCTCATCAATGGTTTTGATCACTATATCAGTGATTATAGGTGTGATGAGAGGTAGGGAATTTTGGAAGATAGCAACTATTTGCTCACGGAGTTCTTTCCTGAGAAATAGTGCCAGAAGCAGAGGCAGGTAGCTGAGAATTGGGAGTGGCTCGTGTTTAGGAGACCTTCAGATGAAGGTGCCATCTGTGGGGTTGAGAGGCAGATGGTCTTTGATCCGAAGAAGTTTTGGCAAGCAGCTCTTTGAGTCTGCTCACCTCCTCTTCCAGGATGGTGTTTTGGGCTAATACATCGTAAAAGAAGCCCAGGTCATCATCAGTGGTTACTGAATCACCTGACTCCTCATAGAATCAAGATGAACATGCACTGAGTGTAGATTAGTTGTAGGTGCCCCTTTGTCTTGGAACTGGGGACTTCCTGCCTCAAGACTATGTCCTTCATCAGCAGTTGCCTCTGGTAAGGTCTTAGAAATTGTACCAACTACATCCTGATCATATGTGAAGCAGGATAAGTGGCAGCCTCACCAGAAGTTCCAATCTCCTTTTTACACTAGGAAATGGAACATTGTAACCCCTATGTTGTGGTTATCAGATGCATTGATCCTCCCCTCAATGGTAGAGGTATGCCCAGTTGAAAATTGGTATCTGGGGAGGGGGTGAGGAGTGCAACTGACTCAGCACTTGTGCAACAATTAATGTAGGACTTTGGGGGGCAGTTGCATGTGGTGATTGGGTAGAAGCAGATTGCACCCGGGGTGAATGGTGCGCTTTAATGGTAACCCTCTCAAGTGAGATAGGTTCCAGCGGTGTGGGTTCCCCAATATTGGTTGTAATAGGATCCTGGTGAGAGGATACCTGTGCGGCTTTGGCAGGTTGAGTTGTTGTCATAACTAGGGGGTTAATACCAGTATGTGCTTCCTGTGTTTGTGGTACAGGGGCATCCTCAGGGGACTCATCTCCCTGAGTAGCTGTTTTTGGCTTTTTGGATTTAGGTTTGGTGGGGACTCTGGTTCTGGAGGTGGTGGTTGTGGGTTCCAACTACGTGGGTTTTCGCAGTTTGGCAGCCTGTTTCAGTGTGTGGTCAGAGTTATGCCTGGAGTATACTTCAGGCAATACAGCCGTTGCAGGGACTCCAAGGCCAACAAGTCCCTCAGCTTGCAGCTGATTCTCTGTGATGGCCATAATGAATCGAGGATATAATATCCATCGGTTAGAAAGAGATTTGAGGCCATATCCTTAAGTTCAAGAAAAATAATTTCAGAAAAGTTTAAGTCTTGTTGCTCAAGGATAGAGAATAGTACCTGCTGCCACCTGGTAGACATTTGATCCCAAGAGGATGTCTTAGGAGCTAAGCAAACATTAACCATGTGAAAGATAAGACGTTCTGCATCATGGAAATGCTTCTTCAAGATAGTAGAGGCATTGAGGTTTCCCTGATATCCATGATGGGCAAAGGATAAATCAGTTGTGCCCTTTCGATACCCAGCAGGGAAAGTGGCATCATTCAGGTTAAGGGTTTGGCGAATGACTTCCGGAGTGATGACCACTTGATGATTGTTGACGAACGACTGGAGAGACTCGGTGTTGTTCTCCCCAGTTAGAAAGGTGACGTTCGTCCAAATTGGTGTAAGGATTCGACATGAATGGTGGGATTTAGAAGGAAGGTCGTTTGGTAGGGAGATTGGACCATAGATCAATGGAGTTGTCGAACTTTGTCCAGAAAGGTGATTTTGTGAGGTAGGCAACACAGTTATGGCGTGGTTTGAGCTGCATGGTCGCCATTAATGAGAGAGAAGTTTCGGAGATTTGAACGTTAGGTTTGGAGAGGATGAAGCGCTAAAGGATTAGGTATGGTGTATTTATAGGGTAAGGGTTAGAAAAAGACTAAAGGGTTTGGTGTTAGTCATCAGTAGTTGTAAACTACTAATGACATGGTATTACCCTTTCAGAAGTTGAAACAACTGAAGTCTTGGTTTTAGGCATCAGCAGTTATAAAACTACTGAAAACCATGGTTTTGACTTCAGATGTTTGAAAACAACTGAAGACTCGGTTTGGTCTTCAGGTGTTGTAAACAACTGATAACTTGGTATTAGTCATCAGTAGTTGTGAAACTACTGAAGACATGGTTTTGTCATCAGTTGTTGTAAACAGCTGATGACTTGGTGTTAGTCATCAGTAGTTGTGAAACTACTAAAGACATGGTTTTGTTCAGTTGTTGTAAACAGCTGATGACTTGGTGTTAGTCATCAGTAGTTGTGAAACTACTGAAGACATGGTTTTGTCATCAGTTGGTTAGGATGAAAAAATAGTTGTAGAAACAACTAAGGAGAAAGTTCTCATCAGTAGTTTTCGTCAATTCATAGCCTTTCAGCTGTTTCATACTGTCCTCAACACTTACTCATCAGCCTTTTAGCTGTTTTCAGTTGTTTCATAGGACATCAGTACTTATTTGTTTTACTGACGTCAGTAGTTATAACTACATCAGTAGTTGTAACTTTATCGGTTGTTTTAACAGAATCAGTACTATATGTGATATGGTACTAATGATCAGTACTTATATACTGAGATCATCAGTAGTTATCACTTATTCTAGCTGCAGCATACCAAGCTTAACACTAGTTTTGGAAAGTTGAACTATCCAAAGGCTTAGTAAAAATGTCTGCAAGCTCATGAGCACTAGGCACAACTTAGGATCAATCAGACCTTTTCAAAACAATCCCTAATAAAATGATGTCTGATCTCTATATGTTTGGTCCTAGAGTGCTGGACTGGATTTTGACAATGCACAGAGCTGAAGCACTATCCATTAATAATGGAGTCTTAGACTCTGTAATGCCATAATCCAAAAGTTGGTTCTGAAGCCAGAGTACCTGAGAAGTACAACTTGCAGTTGCAATGTACTCTGCTTCAGCAGTGGATGTAGCAACAGATGTTTGTTTCTTACTCTGCCAAGAAATCAAACAGTTGCCTAGGAATTGACATCCACCAGAAGTTGACTTCTAGTTAACTTGCACCCGGCATAGTCACTATCTGAAAAAGCAACTAATTTGCAAGAGTGTCCAGTGGAATACCATAAACCTAGAGATTGTATACCTTGCAAATATCTAAAGATCCTCTTGACTGCAATCAAATGAGACTCTTTAGGAGCAGCCTGAAATCTAGCACAGACACAAGTAGCAAACATGATATCTGGTCTAGAAGCTGTTAAGTACATCAAGGACCCAATCATACATCTGTAAAGTGTTTCATCAACAGCTTTACCTTTCTGATCCACATCCAGTTGTGTGGTGTTGCACATGGGAGTAGAACAGGGCTTACAATTTTGTAAATCAAACTTATTCAAAAGATTTTTTGTATATTTGGACTGATGAATAAGGTTCCATCAGCCTTTTGTTTGATCTGCAAACCTAGAAAGAACTGTAATTCTCCTATTGCACTCATTTCAAACCTCTTTTTCATAATTTGGTAAAATCATCACACAACTAGGGATCAGAGGATGCAAAAATAATATCATCAACATAATTTGAACAAGTAGCTTATGCTGATCCACCTTCTTAATAAACAAAGTTTTATCTATGGAGCCTCTATGAAATTATTCTTGAGAAGAAAGTGGAAAGTGTCTCATACCAGGCTCTAGGAGCTGTTTCAACCCATAAGAGCCTTATCAGTTATAACACCATTCAGGATGTTTATTGTCCTCAAAACCTGGTGGTTGACACACATAAACTTCTTCTTTTATTTTGCCATATAAAAATGCACTTTTGACATCCATATGAAAAACTTTGAGATGGTGGAATGCAGCATAGGCTAAGAACAATCTAATTGCCTCTAGTCTGGCTACAGGGGCAAAGGTTTCATCATAATCAATACCTTCTTCTTGTGAGAACCCCTGTACAACCAGTCTAGCCTTGTTCTTAACAATAAGCCCATTTTCATCAGTTTTATTCCTAAACACCCATTTAGTGCCTATTGCACACTTACCGGGGGTAGAGGAACCAGTTCCCACACTTGTTGTTTCTTGAACTGAAGTAGCTCAAGCTGCATGGCTTCTACCCATCCATTGTCTCTTAAAGCAACATGATAGTTCTTTGGCTCTAGCTGACTGATGAAAGAGCATAGAAGCAAGTTAGACATTGACTTCTTGTTGAAACTCCAGCATTGATATCACCAATGATTTGAGACATTGGGTGATTCTTCAGCTCTTGATAAACATGATATCTGTGCAAGTGTTTGTAGAACCTTCAGCAGCAGTAGATGTTGATGCAGACTCTTGAAACCAAGAATTTGATGGTAACTCAAAAGATGTAGAGGAATCAGAAATCTCATCAGCATTTGTTGTGGATGGAACTGCTGAAGCTACAGGAACATCAAGTTTAGCAGACTCAGGCAGTTGGTCACTAAACTTGAATAGGTGCATTGATATTATCATCATCATCATCAATACCACCAGGTGGAAGACATGTTGCAGAAGATGATTTATCCACATGGTCTGCAACAACTGGAGGTTGATAAGGAACATATTGCAGTATGTCCAAATCAAACAACTCCACAGGGTTTTGTGGAATCTTGTCCATTGGAGATTCATTAAACTTCACATGCAAAGTCTCTTCAACTATCTTTGTTCTGCATTTGAAGACTCTGTATGCTTTGCAAGTAGATGAATAACCAACAAAATACCATGCATCCACCTTAGGATCAAATTTTTGGAGTTTATCCTTTGTGTTGAGAATAAAACAGGGACACCCAAATGCTTTGAAAAATGAAATTAGAGGAGCCAAGTGATGTAGAACTTTATATGGAGTCTTCATCAACCTCTGATTTACTAAGGCTCTGTTCTGCACATAGCAAGCTGTGTTAACAGCTTCAGCCCAAAAGGTCAGTGGCAAACCAGAGTGCCAACATAGACCTTGCAGTTTCAATTAGGGTCCTGTTCTTTCTCTCCACTATCCATTTTGTTCTGGAGTCCTTGGGATGCTAAACTGCCTTTTGATTCCCTTTGAAAGATAAAATTCATCAAGTGTATGGTTTCTGAATTCAGTTCCATTGTCACTCCGTATACACTTGACTGAAAGGGAATACTGCTTCTCAACATACAACACAAAGTTGATAATCTTTTGAGCAACCTCATCCTTTGAATACAGAAAGAAAGTCCATACAAATCTGGAGTAATCATCCACAATTACCAGACAGTATTTTTCTTTGCCATGCTCATCACTCTCACAGGACCAAATAGATCCATATGCAGTAATTGCAAGCAACAGTGGACTTAGGCTCTTCAATAGGAGGAATGAGACTTTGTGTTGTTTTCCTTTTAAACAAGCAGTGCAGGTTTCATCACAGTGGAACTCCTTTATTGGTAAGCCTCTCACTAAACTATTGTGGATCAGCTGATTCATGTTTTTTAATTAACATGACCCAGCCTTCTGTGCCACAGTTTAGATTCCTGAGGAGAGGCTTTGGAAAATAGGCAAGGATGGCCTCTGATATTTATTTTCTTGGAAAGATCTAAGGCATACACTCTTCCTGTCCTGTTGGCCCTCAGGAGAGTGTGATCATCCAACACCTTATCAATCAAATTCAGAGCTTTGGATGACAGAATCCTGCAGTTCTGACTGGTGAAAAGAGCCATGGCCTTTATCACACATTTGACTGACACTCAAGAGACTGTACTTGAGATTTTCCACATGATTAACATCATCAAACTTTATTTCTCCATTGGAGACAAAGCCTTTTCCAATGATGTAACCCTTAGCATCATTGCCAAAAGAAACAAACCCCTTCTTTCCTTGAGAGTAGTCATGAAGAAGAGAGTTGTCCCTGTCATATGCAAGATCCCCCACTGTCTACATACCAGATGCTACTTTGGCATGTTGAAGAACCCTGAAATCATAAACAATTAGTTAGTTTTTAGACCCAAACCTTTTTGGTTTTGGGTCTATTCACATCAACAGATGGTAAACTAACAGACTTGCTATGAATAACAGCCTGAGGGGATGGAGATGGTGAAGAAGAAGATTCCTTTGGCATGGAATTTCTTCTTTGGTTTCAACACAGGAGCATCTAATTGGTTGACTCTCCCCCATAGATGTTGAACCATCATAACAAGTTGTGTCTGATTTTGTGATAAAGCCTTCAGCTCATCAGACACATTAGTGCTTGAATTGGATGGGTTCCTGTGTTGTACCATCTCTCTTTGAGCAACCTCAGCTGTTGCCTGTTTAACCCCTTTCTTTTTGGATTTCTTTTTGGATTTTGGGGTTACAGGTTTTGATGTTGCTGGTACAAATTTGATTTCAAACTCAGTTTTCATTTTATCCATTTTCTCTTTAATGTTTTCATTATGTTGAGTTTGGAGCCCTTTTTATACCAGCAATCATCAGTAAGATGATTGAATAAGCCACATATTTCACATGGCTTTTTCTTCATCTTAAGTTGATCATCTGCTGAAGAAGATGAAACTACTAAAGACTTGTTCTTCAGCAGTTTGCTATCAGTACTAGCAGTTTTCTTTTCTTTAGTATCTGCTTTCTTGATATCTTCTTCAGTAGTTTTCCCACCCTTTCTACTTGCAGTTTTCTTTCCTTTAGTACATGTAGTAGTTTGGGCTTGTTCTCCAGGTGTTATGGCATTCTTTTTAGTACTTTCAGTACTTTGTGAAATATCACCTGGAGTGATCAACTTTGTGATCATGTGAGTGTCAGCATTTGAACCATCAACATCAGCTGATAGTTTCTGAGAGGAATTAATGCTGACTTCTACTTCTGATGGTGCTGTATCATATAGTAGATCACATGATGAAAATGATTGGTTATTGCTTTCACCATCAGATTCTACCTCTGCTCTGGGAGTAAAGTCTGTAGGAGGAGCAGTGTGATTATAACCAATGCAAACTTCACATTGGAAGCAGATTGCTTACTAGAAGCATTTCAAAACCCTTGCAAGAATTTACCCATCGATCACACTCTACCTGGGTAGGTGCAAGTGTTTCTTTGAGGTCTCTGTACTTCTCTAGAAGTATCTCTTCCCTAGCCTTATTATTAGTGATTTGGCATTTAAGTTTGTAAATCTCATCATTCTTATCATTAATCACAGACTCAAATTCAGCTTTGCTTTTGGAAAGTGTTTGTTCTAGCTCAATGTTCTTGTTAATTAAAGCTACATTTGCTTCTCTAATAGATGCAAATGCGGCTATGCATGTTTCAGAACATAGTTTGGCTTTTGCCTCAGAGGATACCTGTGATACCTGTGGTGTAGAGGCATAGAGGATAAAGTATCAGCAGACTCCAAAGCCATAAGAGCTAGATTTCAAAAGGACTGTCACCACCATGTTGACCAGCACCAGAGAACAGTTGTTCATGACCAGACAAATCATCTAGTAAACTGCTCCAGTTAACAACTCCTGGGGTGAAAAAGCTGTGTTGTTGAGGTTGATTTTGTTGATGATGATTGGGAAGGTTGAGGTTCAGGTAATGCATGTGGTTGTTATGCAATTGGAGCTTGAACCGGATTTGGCTGAGGCAAGTAATAGCAGGGTAAAGGATATGACATTGGACCCTGGGGGACAAAGTATGCAGGAGATACAGGGTGTGATTGATGACCATGACCAGCAGGATGTTGCCCTCTGTTTTGTAGACTAGTGCTAGGAAAAGTCACAAAGGGTGCAAAAGAGTTAGATCCAGTTGATCTAATTCTCTTGCAAAGTGTCCAAGCCTTTGGCATTTGTGACACCTCACTTACTCTTGTCAAAACCAACTTTGGTTTTGCCAGAGAGTCCAGGAAATTTCCTGCCAGTTCTCTTGTAGAACTTCTGAGATCTGATATTAACTAAGGCCATTGGCTTAGAATATCCATCTCTTCTAAATCATCATCAGCAATTCCCTTCAGATCATCCATGATGAAGCATAGATTGTCACTATTACTGCCAGAATGACTATCAATACCAACAAATGCATGATCAGAACTGTTTGAAGGGAAATCAATATGCTCATCATAATTGCTTTTAGATGCAGCATATTCTGACTCATGACCAACCAAGGCATGTTCCCTAGTACAAAGTCATCAGTGAGCTTTCCTGATGATGACAGTTTCCTTTTCTGCTCTATCTCTCTTTCGAATGTAAGCAGTTTCCCATGAAGTTGGGTGAGAGATAGGCTATCCAGATTTGCACTAGAGCATAGGACAATAGTGTATGTGTCCCATCTCTCAGGCAGTGATCTCAGAATCTTTATTCATCTGGCTGTTGGTGTATTCCTGTTTCACCATTTTCAGCTCAGAGATCAAACAGGAAAAACGCTCAAACTGTTGAGTCAGTGTCTCACCCTTTCTATGAGAAAATGTCTCGTATTGTTGGGCGAGGATTTCTCTGTTGTTTGCTAAGACCTCATCAGTTCCACCAAATTGTTCCTTCATGCATTCTAGAGGTCATGAGCAGTTTCATGATGCATAAGCCCTGAATAGATTTCATTAGGCAGTGCCATGGCCAGAATTCCATGGGCTTTAGCATCAATCTCAACTGTTTCCGATCTTCATCTGAGTATTGTTCCTTCTTCTTCGGAACCATTTGATTGCTTTCTGGATTGTTCACCATAGGATTATGTGGTCCATGTACCACAGATGTCCAACAACCTGAACTGTTAACAAACAGGTGATGAGCATCCTTCATTGCCATATGTTATACTCAGTCCTAACCAGCATCGGAGGCTTGGTTGAGAACCGGTATTGTGAGGGTCATTAGAAGGAGTAGTCATCTCAGATTCAACCAATTCAATTAAGCTATAACAGATTTAGAACAAAACAAACGAACCAAATTGAACCAAGAGAGATCTCAAAATGAATAAGCGAAGCGGCAGAAATTCAATAATCTATAACCAGTTCTTGCAAATAAGCTAATTCAATCAAACATAGATATCAAATAGCAGTTTCAATGATCAAATGTTAGATCGATCAATGATTAACCGGCTATGATACCATTTGATAGGATCAGTGATCTACGTTTGATTGATTTGAGAGTATAGCAGCGGAGAACAAACAATGAATTAGCTAATTCACAAGAACACAAAAGATTTTCAAGATAAGAACAAACGGTTATAGACAGAAAGAATTCTGCAAATATATTTCATTCAATATTCGCTTTCGTGGTAACAGAATGTCACACATACTATTAGGTCTACACCTCTTATATAGGAGATGTGACGTCTGCTGATGTCACTTGATAGTGACATCTAACAGAATTTATTCAAACTGCTGATAGTTAACACAACTACTGAAGATGTCAAACAGCTAACGTCTTCTTACAAAAATGCTAAGTGTTAACTATTACTACAACTACTGAAAAGAAACTACTGAAACTACAACGACTGAAGAACATGCTCTTCAGTCGTTTTACAAATACTGAAACAAAAAGAAAACTACTGAAAGGAAACCATCACAACAACTGAAGAATGCTTCTTCAGCTGTTGTAACAAACTCTGAAGGCTTCAGTACTTGTACTTGAACTTCAGCTATTGTCATCAGCTAGGTCTTCAGTCTTTTTACTTCAGCTGTTGATCTTCAGTACTTTGTTCTTCAGCTGTTGATCTTCAAACTTTGGTCTTCAGCTGTTGAAGTCTTCAGTACTTTAGTCTTCAGCTATTGAAGTCTTCAGTACTTTAGTCTTCAGCTGTTGATCTTCAGACTTTGGTCTTTAGCTTTTGAAGTCTTCAGTACTTTAGTCTTCAGCTGTTGAAATCTTCAGACTTTGTCAAACAGCTGATCAAGTCTTCAGCAGTTGTTGTGATGTCTGTGGGACTTAGAGGTTTTTCTGATCAGGCTCATTGGTTCTTTTGGTCCAACAAGGTTCCCAGCAAAACTAAAGGGGAAACTAATAGATTGGCAGTATGTCCATCTCTGTTATATGGAACAGACTGTTGGGCCATAAAGAAATCGCACTACAGACAAATCGAGGTCGCGGAAATGCGAATGCTGAGGTGGATGTGTGGCCATACAAGATTGGATCGAATAAGAAACAATGTGTTTCAACAGAGGCTGGAGGTGGCTTGTATCACAGTTAAAATCCAAGAGGGAAGATTAAGATGGTTTGGGCACGTACAGGGAAGGTCGATGGTAGCACCAGTTAGAGCAGTAGAGAACATCAACATAAAGGGTAGGAGGAGTAGAGGTAGACCTAGGTTGACTTGGGATGAGGTAATTAGGCGAGATATGGTAGACTTGCACCTCTCTGAGCACATGATCGAGGATAGGAGTGCGTGAAGGCGTAGAATTAAAATTAATGACTATTAGCGGGATCTGTGGGTAGGAAGGGTAGTCGTAGACTTAGTTGCGGGACCCCTATTTTCTTCAATTTGCCCTTTCGTGCATTTCTTGATGCTTATTTGTTGTACTCAATTTCTCAGCTTTTATGTGATCTATACCAGTGTGTTGTATTCCGTATATTATAATTGCTACGGTTATTGTTTTCCTTACTAAGTCTGGGGTCTATTCGGAAGCGGTCTCTCTATCTTCCAAGATAGAGGAAAGACTCGCCACCAACTACCCCTCCAAGACCCTGCTCTTGAGTGGGATTTACTGGGTATGTTTGTTTGTTTGTTTGTTTCTCCTTACGATCAAGGATCGATGTTCGTCCACTTTAATATCCTCCAGTGGCACCATCCTATCTTCATCAGCTAAGCACTTTCTTAAGTGAGATGCATGGAATATAGGATGAATTACACTTTACTCCACTGGGCAACTCCAACCTATACACCACCGCTCTTGCTCGAGCAATGATTCAGAAAGGCCCTATGTATCTCGGGCTTAACTTGCCCCACTTCCTAAACCGAATGATGCCCTTCCAAGTGAGACTTTCAACATAAGCCTGTCACCCACCTGGAACTCAATTGGTCTACATCGTTTATCGGCATACGAATTTTGCCTATCCTTAGCTGCCTTCGCGAAGGCCTTGATCCTTTCCAGCTTCTCAGTCGTAGCCTCGATCACCTTGGCACTCCCTAACTCTTTATGGCCGATATCACCCCAACAAGCTAGCGTTCTACATCTCCTACTATATAGCATCTCATTAGGAGGCATGTCGATGCTGGCATGGTAGCTATTGTCATATGAGAACTCAGCTAACAGTAAGTGGTCGTCCCAACTTCCTCCAAAATCAATGACGCATGCCCGAAGCATATCCTCAAGCGTCTGAATCATCCTTTCCGACTGACCATCTGTCTGAGGAGGATAAGTCAGGCTAATATGTAACCTCATCCCCATAGCATCATTGAATTTCTTCCAAAATTTAGATGTAAATCGGGTGTCATGATCAGACACAATAGACAGTGGTACACCATGATGAGCTACAATCTCTCTAATGAACAAATCCACCAACCTCTCGGATGAATATGTCTCGTGGATTAGTAGGAAGTGGGCACTCTTTGTCAAACGATCAACTATCACCCATATGGCATCATACCCTCTTGCGATACCCGCTAACTTCGTAATAAAGTCCATGGTGATATGCTCCCACTTCCACTCAAGTATATCCAAAGGTTGGATCTTACCATACGGCTTCTGATGCTCTGCCTTTACTTGCAAGCAAGTAAGGCACTTACTCACATACTCCACTACGTCGTGCTTCATACACGGCCACCAATAATCTTTCTTCATGTCCTGATACATGTTTGTAGCACCAAGATGAATAGAGTATCAAGTATTATGAACTTCATCCATGATCTTCCCACGTAGATCCACGTAACGTGCAATCCACATTCTTCCGAACCTGGTTCTAACACTCAATGTATTTTCACCCAACTCTGCAACAGTACCTCTCATCCTTTCGGAGTTAAGACAATCCTCTTTCAATGCCTTATCTTGGAACTCCTTGACCTGCTTCATCATATTAGAGGTAATAATCAATGGTAAGCTTTTACCCAAATTGGTTCAGGCCTCTCGTTTTGGCTAAGGGCATCCGCCACTACGTTGGTTTTGCCCGGATGGTAATGGATCTCGCAATCATAATCCTTTATGAGCTCTAACCATCGCCTATGTTTTATATTCAAATCCTTCTCAAAGAATTACTTGAAGCTCTTGTGGTCCGTGAAGATTGTGCACTTTGTTCCGTATAGGTAGTGCCTCCAAATTTTTAATGCAAATACCACAGCTGCTAGCTCTAAGTCATGAGTAGGATAATTAACCTCATGAACTTTCAATTGTCTGGATGCATAAACTATAACCTTTCCTTGTTGCATCAACACACATTCCAACCATGAGTAAGAAGCATCTAAAGAGACCACCGAATCCTTGCTTCGGGTAATGACAAAACAGGAGCTTGAATTAACCTCGCCTTTAACTCCTCAAAAACCTTCTCTTACTCTTGACCCCACACAAAATTCACATCCTTGCAGGTCAACTTGGTCAATGGAGAAGCTAAATTAGAGAAGTATTGAATGAATCTCCTGTAATATCCCGCCAACCCCAAGAAACTACGAATCTCGGATGGTGATTTTGGAGACTTCCATTGTATCACTACCTCCGCCTTTGTCTGGTCCACCATAATACACTCAGGATTCACTACATGATCCTAAAACTAAACTTCATGTAACCAGAACACGCCTTTGGAGAATTTAGCATACAATTTCTCCTTCCTCAACGTCTTCAACACTTCCCAAATGTGACCAGCATGCTCCTCTTCACTCTTTAAATAAATCTGAATATCATTAATAAACACAATCACTTATTTATCTAACATCGGCTAACACACTCAATTCATTAAGTCCATAAAAAGCAGCTGGTGTGTTGGTCAAAATAAAAGACATAACGAGGAACTCGTAATGTCCATAACACATTCGAAAAGCTGTTTAGGAATATTTGTTCCTTCACCTTCAACTTATGGTAACCATATCGAAGGTCTATCCTTGAGAACCAACTGGCACCTTGGAGCTAATCAAATTAGTCATCAATTTTCGGTAACTAATACCGGTTCTTCACTGTCAACTTGTTCAACTCACAATAGTCGATACACATCCTCATACTACCATCCTTCTTCCTAAAAAGAGATACTCGGTCTAATGAACCCTTTATTGATAAATTCTTGCAGTTGCTCCATCAATTCTTCATCTCAGATGGAGCCAACAGAGACGACGCCTTAGCAACAAGTTGGGCACCCGGTATCAAGTCAATCTGGAACTCGATCTCGCGTTTCGGTGGCACACCTGGTAAGTCCTCAGGGAACATGTCCGTGAAGTCACACACAACCGGTACATCAGATAGTTGTGGTGTTGACGTATGCACGTCCTTCATGTAGGCCAAGTAAGCACTACATCCACGTCTTATGCACTATCCCGCCACCGCCATCGAAATCACATTGGATCATCTTCTTACGACACATGATATCCGCCTTGTAGTGTGCTAACCAATCCATTCTTAGGACTACGTCAAACCCGCCTAAGGTCATCAAAAGCAAACTAGCAGGAAAATTATAGCCTTCTAGTTCTATGTCGCAACCTTCTATCAAGTCAACAATCCTAGTAGACTTACCTATGGCAATTTCTACATTGAAGGGCTTATTAATACTCCTACTACTAATAGGGAATTTAGCACAAAAAGAAACAGAAATAAAACTCTTACTAGCACCAGAATCAAATAACACAGAAGCAAGAGTTTGGTTTACTAGAAACGTACCTGACAGAACATCAGGCTCCGTCCTGGCCTCCTCCTGTGTCATCGTGAAGGCTATGGTGCTTGCCTTCTACAGGATCGATATATGTCATAAAGCACTTGGTTTTCTCTTAAACTCACTTGTACACACACAGTATAGTGAAGCAGAATCTCTTAAAGAGTTGATTATAATATACTAAGTAAGTAAGAACACAAAGGAATAATTTTCAAGGTAATTGTATATATTACTTCTCAACTCAAATTTTACAAGACTTTTACAAGCATGATACAAGAGTTATATGAGAAACTATATATACTATCACCTGTAGCCAATTATACTTCGATATTAGCTAGAATCCTTTAACTAAAGCAGATATTACAAAACTATAGTTAGGGTATCTTAGATAATGTCTTATCTAAGATATGGTAGTCATGACATGTCCATGACTTACCTTTTGTCACCAACTAAAGTTGGCAACTATACTAACAAACAACGGTGAATAGTGGAATAAAGTATAGTCAACTACTTGGCCTTTTGGAAAAACACCATACAGTATTAGAGGTCTGCAGCGAAGTGTCAGAGAGCCATACTTATGTCCACTGGTCCATATCAGCATCTTCCGAAGGCTAATTGGCTTCAGAAGAAAAAGTTCTTTCGATGCCTTTTTATACTTTGGAGATGCTACTTCTTCTGTGGCTTGAGAACTTCTTCTTCGAAAGTCTTAAACTCTAGAAGAGAAGACTTCATCTTTGGAAGTTGGAGCTTTTCCCTTGGAAGATGATCTTGCACTTTCTCTTCGGAAGAACTCCATTTCCTTCGGAAGTCCATACTTAGCTTCGGAATTCCTTTATAAGTTGCACCAAAAATAGTCTAATTATTTGGTTTTGGTTGCACCATCCTTTCAAGATCCAACAAACTCCCCCTAGGCTGATGCTACTAAAACTCACTTACTTCTGCTTTTCAAAACTTTTTGCACGAGAGACATGAGATATTTTTTTATTTATTTGTTTTGTCTAGAAGTTATGTTGAGAAGTTTGTGCAAGTCATCAGTGGATAGGAGATCCAGTCTATCACTCCTAATGACATACACCTTTTAATTGTTGATCCTTTTATCTCCTCCTCCTCTTTTAATTTTAATTCCTCCTAAATCTTTGTCCTAGCGGTTAGCTCAGCAAGGTGAAGGCTGCTTAGGTGATTTCAGATGTGATCAACTACCTCAGAGTTTGAGGGGTTGGAGAATGTTTTCTCTACTAACTCAGCAATATCAAATCTACTTAAATGTAGTAGAGATGAGGCATCAAGCTTGTTCAGCTCACCATTCTCTCTCTCAATAACAAAGTTGTGAGAAGAGTTTTCAAACCTCCACTGGACAATCTTCTTTCTTGGCACAAGGGGTTTGCTAGGTACTTTGTCCCCCTTCTTGGTATCCAGCAAAGTCGCCAGCTTCCTTCTTAGCTTCTTCTCTTTATCATTGAGTGAATTTGAGTTGACTCCAAGACGTTTAACAGCTTGGTCCAATATTCCTCTTGGCATATCAAGGAATTGATCTCTTCTGAGGAACATGAGGATCCATCAACAAAAGTTATCTTGATAGAATCCTCCTCATAGGAGACGTCACTCAGGGTTGTGCATCTGATGAGCTTCATCTTGATCTCCTTAAACACCTCTAAGGATAGATGTTTAGAAGGCTGAGGGGATGGTCTGGATGGTTGTTGGGTAGGTGGTGATGTTTGGGTTCTGGGTAGTGTTTTAGGTTTAAGGGTAATGAGTTGAGGTGGTTGTGGTGATGAGGTAGGAATGATTGTTGGTGTGGGTTCAGGGTTGTAAGGTTCTAAAGTGGGTTCAGTTTTGATAAGGAAGTGAGATGGAAAAGGCTCAAGTTGAGGTTAGGGTTGAGTTTAGGTTGTAGGTTTGGGTTGAGGTGTTGGTTTGAAGATCATCCCATGTCCTCTTCTGTACATCTCTTTCTTTTTTCCCAAGCGAATGTCAGCCTTTATGTCACTGACATGTCGCTACAGTGTCTTTTCAGACATGGGTCCCACTTGCCTACCAGAGAAGCCATGAGCCCGGAGATAATCTTTCATCCAGGTCTTCTCACCTATCTTATTGCTAGCAATGACCCTAGCTTCTTCCTTCTTTCTCTTCTTCTCCCTCATCTTCTCTTTTGCAGTTTTTCTTTCTTTCTTTCTCCAGTTGATCCTGCTCTTTGTTGAAGAGCCATAGGATCGCGTCATTGTTGTGTGGAGATAGTTCTTGAAGAGAGAACCCCTAGAGGTTAGGAAAGTTATCCTTTCCCTCCTAAGCTGCAGATCAGCTTCCCCTTTCTTCCTTCTCTTTCATCCTCTAAGGGCAATCTTGCAGCTTCCTCCTTTCTCTCAATTTGCAGCATGGTTGCCTTTTCTAGCTCTACTAACTTCTCTAGTAGTAGCAGGAGTATATCTTCACTGATAGCTCAAAGCTTGATGAGCCTGTCAATGATCTCCACCCTTTTCTTGATGTTAACTGCCTCTTGGTTGGCTGTAGCTTCTTTGGAGTTGGCAGCTAGCAACTTCCTAATGGGAAGTCTACCTTTTCTTTTAGTTTCTCAATCCTCTCCTCCTCCAGAAGCTCTTCTACAGTCATCTTCTTCTTGCCTTTAACATCTTCGGAAGTGCTAGACTTTGGTGGTTCTTGGATGGAGAGTTCAGGTTGAGACATGGTGGATGGAGATAATGAAGTTGTTTGAGCTAGGGGTTGGTTGAGAAATTCCTCACTATTCACCTTAGATGCCAGCTCTAGAATTGCATCTACGATAATTAGATCCTTGGGCAAGGAAAATAGGCTTTCCACAACTTCCATCTCAACTTCGGAAGATTGATATTGTTCTTTCGAGGCTTTGACTTTAGCTTCGGAAGTCTCAGGGAATGCACTATTTGCCCTAACTATTTTAGTTTCTGAGCCATCAGTCCGCATTTCCCCTTCGAAATAAATCTCAGCTTCCATTTGGGCCTTAGGTTGACCAACTTCTCCACAATGGTAGAAGGTGCACTTAGCCTCTGAAGCTCTTTAGCTCCAAAGTATATCATAGTCGCGTCAGAGCTAGGCCAATCTAAAGAAGATCTCAATAGAAACTTGGAGAAGATCCTGTTGAGATCTCTAAACATCCTTGGGTCTATTTGCAGGACAACTTGAGGAAGCTCAGGAAAGACTGTTGCTGTAGGAGCTGGGTATCTAGTAGATAGAGAAAAAGCTTGGCTATCTGGTTCCTCTATTGTTTATATCTGAACATTCTCCTCCTTTTTGGTAGCATTATCTTGAGAGCTAGATGAGCTAGAGGAAGAGGCCAATGAGACCTGAATGGGTGCATGCCTGACAAATCTCTCAGTCTGTTTCTCAGCTAGTTAAGCCTTGAGATTTGCAATCTCAAGTTGCTGAGTGGCAGACCTATCCTCTAAAGTCTTAACCTTTGTTTCTAGGCTTGAAACTTTAGAAAGTAGGTCTTGAATGGTGATTTGCATACTACCCTCGTCTTCTTTTGAAGAATCATGGGGAGATAAGGTAATATACCTTGTATGTTCACCCTCACCACCAGATATGGTTTCTTGGCACCCTTGTTTCCCTTGCCTGTGGATGTCTCTTTCAGAGTCATCAAAAGGCATAATTGCCATAGATTCTGTCTCAGAGATGGTACCACTGGCCTGAGGATGCAATGAGTTTCCTTTAGTAGTGGCAACTGAATCTACATGAGTCCCCTCCACATCCATGGGACTCACCTCAGTTGGTTTTAACTGATGTGTGCTAGAGACAAGAGGTCCCTCTAGGATCTATTAATCTGATAGAGGGTGTTATGGATCAACTTCATTGACATGGAGAGATGTAATCTCCTCATCAGTTCTGATTAAAAGGTTAGTAAAGGATAGCGAAGTGAAGCCTACTGCCCTGGGACGTTGGTCAATGTCTATTGGCATTGAGCCTTTGGTGGGGCTGTCCCTTTTTGGTTTCTCAGGAGAGTGTTTGGACTCTTCCTAAGGGCTTGTGACCTGGGTTTGGGGCTTAGAGAATTAAGACTGAGGAGACTCAAATTCCATATTGAGGTCAAATGAGAAGGATGGTGAGACCTCTGACTGAGTGGGAGCCCATGGTTCCACTCTAGTCTTTTTGGTTTGAATAGGAGTTGCTCAATCAGAGTAGATTGAGTAAGGGTTCATTGTGTCTATGATATGTGTGGGTTCATCACCTATGGGATGAACAGGTATGTCACCAGGAGCCATTGGCTCAATCATACCTGGAAGAAGCTCAATGTGTCTTCCAGTGAAATTGGTGGACACTCTCTCCAAGATCTTGAAGATGGTCGGCCTTAATTAAGGGACATGTAGAGTAGCTACACAGATAAGCTTACACTAGTCCAACTCATAATTGATTATATGCTGGATGAATCTAGGATACATAAAGAATGTGTCCTTTTGAAGGTTCCCTATAAGATTAGTCAGCACAAACCTTGAGTAGTTGAAGCAGAGACTCTTCACCAATCCATGAACTAGGCAGCCGAGTTCATATGGGATTTGATCCCATCCCCTAGACTTGTTAGACGAACAATGGAGAACAATGTGAAGTAGGAACTTCCAGTTTTAGGAGAAATTGAACTTGTACACTGTAGATCTACTCACATCTCCACTATATCCCATTTGGAGTTATGTGTCATCTAGGTCTGATTTGGGGAACTTAGTAGGTGCACTTTCATCGTGGAGCTCCAGATGCTCCTAGATGACTTGTTCAGTAATGATAACTCCTGGCCAGAAATGCTCGACCTAATAACCCTAACTCTGTTTAGGAGTACTATCTAACCGTTACCCCAAAATTCTTCCATGTGATTCAAGTAAATGGTGGGGTTCACAGTCAGAGTCGTAAGTAGGTAGATTAGGTAAGAAAGGAGATGATGTTTGAGAAGTCAGCATCCTTTGTAGATTCAAGGAGTGAGACTTGGTTGTGTTGAGGGTTGAGTGCCATTGTAAGAAAGAAGATGATGAAACAAGTTTGAGCAGGGTAATTTGGGGTGAAGGAAGATTTGGACAGTAAATTTGGTAAAAAGATTAAAGTGAAGAGTCAGAATTATTTAAATAGGTCGAATGGCGGTTTTTTAGGGTTATGGATAAGGTGAAAAGATGGTTTGGGGTAAGATATGATAGTGGCGGTAAGTTTATTCTGACATCATTAAGAAAATCTTTACTTTTTACTGTGTGGGGCCCAAATATTTTCGTTACACAGTAAGATTTTCTTTTGAGTATAAAGGATTTCAGAGGGTAAACTTCTTCCGAAGGTATTCTTCTTCCGAAACCAATTTTACTTCCGAATGTAAATTTCTTACTTCAAGGAGTAAAATATGCCTTCTGAATGGAGAGCTTTATATGCTTCGAAAGTATATCTGATACTCAATCAATCGCGTCTTTCGAGACTAAAACCTCTTCCGAGAAGAAGATTTACCCTAGAGAAATTTTGATTTGGAAGATATGAAAAGAATCTTTCGAAGGTTAATTTCTCTTCGGAATAACCCATACTTAGAAAATTTTAACCTAATGTAACAGGGCTGAGATTGTTATGGAAAAAGACATTACACATTTCAAAAAGGTTTTCAAGTGAGATAAATTAATCAATGTTTATCAACCCATAAGCTATAATGAGATATTTAAATCTTTGTTCATCAAAAGCTTTAGTGAATATGTGAAGGTGCTAGATCGGTAGACATCCGAGCATGTTCTTGATGGAAGGAAACAAAAACCAAAACCAAGAGACAAACAATAAACACGAGCTATAATAAAATGGTTTCATTGATAAGACCTAATGATTACAAGCTTGTTACAACATAAGAATCAAGATTCTTGGCAAGGGGAGATCGAGCATGATCTCCCCTCTCATCCGGCAGCACCTAGGCCCCGGGCACACTCCTTCTTAAAACCTTAATCTCTCTACACAATGAAACTGGTATTTATAGGCCTCAGCCCATATCAGATGCGACTGGGCCCATTCGTACGATTGGGCCATGCGTATGGTTCAATCATACGACTGGACCATACTTATGGTTCAGTCTTACGAATGGCCCAATTGCATCTCTCATTCGCACGACTGGTCCATTAACATGGCTCAGTCGTATGACTGAGTCTCATTCGCGTATGCCCCTGCGAATGACCCAGTTTCATGTGTTTACAACATATCAGGTGTATAACACTAAGCCTAGACTATTCGTCAAGCGACGAACACACTATATATGACAATATATGCTCCAACAGAACAAATCAGCATATTGTTCATTTGAATCAAATTTGATTAGTTTGATCAGGTTTTTCTCATGAATATCTCGAATGAAGTGGTACCTGATATCAATGTGCTTTGTCTTTGAGTGCTTCACGGGATTTTCAGTGATGGAGATAGCACTATTGTTGTCAATGTGAATAGGAGTGCTCATGAATTTGAATCCATAGTCTAGCATCTTATTTTGAATCCAGAGCAGCTGAGCACAACAACTTGCAGCAGCAATGTATTCAGCTTTAGGAGTAGATGTAGAGACACAGGATTGCTTCTTGCATTACTATGAGATGATCCTTCCACCAAAAAATTGACATCCTCCTAATGTGGATTTCTTGTTGATGTTGCAGCCACCATAGTCACTATCTTAGTAGCCATAGATATTGAAGTTGCTATTCCTAGGATACCAAAGACCTAATGTAGGTGCTCCTTTGAGGTATCTAAGAATTCTCTTGGTAGCAACTAGGTGTGACACCTTGGGGCAGCCTGATATCTTACACAAATGCATGTAGCAAACATGATATCAGGTCTACTTGTTGTGAGATACATCAGAGACCTAAAGATTTCCCTATACTAATGTTGATCAGTATCCTACCCCTCAGAGTCAGAATAAGGTCATGGTTTCTGGGTATAGGTGTCTTGGCTGGCTTCAATCCTTTATATCAAATCTCTCTAAGATATCAGAGACATACTTAGATTGATTGATAAAGAACCCTTGCTTCATCTGCTTCACCTGAATTCCAAGAAAAAAGTCCATTTTCCCATGGAACTCATCTCAAATTTCTTCTTCATAATGCTCTCAAAGTCTTTACACATTTGGTCATTTGAAGAACCAAATATGATATCATCAACATAGACCTGAATGAGCAATATGTCTTTCCCAGACTTCTTTATGAAAAGAGTCTTATCAATGGTGCCTCGATTGTAACTATTCTTTAGGAGAAATTGAGACAAAGTCTCATACCACAGCCTAGGTGCTTAGTGCAGCCCATAAAGATATTTATCCAACTTGCACACATAGTTGGGGTGTTGTGGGTCTTCAAATCATAGAGGTTGGCACACATAGACCTCCCTATGTATATTTTCATATAGAAAGGCATACTTGACATCAAGTTGATAGACAGTAAAATTATTGGATGCAGCATAAGCAATGAAGATTCTAACTGCCTCAAGTCTTGCAACAGGTGCGAAGGCATCAGTATAATCATTTCCTTCCTCTTGGGTATATCCTTGAACAACCAGTCTAGCTTTATTCTTGATGATCAAGCCTATATCATCTCTCTTGTTTCTAAAAACCCATTTGGTGCCTATAGGTACTTGACTAGAAGGTAGTGGACAAAGGTTCCAAACCTTTTGTCTCTTGAATTAAAGCAACTCCTCTTGTATTGATTCAACCCAGCTACTATCCTTTAAGGCTTTTTCTACTTTCTTGGGTTCCATCTGAGACAAGAAGCATAAGTACAAACAGACATTCCCATGATGAGTTTGTCTCCTTGTTCTCACGCCTTCAGAGACTTCTACTATGATGTTCTTAGCTGGATGAGTGTTGTGAATCCTTAGTCTAGGAATCACTTACAATTGCAAAGAAAAATCCAAGTTGGACATGTTTTGCTCCGGAGCATGAACACTTACTAGTTTTTGTTTCAATGTCATTTAATGAGGACTGATTGAATGAAAAAGAAATAGCATCATCAATGATTGTCTACGAAGCAGCATTAACATTTAAAGGAACACTGGTTGAAGCTTCACGATCTCTTAAAAGAATCACGCTACTTGATCTTAAGATAGTTGGAGTTGGATCTTTAGTCACTCATAGAGAATTTAAACAGGGTCTGGGCAACTCAAACTGTTGATCATGATTATTTTCAAGACCTGTTCTAGCTAAAATATTCTCACAAGATGGATTAGAATAGTTGGGAAACAATTCTATGTCAAAAATGTAATAAGGGCCATTCCCCCTAACACAAGGAGTGTGCTCATTGATAACAATGTTGGATGATTCCTCAAATTGTTGATTTTTGATGTTATAAACTCTATAAGCAATAGAGTTGGAGGAATATCCAACAGAGATAGCAGCATCCAACTTTTCAGCAAACTTTGCCAAATTGTCTTTTGTGTTAAGTATGGTACACTTGCTACATTGGACCATAGAAATCCAATGAATAGTGGCATCTTGTTCCATAGCTCATAAGGGGTTTTTCTAAGTGGCTTAACTACAAGAACTTTGTTCTGCATATAGCATGCAGTGCTAACTATCTCTACCCAGAAAGTAAGAGGCGGCTTTGAATCAGCCAACATAGTCCAAGCAACCTCAATAAGTGTCATGTTCCTCCTTTCAACAACACTATTTTGTTGAGGAGTTCTAGGAGCATGTATTCTCTAACAATCCCTTTTGAGTTACAGAATGAGTCAAGAACTTGATTCTTAAATTCAGTCCCTTGATCACTTCTGATTAGTTTTACCTTATGATCAATTTGATTTTCTATTTTAAGAATAAAAGATTTTATCGTTTCAATAGTTTCATCCTTAGTTCTTAAAAAGAATACCCATGTGAATCTTGTAAAATCATCAACTATCACAAGGCAATATGATTTCCTTTCAATGCTCGTTATACTTGTTGGACGAAGAGATCCATGTGCAATAAGTGTAATGGAGTGGTGAAGGAGTTAACAACTTTGGATTTATGAGATGCCCTGTGTTGCTTCCCTTTCAGGCATGCAACACAGTTATCTTTGCAAAAAAATTCATTTTAGGCAAACCATGTACCAAGTTATTTTTAACCAATTTATTCATGGTTTTAAAATTGACATGACACATTCATTTATGGCATAGTGTTGACTCATCACCATCAGCTTTGGAAAGAAAACATGATACTTCTCCCTGTGGGGAAGCATAGTTCATATCCATCTTGTACCTATCCCCTTTCCTGGGAGATCTAAGAAGCACCGATTCTGGAGGAATGGTCATCCCAGGTTTAAGGATAATACACTCATGTTCTGTGAAAAGCATTTGGTGCTATTGATCATAGAATTGATAAACACTTAAAATATTGTGTTCAAGCTATTTGACATAGTGTACTTCGTTAACATTCAACATATTGTTACATACACTCGCTCTGCCAGAGATGTATCCTCTAGCCTCACCTCCAAACTGAACAGGACCTCCATCAAAATATTGAAATTGTTGAAGGAGAAATTTGTTCCCAGTCATGTGCCTGGAGCATCCACTGTCTACAGTCCACACATTATTGTTCTTGTCATATGGATGTCCCTACACATAAAGTGAAAATGTTAGTTTTTATTAGAAACCCAAGCCGTGTTTGTCTTGGGCTCTTCCATTGAGGATTTTATTGAACCAAATTAATGCATGAAGGTTCAATAAGTGTTTGTGAAGAGGAGGCTTGGGCTACAGCATCTTCTTTAATCTTCCATTCCATCCCTTGGTTGATCAAAGAGGATGAGCTTGTTGAAGCTTGAGCAGCATGGCATTCTTCCAAAGCTTCTTTCTTCTCGGAAGAGGCCTTCACCACCTTCTCTTCCGAAGCAGTCTTCTTCTGGGATGGTTTCAAGGGGACTCTTTTGCCTTTCTGAGTCTTCACAGTTTTAGCTTTCGAAGCCATTTTCCCTTTGGAAGGAGTATTTTCTTCTGAAAGCAACCTTACTTCGGAAACAGGCTTTCCCTTTTTCATCACTTGAACCATTTGATAGGGTACAAATGAGAATCCTTCCCTGACTCCTTCTTTCTTAACATTATTTGCATAATGTGTGCTAGAAGGATTGTAATAACAATCTTGGCCATGTGGTTTTGCAGACCACACATTATGCATGCAATGTTAACCTTCTGGGAAAGTGAAGGTTGTTGTTCTTGATCTTCTTGTCTTCAACAGCGATCTGTCCCTTTCCCTTCTCATCCTTTTGTTGGATAGGTGTGCTAGTACTACACACTTTTCCAGGTTCAGAAGTTCCTACCACCTGAAATCCAGCTGAGATGAACACACTATTTTGCTTTGGGTCAATCTTCAGTTTTGATTCAGCCACTTTCTTGGTAGTTTTTCTCCACCTTAGCTTGGTTTCTTCTGGCTTGGTGGTAAGAGGTTGGTTATCTCTGGTAAGAGGGTAGGGTCTACCTGGATCTTCCCTGTGATGGTCTCCATACTTGCATCATTCTTTGACTTATGAGAAGGTGGCTCAGCAGATGGAACCTCTTACTCTTTAGTACCGCATCTTGGTTGTCTAATAGACTCATAAGAGTGTGGTGGACCAATTTCATTGGTCCCCAACCCACCTTTGTTTTGATAACAAGTTTTGAGTGAGAGGATGATGCAAGGATGGCTTGGAAGTTTTGCTTTGAGATAGCATGCTTCCTGGCTTGAGCCTCAGCTGTGACAAGCTGGGCTTAAGCCTCGGATAATTTTGATATTAAATCCTTTATATGAGTCTTGTAGTTATGTGTTCATGTTTTAAAAGAGACGCAGTTTTCTCTAACTTTTCAATTTTTCTTTGATAGTTAGATTCAGCTCTTTTAAAGTAAGATTTTAAAATATTTAAAGACTAAATATCATATTTAATTTCCATATTATAGTCCTGATATAGTTTTACGTTAGCAATACAAGCTAGAGTACAAAGATGTTCATATACCTTGTTGTCATCTATTCTAGCCATGAGTGCTTGAGCAGGAGTCAGATCCTGTACCATAAAGCTCCAATCAACTTCTTGAGCTACAGCTACTGTTTCAGTAGACTTCCTGAATTTGACTCGGGAGCCTTGCATTCCCTAGCAAAATGACCAAGTTGGTTACAGTTGTAACATTTTGCCTTGGTTTTCTCAAACCCAAACTTGCTGCTATATGGGTTTTGAGGGAATTTACTTCCAGTTCTCTTGAAGAACTTTTTTGCTCTATACGTAAGCAGAGCCATTTGTTAGACTATGTCCATGTACTCCATATCATCTGTCCTGGAAAGAACCTTGATGAGCCTGTTGAGACCTTGGAGTCTCAGGAAATATGATGTAGGGTCCTGAAAAACAGGATGGCTGTTGAGAGTAAGTCAGGTACTACTGAGGTTTGTTGGGTCCTGAGCCTTCAGCAAACATTAAAGCTAGCAGGAAGGATTGAGGGTGTGCTCATTGGATGGCCCCTCTGGTTTTCCATCTCTATGCGGTATCCATCAAGAATACCGTATAGTTTAGTCATGGTGAGGGAGTTCAGATTCTCTGTCCTTTTGATGCAAACATAGTAGAACGTCCACTCATTTGGGAGTGCGCTCATGAACTTTCTTGAGAGGTCTCCCAAGTCAATGGTAACTCCCATAGACTGAAGGGAAGCAATAAGATCCATGGACATGAAGTATTGCTGGTGAAGTTCTCAAACTGATGCTTGAGTGAATCTTTCTTGGAATCGTTAGAGTTAGAGTACATTTGTGATAGTACATCAAACAACTCTTTAGCTGACTTGAAATGCTCAGACCCCACCATAATGGAGTTGGGTATAGCAGTCATAAGCGCTATCATAGCATTGTTAGTTATGTCTATCTTCTTCCGGTCTTCATCGGAGTTGTCTTCAACAGCCTTCTCGATCATGGCACTATTTCCTCCAGGTGCAGCAACCTTGGGCTTGTAAGGACCATTGATGATAGACAACCACACTTTACCATCAAGGTATCTAATGAAACTTCTATACGTCTACTCCGTTGTCTAAATTTTTCAGGGGTGATAATAGGTGCTTTAGTCATCATCCCCATCTCAACTTAGGTTTCTGAATAAGGACCAATTAAGAGTATGGTAAAGAAAGGAGTGAAAACAAGTTGATTTGGATGGTAAGATCACACAATCAAGAGCCTAAAAAGCTCTGATACCAATTACAGGATCGATATATGTCACTAAACACTTGGTTTCTCTCAAACTCACTTGTACACACACAGTTATAATGAAGCAGAATCTCTCAAAGAGTTCATTATAATATACTAAGTAACTTAAGAACACAAAGCAATAATTTTCAAGGTACTTGTATATATTACTTCTCAACTCAAAGTTTACAAGACTCTTACAAGCATGATACAAGAGTTACAATAAGAAACTCTATATACTATCACCTACAGCCCGTTATACTTTGATACCAGCTAGAATCATATAACTAAAGCATATCTACAAAGCTATAGTTAAGGTATCTTAGATAATGTCTTATCTAAGATATGGTAGTCATGACATGTCCATGACTTACCTTTTGTCACCAACTAAAGTTGGCAATTGTACTAACAAACAAAGGTGAACAATGGAATAAAGTATGGTTAATTACTTGGCCTTTTGGGAAAACACCATGCAGTATCAGAGGTCTACAGCGGAGTGTCAGAGAGCCATACTTATGTCCACTGGTCCATAGCAGCATCTTCCGAAGGTTAATTGGCTTCGGAAGAATAAGCTCTTCCGAAGCCTTTTATATTTTGGAAGAGACTGTTTCTTCAGTGGCTTGAGGACTTCTTCTTCGGAAGTCATTGTGTTTGAATTCTTCTAAGTCTTGAACTTCGGATGAGAAGACTTTGTCTTCGGAAGTTGGAGCTTTTCCTTCGGAAGATGATCTTGCACTTTGTCTTCGGAAGAACTCCATTTCCTTCGGAAATCCATACTTAGCGTCAGAAGTCCTTTATAAGTTGCACCAAAAATAGTCTAAGTGTTTGGTTTTGGTTGCACCAACCTTTCAGGATCCAACACCTTCTGCCCTCCGGTCCCGGTCATCTTCTTCCCTGCTCCAGAACTCTCAGCCCTTGGCTTCTTGCATTCCCAACTCAAGTGGCCCTCTTAACCATAGTTAAAACATCTGGTCACATGACAATCCTTTGCTATATGCCCCGTCCTTCCACACCTAAAGCATACATTTGATCCCCACCTACATTCTCCGGTATGCTCCTTCCACATTTGCCAGACTTCTTCGACCATGCACCCAATGTGACCACACGACGGTCATCCACCTGTGCACTTTTGTTGTTTGTTGGGGCACACCTCGCCTAAACCTCTTGTCACACCCCGACCGATGGCATAATCATCGGGGCGGACGAATGTGAAACAATTGTTCATAGCACATGAAACTAATAAGTTGAAATAATATTAAATAACATTATTCATTGAACAATATAAGTCAATTAAGTCATTACAATACACAAAAATATAACCAACAATATAAGATGTTTAATTTATCTAAGTCCATGTCCTATATGAGCAAGAAGAGTTCCACAAGTATCAAACCTGAAACATGTTAAAAATAAAGGTTCAATTTTGAAAGTTGGTGAGTTCCCATGGGTTAAACACACACACATACATATATATATATAAAGGTTACAAGTAGCAATCATGTCGATGGTTATGAGTTAGCAAGTTTATAAAACACATACAGTTACAGCCAAACCTCGACTTGATTACAAGTTTATAAGATTGGCTAAGTTTACTTGGTTCCCATGATGAACAAGCATACGTCATCAAGAGCCGGCAATACATCGGCTTTAGCACCAAATAGGCTTGTCAGGCCCAAAGATCTAAGACGTCACCACGCTAGCAATAGTTAATGATTGTAAACTAAATATGTATCTCATATAAGACTTACAATAACAGAAATAACCATGACAAAAAGGTAAAGATGAATTGCATGTGCATTTACAGGTATCAAGGTGTTTACAAGTGTAAGTTTATAAGGTTAACATGTTTCACCCCAAAAGGTGTGAATAATGTAAAAACGGGGCATGAAGAACTCACATAGAAAACTCACTAGGTGCATTTAAGATAACAATAAGAGAGTAAGATGGGTTCCAATGATTCCTTCACGATTCAACCTAAGATTTGGTGTTTTAGAGTTAGAATAAAGATATGATTCAAGAGTAGATATGAATTAGGGTTTCATTTGGAATTTGGAGGGTTTTAATAATTAAAGCAAGTAAAATAAAACAAATGATTATGTTTTGATTCAATAAAGATAGAATAAATAATTAAGATTGAGAACGATAATAAATGTTTAATAATTTAATTTATTTAAATAAATAAGGATATAATATGTTGAAAGAAATAATTAATTTATAAATTAATTATTAAAATTGATAAAGATGATTTATTGAATACTTAATTATATGACTTGCAAAATAATATAAAATTATTTAAAGTTATTTATAAAGTTTTTAAATATTTTAAATAATCTTTATAAAGGTCTTATAATATTAAAACCCAAAATAAAGAATAATAGAAATTATACTGTTTTTAAGTTTCAAGAATCTTAAATAAAATTTGAAGGAATAATTTTATTAACGAACTATATATAACATGGTTAAATGAATAATTAATTATTTAAATAACTATTGAATAATCATTTATTAGCATATAGATTTATAATGTTTTAAAATAAATCTACATTTGAACCATAATAGGTTTATAACATTTAAGTTACATAAAATAATTAATAATATTGTTATAATCTTTGTTATTCTTTTAAAGGTAATTAAATTTTAGAAAAAATTATATGTTTTAAAATCTTTAAAATTAATTTAACAAATTTTGAAATGTTTAGTTATCAAAATAATTTTAATTTTGATTTAGTAACATAAATAAAGTTTCCAAATTTAAAACACATAGAATTTACTATAAGAAAAATAATTGTTGGAGGCTGGGGTCGAACCCCAGACCTCTGGTGTAAGTGTAGTGTGTTAACCGGTTGGGCTAAAGCCCAGATCTATCTAAAAGCTTCTCTGAAATGCTAAAAACGCATTAACTGCAAAAATCCCCTAATTCCATATAAACCCTAACTTGATTTTAATCCAAATTGAACTTTAGATCAATGTCGATTATCAAATTAAACATGGGGCATTGATCCTCCAATGTAAATCGAATGTAAAAATATACTTAACTTAATTTTTCAATATCACACCCTAACCTTGACGGTGGAAACATCGAGGAGTGAGAGTTAAGATCATTCACAGCCACATAACGCTATTATTAAATCCAAATATATTATACATTGGTTTGAAAGGTACATTACAAGCATAAGTCTCAAATGAGATCACAATATAAGAAATATAACAAGCTTATTCATTAAGTTAACTAGGTCCATTCCTAGGTGTGAACAACTTCGAAAAAGGCGATCAAGCTTGAGTATTTCCTGAAACATGTTAAAAATAAAGGTCAATAATAATGTTGGTGAGATTTCCATAGTTTTCAATACATAAGTATATAAAAGATGGCAATTCATGTTGTAAGTTAGAGAACAAAGTAAACTAGGGATTTAAGACAGAATGCACAATCAACCTCAACAAAGTTTTACAAGTCTCAAACGTTTAAAAGTATATACGATTAACTAAGTGTACTTGGGTCAACCAAGTAGGCTTGTCTGGCCCATAGATCTATGACTTCGCTAGGCTAGCAATAGTTAATAATTGTACATATATTCGACATTACATGCTAGCCACAAAGTTCAACTAACCACAACATACAGGTGAAATGCCATAAGTTTACAAGAATCAAACGTGTTTACAAGTGCAAAGTTTATAAAGTAACATGTTTCACCCCAAAAATGTAAAATATGAAAAAGGGGTATAGAAATACTCACCTTGGAAAAATAAGTATAAGAATGATGATAAGAGATTAAACAAGGCCCCAACGATTTCTTTTACAAGATACCTAACGTACATATATTCCAAGGTTAAGTTTAAAGGTAAGATTAATGAATAAACGTGAACTAGGGTTTCGATTGAAATTTGGGGGTTTAAATAATTAAATAAAATAATGAATCGTTTACGTTTTGGTTTAATAAAGATGGTACAAATAAATTATAATTGAGTACGATAATGAATGATTAACAATCTAATTTAATAAAAATTGAGTATAATGTGTGAAAAGAAATGATTAATTATTTAAAATTACAATTAAATAAAGGTGCTTAATTGAATATTACCTTAACATTGTCTAAAATTATTTTATAAGGTTTTGAGCTTTCATATGATTTATTATAAAAGTCATATAATGCAAAACTTAAAAATTAAGAATAAAGTATAATAGAAAATTATATTGTTTTATAAGTTTCAATAATTTAATTGAATTTTAAGGATCGATTTATTAACTATAACATGGTTAAATAATTCGATGAATAATCAATTATTTATATAATTATTTAAATAACTAATTGAATAACTTAGTTATTTAACATGTAAAAAATTACAATGTTTTGAAATAGTCTAAATTTAAACCATAATAGTTTTGTAGTATTTAAATTACATAAAAGAATTAATAATGCTTTATATCATTTGTTATTTTTTTATAAAAGAAAGGATTATATTTAAGATCGTAAGTTTTTTTTAAACCTTATAATTAATTTAATAATTTCCGAAACATTTGTATTAACCAAATATTTTTTATTTAAATTTAATATTACATTAATATTGTTTCTGAAATTTAAAAAAAAGTATATAAAATTGCCTTTAAAAAGAAAATGATGGAGGCTGGGTTCGAACCCCAGACCTCCAGTTCGTAATGTAGAGTGAAAATGGTTGAGCTAGCAGCATGGATCTGGTATAAAGCTCCCTTAAAATGTTTAAAAGCATTGATTGCAAAATCCCCAAATTTACTCAAGAACCCTAGACTCGAATTGAGTCAAATTGAACATCAATTCGGATATGTTAACCAAATTAACATTAGGGCTTTGTTTCCCCCATGTTAAACCGAGAAAAATGATGTGCGGAACTTACATTATTGAGTTCGAATTGATGAGAATGATGATAAGGATAGCCGCGACTAAAGCGAAGCTGGTTTGAGATCCAAACGTTGGTGATAATCCAATTAGTCTTGCAGATTTAAATTAGAGTCGGTGTTAAGCAAAAGCCCTCTTCCAATTTGGTTTAATAAAGCTCCGAGCATGGATCACGGTTAGGCTACAGGTCGCGAATGAAGATGATGACTGAATTCGAGGTTTGTGTTTGTTTCAGATGAAATTGAAGGTTGTATTCGATCAACGATAGCTAGATTATTGTTTATGTTGAGTTAGTTAGATTATTATTGTGTTTTAATGTTCAAACGGCTATGAGATTAAAAGGATTTCGGTTATTCGATCGAATGACATTTGTAACCGATGTTTTAAACGAAATGCTTATGTATTTAAGTTCGAAAGAGTTTCAAGGATTATCTTAAACGATTTGGTGTCTAATTGCGGAGGTTTTTCGATGATTTTGAGGCTGCCGGAGCTCCGCCGGTGGTCGACGGGGATAAAGGGGAAAGGGGTTGGGTTTTTTTGTAATTTTACACATTCAGCCCCTTAGGTTTTATATTGTTATTATTTTATGCCAAAACTTTAAAAACAAAGTTTTAATATTTACATTTCCAACCCTATACTTTATATAGCCCAAATTTTTAATGATTACACCATTTATTTATTTAAAAATTATATATATACAAAAATTATAAATCTTGTTAAATATAATTATTAACTTGTTAAAGTGGTTAAAAGAAAATAACCTTTATATATTTATTATCTTCATAAATCCCATAGAATTTTAAAGTCTCATATTATTCTATAATAATTATAACTTCATCAATAATGTATGTAAAATCTCATAAGTTTATAAACTTACTAAACGGAAGATTAAATGTAAATTTAATCACAAATTTCACAAAGTTAGTTAAATAACACATTATTGTTTTAAAACCACCAAAATGAAATAAGTAGTTTAAATGATATGTTTGATTTATATAACAAACAAAACGGGTTCGGGTCTATATTTTGTTTTAAAAAAAGGCAGATGTTACATTCAAGAACGAATTGATGTAAACAGTTTAAGGAAGTCGCGACTGAATAGTTAGGTGAATCCGAGAGAATGGTGATGTGTTGTTGAAATTGATCACGTGAACATCTTCAAATGGTGGTTATGATCGAAAGCCCTCTATTAGTTGAAAGCTATGATGTTCAGAAGATGGTGTTCAACTATGTTGTAAGTTCGCGGTGAAGATACAAATCGAATTAGTAGTTTATGTTTTTTGTAATTGAAATTGATGTTACAGAAAGCTTAAGAGTTTAATTAGAATATTTTCCCTTTCTTAAATGGGTTCAATTCGGTCGGTTTCAGTTCAAATGAGTTAAAGCTTTAAACAAGGTTTTGGTTTCAAGAACAACACCATAACTGTCGAATAAACTCAACTAAAATGAGTCTTTGGGTTTGAAATAAGTTCACGAGCGGTTTAATATACTTTAATTGTGTTTTAATCAAACGTTTTGACTGTGTGAGGTTCGTCGGAGCTCCGCCAGAGAAGGTGGCGGGAGACAGGGTAGTTCGACAGGGATAGGTTGAGTTTTATAACCAATTTACACTTTCAGTCCCTGATGTTTAAGTTGTTTATTATTTTATGTAAAAACTTTTAGATTAATTTTTGGAAATTACAAAGTAAACCCTAGACTTATACAAACTAATTTGAATAATAAATCACATTAATTAGTTTATTAATCTTTAAAACTTTTATAAGCTTGTAACCTTATAACTTGATTATTTATTTTTACATAATAATTAAAAGTTCATAAATTCTTATAAAGTTGTATAAGTTTATTTGAATTCATTTTATAATGTAATAAATTTCAATAAAACTTTCCATTTATTATTTATTGTAAAATGATTAATAAGTATTTATGAAAAGAATTATTTATAAATCAATAAGTTGATTACATATTTAATGTATTTGATCCATTTATTAAGTATTTAATAATGGAAGCTCAAAATAGGTTTGGGTTTGGGTTTTAACTTGGAAAAATGGCGAATGTTACACCTCTTCCCATTCTAGTTCTGATCACCCCCCCCTTTCTTGCTCACCTCAGCCACCACCATTTCACGTTCATCATACAGCCTCCCTATCAGATCTACTACCAACCTAAACATGCTCGATCAGGCGATGATCGTGTGCCTGCGGATATCCGCCGGCAGCCCTTGGATGTATCTCTTAATCTTTCATGACAGAGGCGTCACCTGATCCGGCACCAGTCGTGCCATCTCATTAAATTTGGCGGTGTACTACTGATATGTCATGGTTCCCTCCTCCAGCTACAAGAACTCTCTCAACCTAGTCAAGCTCCCTGTGAGCACAGAACTCCTCAATCACCAATTTCTTCAACTCACTCCACCTCATCCTTCCAATCATCCTAATACTGTCGGCCTGGAATATTGTCCGACCAACACAAGGCCGAGTCCACAAATGAGTGAGTGATAAACTTCACCTTCTGATCGTCACAGCATTTGATGATATCTAGAATAGCTTCCATCTCTCTCCCCCACTGGTGAGCAGCAGTAGTGCGATTGCCATCAAAAGTCGGGGGCTTGCATATTTGGAATGCTCCATAGTTACAACCTCGTGTTACTTCAGGCACAGGCTCTTCTTCCTCCTCCTCATCGGTAGAGACAACCATCTTAGTCTCCGGTTCCTCTCTCCCTCCCGATAACCTATTCCTCTCCTTCCTTTCTCATTCTCTTACAGCCTTTATCACTTCGTCACCACAGACAGTAAGATCTATTGCATGAACTGGTGAACCTCCTTTACCACATCCTCCTTCACTGAGGCCCATAGATTAACACTCTTATCACCGCCCTCCGAATGAGGGGTCTCAGGCTCTTCCTGAGCCACCTCCTCAGCCCTAGACTTTCCTCTCGTGACCTGTGGTCCAGCACCACCTTCACCACCACCTCCACCTCGAGAAGCCTTTGACGATATACCACCGGCCATCCTCTAACATGCTATAAGATTCAAACACTAACACATTCATTCAAGGGAATAACTCAGTTTATGTCAAGTATAGTAAGTCCCTAATTACAATGGCTAGTTGTGATTAGCACTTACTTTACTTTTCACACCCCAAGAATTTTCTATCTTGACTATATCAGTATCTAAATCTACTAAAGGCAAAGAGGTCAAATAACATGCGCACATAATACTAGTTAACATTAAGAAAAATACTTGATTGCACGTAACTACTCGGACTGGCATCCCTCCCCTTTGTCCTATTCTCAGTTTAAGTTTAGGTTTCTTTTCAAAATATTTACCCATTTCACTTAAACTTTGGCTCTGATACCAACTTGTAAGGCTTCGTTCTCAGGATGCTCATAGTTGGTCGATCCTTGCATATGAACATAAAATATATCTTTACATTTACTAAAACATTGCAGCAGAATAATTTTAAACCATTTCATATCATTATAATTGTTTTTACAAAATAATACATCATTGTTAGGTTACAAAATATCATGTGTTGCATTACATTACAAAAACATTATCGTTATGCAAAATGGATGCCATCCAAATAAGCCAAGTAGCCGTCATGTGCCATCCTCAGCAATCGATTACCTGGCAACTAGAAACACATAAAAGTCAGCATTGCTAAGTGAGTTCTAGTTTCAATAAAATAAAATACTTTACTTTCATTTAAAAAAATCCTTTCTTTACATTCATATGTGATCATGCATCATACGTACACATAGATAATATCATTATTATCTTTCGTCATTCATTCGTTAACTTTCATTCATTCATCATCGCACATCATCGTTATCATTCGTTACCTTTGTTAACATACCTTGCATACATTCATCATTAACTTCTTTACATTCTGGACCAATGCCATGCGCTATGCCCCACCGTCATGTATAAAGCAGGTACTGGGTCGAAGTTTATAAATAGACTCCCATACATTATGCTTGGTGGCCTGACCATAGTACTGGAGTAAGCAGCAAGGGTCCCATACATATGGTCAGTCATAAAGATTAGACCCCAGTGTGTATCCTTCAGGGGTAGCTAACCCGCAAACAGTTGAACTAACACCCTTCATTGGGTGTGAACCTCCATACATTGCTTGCAAGGCTTTTGATTACTTTCATTCATTAATGCATGCATTCTTGTAATGCCTAGTTATTTTTAAAGACAAAGAAAGAAAGAATAAAGTGAAGAAAAAGAAAAAAAAGATATTTTACCCAAGTTGAGGGGTAAAAAGTGTCAAAAGGACAGAATCTTTGAAAAGTTAGTGAATAAAGGTAATGGTCGCCCACTCTTGCACATCACCTTTCTGCTTACGGATTCTAGAGGGAGAAAGTGTAGAGTTTTCAGGTTTTGAAGAAGAACAAGAAGAAAGATTCGAATTCAAGGTAAGAATTCATGGTTTTATGGTGTTCTTAACTGGCCTTGCCTCGGGTGAATGCTTATGTGTGTTTGTATGTTCGGTTGTGTGTGTTTTAGTGGGTTTCTAGGTGGTTGAACTCAATTGCAAACGAGTTTGGAAGAAGTCATACTCAAGAGCTGCAAACGTAAGTTCTAGAACCCCTCTTTTTGCTTGTTTTAACTGATTTTGGGGCTGGAAATGCATGAATATATGTTTTTATAAAACTAGGTTTTATACCCGTATGTTTGAATGTGTGAATGATGATGTTATGGTGTGATTCTAGACTGTGTTCATGCTTGATGATGTTATGGTTGTGTTTCTAAGGCTTAGAAGGTAAAATTTAAGCTTAGAACATAATAGATGGTGTTTGGAAACTAAAATCTGATGTTTAGGGTTCAGATGTTTAAGTTTTCGAATCTGCCCAAGTGTTCAAAAGAAATGCGGATGAACAGTTAATGCGGATGAGCATTGTTCACTAAGTAAGTTAATGCGGATGAGCATTGACCACTAAGTAAGTCAATGCGGATGAGTACTAGAGAAATGCGGATGAACTAAAACAAATGCAGGTGAACAAAAAGGGCAAATGCAGATGAACACTTAGAATATTTTCTGACTTTTGGGGAAAAGTGAAATTTAAGCTTTTACTTGGGAGGTTCCTGGGGGGCTATGTAGGTTGACTTTTTGTGGTCATAGATGATGTTATGGGCATGATGTTATGATGTATGTTTAATGCTTTGGCATGATGTGTATGATGTTATGCATGATGGTATGTGTGATGTATGTTATGTATCTATGATGCCCTGTATGATGATGTTGACTGTGTAGGCTGATGTTCCTTTCATTGTATGTTTATTTTCCCATGGCTTTACGTTGTAGGTTAATGAATGAAATGAAAGTATTATGTAATGTAAAGTGGAAAATAATAAAAAGAGGAACATGATGAATGAATGCATGAATTAATGAACGATGGAAAGTAAAAAAGGTCTTGCAAGCCTTGTATGTGGAACACGCCCAATGAAGGGTGTTAATCCAACGATGTGTGGGTTAGCTACCCCAGAAGGATGCACATTGGGGTCTTTCTTTGTGATTGACCATTTGTATAGAACCTTTGTCGCTTACCCTAGATATTGTGGCCAGGCTGCTGTGCGCCATGATAGGATGTCTACGATAGACCTCGGCCTAGTATCCGCTTTGTGCATGACGGTGGGTATAGCACATGACAATGGTACACCTGAATTTACCCTTAGGTACTGTGGCCAGGCTGCTATGCGCCATGACGGGGGGTCTATGATAGGCCCCGGCCTAGTACCCGCTTTATGCATGACGGTGGGGTAAAGTTCATGGTTTTTGATGGAATGAAAAGAGGTAATGATGAACGTATGCATGAAAGTAATGAAAGTGAATGATAATGACGTACGATGAATGAACGAAAGTTAACGAACGAATGATAAAGATAATAATGATATTATCTATGTGTACGTATGATGTATGATCACATGCAAAAGTAAAGAACGGTTTTAATGAAAGTATGTTTTATTATGAAACTATAACTCACTTAGCAACACTGACTTTTTATGCATTTTTCCAGTTGGCAGGTGAGCATTGCTGAGGATGGTGCGAGGCAGCTACTTGGCATTTTGGATGGAATTCTTTTGTTAATGTTTTTAAATTGTAATGCGAACAAATGAAAATGTATAATGAATGGTTATATTAACTTGAAAAATCATTTTAATGAAATGAAAAGTTATTTTGATGTTCTGTTGTGATGTTTTATGAAAGTTAAATGTAATATACGATTTATGAGCGATGATTAGCCAGTTGTAAGCGTTCCGGGGACGGGGCCTTACAAGTTGGTATCAAAGCCAAAGTTTAAGTGAAATGGGTAAATTTTTCAAAATAAACCTAAACTTATACTTAAAATGGGACGGAAAGGGAAGGGATGTCAATCCAAGTAGCTACGTACCATGAGGTATTTTTTTTAATGTTAACTGGCATTACGTGTGTATGTTATGTGGTTAGGTGTTGCTGGTAGATTTAGATACTGATGTAGTCAGGATAGGTAATGCTTAGGGTATGAAGAGTAAAGTAAGTGGCTAATCACAACTGGCCACTGTAATTAGGGACTTACTATACTTGACATAAACTGAGTTGTTCCCTTGAATGACCGTGTTGGTATTTGAATCTTGCAGTGTGTGTGTTAGAGGATGGCTGGTGGTAGATCATCTAAAGCTTCACGTGGTGGAGGTCGTGGTGTTGAACCACGAGTTACGAGGGGAAGGCCTAGAGCTGAAAAGGTGGTTCATGAAGAACCCGAGACCCCTCATCCGGAGGGCGGTGATGAGAGCGTCAATCTGAGAGCCTTAGTAAAAGAGGATTTTGTAGAAGAATTTCATCAGGTCATGCAAACAATCTTACCGTCTATGGTGACCAAAGTTATCAAGGTTGTGAGGGAAGGAGAAAGGAAGGAAAGAAGTAGACCTACGGGCGAAAGAAGACAGCCTGAGACTAAGATAGCTCTGTCTGATGACGATGAAGAAGAGGAAGAAGAAGAGCCTGCGCCGGAGGCGGCACGAGGCTGTAACTACGAGGCGTTTCAACGATGCAAGCCCCCTACTTTTGATGGTAATGGCACTGCTGTTGTTGCTCACCAATGGGTGAGAGAAATGGAAGCTGTTTTAAACGTCAGTGAGTGCCGAGAGGATCAAAAAGTGAAATTTCCTACCCACTCTTTCGTGGACTCAGCTTTATGCTGGTGGGACAATATTGTCCAAGCTGAGGGTAGTCGGGCTATTCGGAGAATGAAATGGTCTGAGTTGAAATTATTGGTGATTGAGGAGTTTTGTCCTCATAGGGAGATGGACAAGGTTGAGAGAGAGTTCCTGTAGTTGGAGGCGGGGACGATGACACATCAACAGTACACCACCAAGTTTAACGACATGGCATGACTGGTTCCTGATCAGGTGACGCCTCTATCATGAAAAATCAAGAGGTATATCCAGGGCTTGCTAGCGGATATTCACAAGCACATGATCACTGCCTGACCGAGCACGTTTAGGTTGGTGGTGGATTTGGCAAGGAGGTTGTATGATGAGAGAACTGTGGTGGTGGTGGTGGCTGAAAAAAGTAAGAAAGGGAGTGGTGACCAGAATTGGAGTGGGAAAAGGTTTGGTCGAGGTGGTGCCCCAACGAGTAACAAGAAGGCACGGGTGGATGATCGCCTTGTGGTCACATCTGGTGCGGGATCGAAGAAGTGTGATAAATGTGGAAGAGAGCATATCGGTGAATGTAGGTTAGGATCGAACTTATGCTTCAAATATGGGAAGACGAGGCATATAGCAAAGGACTGTCGTACGGTCTGATGTTTTAACTGTGGAACGGAGGGCCACATGAGTAGAGACTGTAAGAAGCCTAGGGCTAAGGGTTCTAGGTGGAGAAGACTGGAGGTGAAGGACCAAGGGCCAGCGCTAGAGCATTTACGATGACGCAGGAGGAGGCTAGGACGAACCCTGATGTTGTGTCAGGTACGTTTCTAGTAAACCAAACTTTAGCCTCTGTGTTATTCGATTCTGGTGCTAGTAAAAGTTTCATTTTTGCTACTTTCTGTGCTAAATTGCCTGTTAGTAGTAAGAATATAGATGTGCCCTTTGATATAGAAACTGCCATAGGTATGTCTACCAGGATTTCTAAGATGATAGAAGGATGTGATGTGGAATTAGAAGGTCATAAGTTTTCTCTTAGACCATTCGTGACGACCTTAGGTGGGTTTGATGTAGTCCTGGGGATGGATTGGTTGGTGGATTATGAGGCGAACATTGTGTGTCGCAAGAAGATGATTCATTTGACAGTGCATGATGGGAGTATGGTGACGGTTTATGGGGCCACCATTCTGTTGAGGTGTCCTGGCAGCACTAAATTGTCTCACAATTCCCTTTAAGCACAGAATGAATCAAGAATCTGATTTTTGAATTCAGTGTCGTTGTCACTTCTCAGGGCCAGAACCTTTCTCTTGCTGATTGTCTCGATTGAAAGTATTAACTTCTGTAATTCTTCAGCAACCTCTCCCTTGTTAGCAAGAAATCTCACCCATGAATATCTTGAAAAATCATCTGTAACAACAAGACAAAAGGATTTTTTAGCAATAGATTTAATGCTAATTGGGCCAAACAAATTAGTATGTAACAACTCGAGAGGACAGGTTATGCTATTTTCAAGTTTGGGCTTATGCGGTTTTTTATGTTGTTTGCCCTTGGCACAAGCCATACATTTTTCGTTTACAGAGAAATCTTTTGGTGGAAGTCCTCTAACAAGATTGTTTTTGACTAATTTATTTATTATTTTAAAATTAACGTGTCCCACTTGGCAATGCCATAACAGAGACTCAAAGGTTGAATCTTTTGAAAGAAGACAGGTTGCAGTAGACTTTGACTCCCTTAAGTTTATATCAAGAAGATATGCGTCATGTTTTCTTGGAGCACGCATAAGAATCAAGTCATCTGGAATATCAATCTTTGATTTTAAAAATAGACATTCATCATATTTAAACAAGACTGGAATGTCTTTATCGCAGATTTGAGAGACACTAAAGAGATTAAAAGCAAGCTCAGGGACATAGTTGACTTTCTCCAAAGTTAAAGATCCCTTAGAAACTTCTCCTTGACGAATCATATTTCCATCCTTTTTGTCACTAGCAAAAGCGACATATCCTCCATTTATAATCTGATAATTGGTCAACAAGTCTTTCAACCCCATCATATGTCTAGAGCAACCACTATCTACATGCCACACGCTGTTTACAATCTTAGTGGATGACTCCTGAAATTAAATAAAGAACGAATTCACCAGGTTAAATAAGAACCCAAGTTTGAACAACTCTATCTTTAGAAGAAGCATATTTTTTGCAAAAGAAATTATTAACCAATTTTGTTAATTTATTTCCAAAATAGTTCCTATTTATATGACCATGAAGCAATGTAGGACAATTCTTGACAAGATGATCCTCTTGACCACACCTAAAACAGTGTGGTTTGCGTCTAGGTCTGTGATGTGATGAGATAGGAATATGATCAATATGAATTTCCTCATCACAGTCAGATACACTAGAATCAATGTCACTAAATGTCTCATACATGCCACGAGGTCGAAGTTTATGTGAACAAGAATTATTATTTACAAAAATAGATGAATGATCATCTAAAGTACCAGTAGAACTAGTTCCACTAGTGCTAGCTTCAGATGAAGTTGCAATTCTTTCATTTGATAAAGAAATATTTAATGGAGTAAAAGATGGAATTGGATGAGAAGAGAATTTATCAAAACAATTAGTTTTAAGTTTCTCGTTAGGCTTTGTAGTAAGATCAGTTGCACCATTATCATCACCAGAACAAAAGACATCACCACAGTATACTGAATTTAAAGATGAAATAGAAACATCATGAGAACATGATGCGACAGAGTCGGTTACAGGAGAACTAGAAACAAAGACAGAATTTAAACTAGACTTATGATCTAAAACAGACTGCTGCAAATTAGGTGTACTAATACTAGTGCATCCAAGCCCACTAGTTGGTCCATAGTCGTAGTCTTCATGAACGTGCTTAGAATCAACCCCCTCTAAACCTGCAGACATACTGTCAGTATCTGTTTTGATTAAATCATTAGAAGGAGGAGGAACAGGCATAGGAGAATAACAGTATGTATTAGGCGGAGGATAAAACTTTACATATTCATATCCCAATCCCGTTTTAATCCTAGCTCCCCATTGAGATTTACATAAATCATCATGTTTCATTCCTGATATGGTCCATTTTTCTAACTTTGACTGAAGTTTGCTTGTTTCAAATTCAGCAAAGGCAACTCTTTCAGTCAAAGTTTAATCTCAATATTTTTTCCAAAACGATTCGTTTTAAATGATCATTTTCTTTTAAAGCCTCATTTAATTTAACAAAATATTTTGATTCATTGATTTTAAGTTCCTCGTTAATTCGCTTTAAATCCTTTTCATTATCAATTAATAACCGATTAGCTTTATAAATCTCAAATAATCTTATTTTACAAGTAGATGAACACATATCCTGAATTACCTCATATGGAAGTCCCATCACCACCTTTTCAGCTGCTAAGGACTTTTCACATTGGCACACCGGAATACTTGACTTGCTTTCCTCAATGGTGATAGTATCATCATCATAATCCTTTCCTTGCCCAGTGGATGAACTTTCTTCCTGCTTTAGACCTTCAGATTTACCAGCCCTCAGTCTAACAACTTTCTCTTCTTTCTCATTCACAGACAACATAACCTCCTCTTTGAATTCCTTGAAAAGGTCAAATCCATCTTTACTATATTCCTTCCCTTTCCCTTAACAAACTCAACTACCAAAGCATGATTTATCTCAGTCCTTGTTTCCTCAACCTCTGCACTCCAATCAAAGTTAGAAATCAATGTAGTCTCCTTTTTGTGATTCACATCTTCCTTCTCCCTCTCAATTATTAATCTTGGAACTCCTGAATTACTGGAATCGATGACAATTGGTGATGGACATTCACGTTTGAAATGTCCCAATTGCTTACAGTTGAAACATCTTAGTTTTGACTTATCAAATCCTAGTTTTGAATTAGAAGTTTGTCCGCTGAAGTTCTTTCGTCCGGTGTGCTCCATAAATCTTTAAGCTCTAAGAGTCAACATTGCCATTTGCCACTGGATGTCAATTTCTTCAAGATCATCACGGTCTACCTAATACATGTCCTCCATTGTCATTCCTTTTCCTTTCAACTCTCCTGCCACAAGTGCTTAATTACTTTGAACAAACATTCCAAAAAGAGCCATTGTTTCTCATGGAACTGAAGTTTCAACATTCGCCTTAGAATTAATCTGATCTTTTCCAACAATAACATTTCCTCCTGAAAAATTACTTGTATTAACTCCCCCTTGAATTGAATTCTATATTTGAGAGCTTGCAGCGGATGACAATAAAGCAGCATTTTGAGTAAAACTCGATGTAGGCATCATGGTCAGGTTAAATTCCCGTCTGTTCAAGTCCAACTCAAAGGATTTAAGCTTGTTGATAATATCCATCAGCTTGTAATCTGTGAACTCTCTTTCTTGCTTTAGCATCCTCACCTGAAGACTCCACTAAGGTGGGAGAGAGTCTAGTAGCCAGTTAACTTGTTCACTGTTGGAGAGCTTTTCATCATATTTCTTTAAGGTTCTTGAAACTGTCAAGAAGGATTTGTAAGATCTGTCAGACTCTCGTTCTTGTATCCAACAAAGGAATTGAATTCCTTTCCAGCTTGAATGTGCTTATCCTTTACCAGATCATCATTACCATCATAGAACTCACATAGGGCATCGTAAAGAGATTTAGCATTTTTATGCTTTGCAAAATGATTGTAGATGTCTGGTGTCAGGCATAGAGTTAAAGCACTAAAAGCCTTTTGGTCACGATCGATCAACTTCAGATCCTTTTCAGTGAAAGAAGACGAGTCCTTATTTTGAGAGACAATATCACCAACAATGATAGTTGGTATATGAGGACCAGAAATAATCGATTCCCATTGGTTGTGATCAGTGTAGAAGAAGAAAGCTTTGAGATATCTCTTCCAATCTTCAAAATTGTCTCCATTAATGAGTCTCAGTGGCCTATTAGGAGCAACACTTTTAAGATCGGCAAGAGTGAGTGATGTCAACTTTTACATTGTAGTTTCGCTGGGATTGATATAGTTTTGGCAGGAGAAGAGACAATTTCGCTGAAAATTCAGTAGTTTCGCAGAAAGTAGGTAGATTCGCTGACAAATTCGCAGACAAGTTCGCTGAGAAGGCTAATGTCGCTGATTTGGGTAATTTCACTGACAATTTCGGCAGCAGTTTCGCTAGCCAAATGTCACAAAATACTTAGTTTCGCTGATAAGTTCGAATGAAACAAGCTTGAACTTTCATTCAAAAACACTTTCGGCAACAATTTTGCTTCTTAAACCTTCACAAGCACCAGAGAACTTTCGTTCAAAGAGACTGGTTTCGCAGAACAACTAGAAAACGATTTCAATAGTGATAACACCCATAGTTTCTCTGAAAGATGATCGTAGTTTGGCAGAAGGAACACTAGTTTCGCTAGTCGAACCTTAAACCCTTTTTCAACCCAAAATCAATCTGAAATCATCAAAAACTTAATAAATTTGAGATCTGGTGATTAGCAGAGCTTCCACAACCAAAAACTAGCAAAACTCAACCAATTTCCATATCAAAAACACACTATATTGAACTGAAAATTGATGGAAACTTGATATTGAACTAAAACAACCAAAAATTCAACAAATCATGAGCACTAAGGCTCTGATACCATATTGTTAGTCCATTTGATCGTATAACAGTGCAAATAAGATGAAGAATCGTTCAATATCCAACACACAAACAAAACAACAATAGCAAAGAAGATTGAACACAATAAGAACTCATTCAAAATAAGACAATGAACATCATAACAATCAATAACATCAAGCACAATGATATTTCTGTGTAATAACTGCTTTGAAATGGTAACTTGCAATAATGATTAATGATTAGGGTTTTGCAAGCTTACCCACAATGAGAATGATCAAAATCTATATATAGTAGTCTTAGTTTCATAGACAGTTTCGCTGTCAGCGAAACTATTCTGCCGAAACTATAGTTTCGCCCGGCAAAAACAGTAGTTTCTCCGAGCGAACTAATCAGCTGACTGTCTCACAGTTTCGCTGGACTGCAAAATAACATAAATCAAAATACATACAAAAAAAGACCTATTACAATCAAAAGTAAACAATCTAAACTAAGGTGAGTCCAACCTATACATGATCTTCAAATACATCAACCATCATCATAAAGTCATCTTACATCACCCCAGGAACATCCCAAGTCAAAGCCTTTTCCCAAAGTTTTAGAAAATATTCTAAGTCTTAGGCGCATGAGCACTATGTAGGCACATGGCCTTCTGGGTGCATGACCTATCACTTAGTCATTTTAGCTAAATTCTAGGTGTATGAGCACTATGCAAGCACATGAGTGCTTAGGCGAATGGGCTTTTCAGGCATATGGACACTTAGTCAAATTTCAACCTATTCCTAGGCGCATGGATACTATTGGGGCCCATGAGCTTCGGGTACATGGGACCATGCTTAGGCAGTTTATGATCGTTAGGTGCATGGACCAATTCAAGTGCATGGGCAACTAACTCATGCTATAATCATCATAATTCAGTCCTAATCATCATACAAACATGTTCGAAGCTTAGTTCTAGGATCCTAAGCAACAAAACATGAACATAACATAGGCATAGCATTATAATCACCCAAAATCATACCCCACCCGCATTCATACACACATAAACATACGGGTATCATACCCATTTTATAAAAACATACATAAATGTATTTCTAGCCCCAAAATCAGTTAAAATATGTAAAGGTTCTAAGCTCACCTTAGCAGCCTTTGAGTATGACTTCCTTCAAACCCGGTTGCTAAAAGCTCAAACACCTAAAACCCACCAATTCACACACACAGATGAACACACAACACACATAAGCATATAGTCAAGGCATAGGCCAGTCAAGAGCATCTCGAAATAACGAATTCTTACCTTGAATTCAGCCTTTTTCTTCACCTTCTCTCTAAAACCGAAGCTTTTTCACTTTCTCTCTCTAAAACCTGAAAAAAAAGTTGATGTGCAGATAGAGTGGGCAGTCATGCCCACTTTTGTATCAACTTTTTATACTTTTTGTCCTTTTGACACTTTTAACCCCTCAACTTTGGTTAAATTATATTTAATTCTTCTATTCATGTTTTTTCTTTCTTTCTCACCTTAATGAAAATATGTAACACCCGGTTATTTATTTATTTTGAAGCCGACAAATGAAGGAAAAAGAAATAAAGTCCAAAGTCGAGGGGCCAAATTCGCCAACGAGAGAAAGTTGGGTGAGTGGGGGTATTTAAAGGGAGATGGCAGACCTTACCCTCTCCCCACACCCAAAATTCTGCAATTTAGAGAGAAAGAAGAGAGAAAAAGAGAGAAAAGAGGAGAAAGGCTTGATTCGCGTGGATTTTAGCTCGAAAATCGTCGTGTAGCGGGTCCAAACGAAGCTCTTCTCATCGTGGTTGTTTGTGTGAGTTCTAGGACCCCTCTTTTAAATGTTTTTGGTCGCTTTTGGGGCTGAAACACATCTGAAAACCCATTTTTGTATGTGTGTGTGTTTGACCCATTTGTATGTGTTTGTGTATGATGCATTTGGAGTTTGTTTCCGGGCTTGTGCGTGCTTGTATGGGGTTGTAGTATGCACTCCTAAGGTTTAGGATGATTGATTTAGGCTTAGAATGGGTTTGGATGAGCTTAGAGGTCGAAAATCGCAGATTGGGTTCGGGAGTGAGCTGAATTCTGCACAGTTAGGACTATGCGACCGAATGGCATGCCAGTCATACGACTGAAGTCCACACGCCTGCCAGTCGTGCGATTGAGGTTCAATATCATGTGATTCGTGCGATTGGGGCCCATACGCCTGCCAGTCTTTTTACTGAAGGTCAATTGCATGGGGAGTCATGCGACTGAGAGTTCATCCGCATTAAGTCCATCCGCATTAGTTCCATTCGCATGTTATTCATCCGCATGAGGTCCATTCGCATGATTGGGTGTTCATTCACATAGGTGCTCATCCGCATTGGTCCATTCGCATGATGTTCAGTCGCCTGGAGACCATGCGACTGAAGGGTTCCCATACGCGCAAATAGGGTTGTTGTACCCGAGGAAAAGCATAGTTTAAATACTGACTTTCGGGGGGAAAGTGCATATGTAAGTTTTGAAGTGGAAGTTCATGTAAGATGACTGTTGAGGCCTTAGAGGTTATGTTGGGCATGATGATGATGTTGCATGTTTATGCATGATGTATGTATGTATGTATGTATGTATGTATGTATGATGTTGCCCTGAATGATGATGTTGACTGTGTATGATATGTTCCTTGTTATGATGTATGTTTATCTTTCCCATGACTTTACGTTGAACATTAATGAATGAAGTGAAAGTATTATGTAACGTAAAGTGAAAGATAATGAAAGAGGAACATGAAGTAAGAATGCATGCATTATGATGAAAGTAAAGTAAGTCTTGCAAGCAAATGTATGGAAGGGACATGCCATTAAAAGGTGTTAGCCCAACAGTGTGCGGGATCGCTACCCTGGGAGGATGCACATTGGGGTCTTTCTTTGTGATTGACTATTTGTATGGAACTATTGTTACTTGCCTTAGGTACTGTGGCCAGAGGTGCTGGGCACCATGAATGAAGGTCTATGATAGGCTTAGGTCCAGTACATGAGCATGAAGGGCATAGCACATGACAATGGTATACCTAAACTTTATCTTAGGTAATGTGGCCAGAGGTGCTGTGCACCACGAATGAAGGTCTATGATAGGCTTAGGCCCAGTACCATGAGCATGAAGGGTAAAGTTTATGTTGTTGATGAAAGGAAAAGATGTAATGACGAACGAACGAATGAAAGTAAGAATGAATGAATGAACGGAAGTTAATGAACGATAAAGATAATAACTATTATCTATGTGTACATATGATGCATGATCGCATGAAAGTAAAGAACGGTTTTAACGAAAGAAAAGTATGTTTTATTATAAAACTAGAACTCACTCAGCAACCCTGACTTTAATGTGTTTCCAGTTGGCAGGTAATGATTGCTAAGGATGGCACGGGACGGCTGCTCAGCTCTTTTGGATGGCATCCATTTTTATAATGCTTTTGTGATGTAATGCAACATGTATTTTGTAACTGATTAATGATGTATTATTTTGCAAAAGTTTTTATGATGAAATGATATGTCATTTTTGAATGTTTCCGCTGCACTGTTTATGTAAGATAAATGAAAATGTATGTTTCATGTGCAATGATTTACCAATTGTAAGCGTTCCGGGAACGAGGCCTTACAAAATATCTGGGTGTTACAGATTTAACCATATATATCAACAAACTGTAAGATATATGAATATGGGTCTAGAACACTATTCCTACAATTTATTGTCGGTTTGAGACACAACTATTAATATCTTGGGAATGGTTAATAAATATGATCGTTTGTATCAAAGATCAAATCTTCAAATAGAGTCGGTCCACTTCATAATGTTAAACACTGTACCACAACATGTACCCGCAACAAGAAATGAAGGATGGTCAGAAAGGTGGACGACAAAATAACAAAAGACAAACCGAACAAGTAAATTTTCAACCGGGTCCATCAAACTTTGAAGATGGTCCATCAAACTTTAGAGAGGGAACATCATAAACACCACAAGATGCCTATACTCCGGACATGTTTAGTTCTCCTTTGCACTCACTTTATGAATATCGCTCAAATGTGTCATTCACTAACCTTTTTGAAACACAATATTTTACACCCCGGTAGGAAACATGAATCCAAGGATATCTCAAGACCAGTTTTCATATTTTCGTTAATTTTTCGTTGACTGGTTTAAATGATAATAAAGATCGGAACATCAGTCTTTGTCACCACTACATTTAGATTTAAATCATTAAATGAGTCATAATACAACGTACCACATCCTTCCCAAGACAAGCCACCAAATATTACCGGGACAGGGTATCATTATTTTTAATTTTTATCATATTGTATCTTTTTGTTTTATATTACGTTTTGAATTTCTTATGTGCTCCGTTATTTATAATGTTGTTAAATATTATTCATTTTATTATCTATATAATTAAAATTAATATTAATATTAAACTTTATAAGTTTAAGAACAATAACTCTTTTTAATTTATATCTTTAATGTAATTAGTATGTTTATAAAATGAATTAACTAGAAGATATGAATTAAAAAAAATTGATTCGAATCCGTAATTTGGGGTTTAAGGAATTAAAGAAAAATGATTCTTTAAATGGGGTTAAAGAAATCAATTAGGTTTTACCCAAACAAACATGGTCAACAACGTTTTGAACGGTCAACAAACTGCAGCCCATTTTCGTAAATTAGATTTATGGATTCAGTTATTGTTTTTGGAGATTCCGTAATTTTCATTGGCAGAGTGCCCATTTCTCAAACAACTTTTCAAAACAACCCAGAAACCATCAAGTTTACGGGGAAAAAACCATGTTCAAAAAAAAATTATGTTAACTTGTATATGTGATATATTTTCCTATTTTCAAAGGCTAGTGAGTCATTTGACTAATAATCAAACACTTCATGGTTTATCATTGAACATGCAAGGGAGAAAGGGTGCTCCATATTAACCAAGATAACTCTTCTAATATAGAAATTTGAAAAAAGTTGAAAATGCATATGTACCGTACTAGAAATGTATGTTTATCGAATTAGGATGCTCGATCAGAAGATAAATTCTTGTAGCATGCTTAGAAGTTTCACCTATGATTCTTAACCAATGCTAATATAGATATTGTAATATGTTGCCATGAAGTTGAACATAAAGATGTTCGAGGACATAAAATGGAGTTGTTACAATTAGGTTGGTTGTACGCGTGTCTGTTCATGGTATTCAATTGATTAATAGATTCTAAAATTTTTATAATGCAAAAATCATAGCATGTGTGAAAGCTGTAAAGCTTTACTACATGACAACAAAGTCTAAGAATTAATATACAATTGCCTGATTTAGTTGTGTTCAAAAGTTCTGTTATATATATTAAAATAAATAGTAATTATTTACAATAGGATGTACCACTTAACTAGCAACTATTTACAACAGTATGTACCACTTATATATCAACTATTTATAATTAACCTTGTTAATAGAATACCCACATACATTTTTAGGTTAAAGCAAATATATGTTTGATTCCATGCCTCTTTGATCAATACTTTGTCAAACGCCTATAGTTGTTTTAACATTTGGATATTTTTTTGGCAGTGAATTCACTTTTAAGCTAACATAAGATTTAATTAGTAAGTTATATTTAAGTATTGCTCTATCAAGAATAAGTGCATTAATGTTGAAAAGAAATTAAAACATAAAAATTTGATCATTTAGTGTGGAAATGTACCATCTGATTGGTGTTGCTTCATTTTTGGTGGTTTCATTGAATGTGTTGAAGTTTACAATCCAATTTTCTTGTGATCTGTTATCAAATGAGGAGGGTCATTTGCATTAGAAACTTGATTAACAGCTATTGTACCGTCTGCTTTCAAGTTGATGTGCATTATCTTTGGGATGTTTTTGACTGAAAGTATTATAGGAGGCATGATTTTCAGGTTTGTATGTCCATGCTTGATGACCATATTAGAACATGGAATATTTAGAGCATTAGTCATTGTCTCATTGAGGAATATGATGTTTGCGCTTGATGTTTCACCGGCTATCTTTGCATTGACAAAGCCACTGTGTAGTTTTTATGCACTTGGCTAAAATAAATTTGAAGTAGAGAATTGTAATAAAAGTAAAAATCAACTTTAAAACCATAATGAGCCGTTGTATTGTATTTAGCTTACATGTACTTGGGCTGAATGGTTTTGCCATCATCCTCGCATGCTAAAGCATCTTTTTCGGGATAGACCATTTTTGAGTATTCGAAACAAAGAGTGTAGTACCATTTACGGTAGTTGAAAACATCTTGGGCACTTGCTAGACATTTAAAGTGAGTTTGCTGCATTGCAAAAGTTGTAAATATTTTGTATATTTTTGGTGACATTGAAAAAGATTATTAAAATACCCTATTGCTTTTGGGCTTGATGTTCAAAAGTTTTGGGCTTGATGTTTAGAAGTTTTACAATTTAATTTTTTTCCGATTGTATGGATTCTCTAGATCTTTGAACCTGTGTAAATATACTTTAGTATAATTTATAGATTTCATTTAATATGCAGGTAAGATATATGAATTTTGACATTAGAGGTAATTACTTGTTCACATAATTATCAAGATTGGGAATTACGGGACTTACAGCAATGCATGCAAGGTGTTGATCCAAGTTGAAAATATCCTATCGAATTTTAACTTATTCTCATCAACAAAAAACATGCCATAATTTTATTCATAAAGTAATATCTAATATAATAATTTGGAAGTTCTAACAAACCTTGAATATCAGTTATCATTATTGATGTTATTGCTAGTACTTGCCCAACTGGTGTCTTAATGCAACTTCAAATGCCTTCCATAATGTTACATTCTTTCATCTGTATCCTGGTTAACAATGAACATTACCATGTAAAGATAATGTTGGGAAATTTAACTTGTGGATAAATATTATAGTAAGTGTTTATCCCTCATCATGAAGTCAGATCTTTGTTAGTAATTTGTTGGTTTTGGTTGAAATGGTGCTAACCTTCTCAATTCGTTAGCTATAATCTAATGATAATTAAGATATTGTCAAAAGAGGTAGCAAACCATGTATGGAAAATTAAGGGTTTCGAACTTACCAATTAGTATTATGTGGTTTCTTCTCTGGTATTTTAAGACATCATAGGGAGCGAAGTTGTAGTAATTAGTAGGTATCTTAATATGGCAAATTCGGTCAAACGTTGAACTCTTGCCAGTTCTTATAAATGTAGTGTGTGGTACAAAAGCCATATAAGTTCTTGAGGAAACTAATAAGTAGTTGTCTACGATGTAACATGATTGAATTTCGATAATCGAGTCGAGGTAACTTTCCTCCTTTTGATAACTCTTACTTCAAGTGGTTTTGAGATCCTTTTCGAAAACATTATGTTTTTATATACTGTTGATCCTAAGAAAGAACACAGTGAAAAGCTTAAAAAATATACATACACGTTGTGAGGGTAAAAAAGAAAATAAGAATAAAATGCCTTAACAAAAATAATGACTATTTTGGGATGGGCTCTTACTCCTTGCAATGCAACGGTTATAAATGTATAAAGTTAAATGAATTTTCATTAGTAATAATACTTAATCAAAAAGGTTTTTTGAAGGCAACTTCTAATACTCGTTACATTGAGATGATTAGATGAACTCCATTAGATGATATGCATATATGTAGATTTATTTATAACATTGAATATTAATAGGTATAACTTAGAATAAAGAAAAATAGTTTTCACCTGAAATTTAATGTTGTAAAAAGATGATCAAATGTTGCAACAGATAGAACCACCTATGTCAGCATAACAAGGATTAGTGCATCGACTGGATATGATTATTTATTAGAACTGATGCGTTGTAAATGAATTAGTTATGAAGCCAAATCAAGACACTTGTAGTTATGAAGAGGTAAAGCAAAAATGTAGGGTCAAAACACAGAGATAAAATAAGCATTAAAAATGAGACAAACATAATCTATTTTTTTATTATCATTAACACCACATTGTTGTCTAATAACTTATAGTGGTATTATGGTACGTGTTATTATTCTCATCCTAAAATTCTTTTTAATTGTTCTTCATACATATGTACGCGGAGAGAATGAATGATTGAACATTTTTTGTTATTTTATTGTCCTGTATTTTTTTTAATTGTTCTTTAGACATATGAATGCACAAAGTGAATGATTGAACATTTGATCACATGCATGCAGAGAGTGAATGACTGAACGTTTGATCACGTTGAGTGTTACTCTTGGCTTAAAATCTTCTTTCCTTTTTTATTATTATGTAAATGAAGGCTAGAAACAAACTAAATGTAGATGGTATGATATGTATAAACCAATGGTATGAAACAAACTCAAGGTATAACAAAACATATGAATAAAACAACAACATCTAAAAATTTTGAGTAAACGCATTAGAATTTAGTATTGAACCCTAGGAATTAGAAGAATGAAGGTATTAAGAAGATACTTATATTATTGTCGGAATCAGAGAGAAACAACAATGACAACAACTAACAACGATATCAGTGTTCTTCTTTTTCCATGGTGCGATAATGGAAGGGGTGGGAAAGGTTGTGACGGTTGGTCAACATGTCTATTGATTGACATCGCATGTAACGGTTTAGTTATTCAAGAGGTCAGATGATTCACAACATTTGTGACGTTTGTGATAGGTTGATTTGTAGTGGATCTCTATAAAGCAAGGGGTGGTAATGACACATGTTAAATAGGTCTATTGATTGACTGTAGTTGCGACGGTTGTGGTTGGTGGATTGAGAGCGACAGAGACGGTTGCGGAATGCAAGACAAGAGACGGAGGAGTTATGGTGAGGGGTTGACACGAGTGGCGGTTGTTGACGGAAAAGGAAACAGAGGATGTTATTGACGGAGAAGGGCATCCCACCATATTGGGTGTTGAGAGATTTAGTGAATATGAGGTTGTAGAGATCAATGAAGAGGCTAATGCAACCTAAACATCCAATGTCTATCCTGCATGCTGCACAAGTGCATTGAAGAAGAATGCTTAGGAAGTTTCACACATACAACAGAAATATTCTAATTGAAGAAGAATGCTTAGGAAGTTTCACACATACAACAGAAATATTCTAAGTGTGAAATCTTCCGAAGCCAAGACCAATATCTTCTGAAGCCAAATATGAGGTCTTCCGAAGCTTCACTCATGAAGACAGATTCTTTCGAACACTTTTAACACATGCTTTATCTGATGTACTTTCCATAAAGCTGGACACATTTCCGCTGCACCTCTGTAAGGTCACCACTTACATGAGTTGGTAAAAAGGTCCATGCTTTTGGTAACTGTACATTAAGGTCTTAAGTCTGTACTTTCTATTTCATGTACTTGTATCCTTTTTGGTATAGATAAGGATGTGAGTCTATGGAATGTTATAGTCACTAGTCAAGGCAATCTGCCTTTTGACTCTACAATTGATTATGCTTGTGTCTAGTCAATTGTATCCAGCTGACTTTCAAAGTATAGCCAGCTGTAGGATGTAGTATAAGTATCTCATGTTCTTGTATCTTTGAATCATGCTTTATAAACCTGTAAAGAGCATAGAGAAAGCAATATACTGCATTCTGAAAACCATTACTTGTGTTCTTAGTGTCTTACCTTGGTTAATCCAGTTATGGTTTTGATTAAGTTTGTTAGGGGGTTTGTTTTTTTTGAAAAACCTCTTCCCCACCTCTTCACTGTGCTCGCAACCCAGGAAGAGGTTTTTACTTCATAGACTGTTTGTTTTCTGGAAGATGTTTCATTAAAAAAATGTCTTCCTCACCATCTGACTGAGAGATTTGGAACAATGTCTTCACAATGTTGCACCCTGAAAGGATCATACATGCCAACTCAATGGGTGAATTGATGATTGCTCAGCTGGAATCCCACAAGTCCAAGACAACAATGCGGATGAAAATCTGCAAGGAAAATAACAAGTGTTATCTTCCGCATTAGTTAATGCGGAAGACAAAACTCTGATGCGGACAAGTGTTTACTCTTCCACATTGACTAATGCGAAGACATCACATTAATGCAAGAATAAAAGAAAAATGCGGACAAGACTTTGATCATCCGCATTGACAAATGCGGATGACCAACCAAACGCACAAGTATTTTTCATCCGCATTAACCAATGCGGATGACCAACTTACTAATGCTGATGATCAAGTGGAAATGCTGATCAAGATTATCATCCGCATTTGTCAATGCGGATGAACAAGCAGAGATGCGGATCAAGACTTAGACTAGTTTCTGATGTAATAGGTCAGGGGTAGTTTAGTCATTTTGTAAAGGCATCTTGTCTGCCTATAAATAGAATAGTTAACCTCGTACTGAGGTGACGGCTGATAGATAGAGAATTTTTGTTGTAATTATTCTCTGTAATTATCAACTTTCATATATCAATACAAACAGATTTATGAGTAATTTCTTGCTTGATGTTCTTTGATTGTTTGTTTCCGCCACTCAATCATTGACTTGATTATCATATTCGATTCTCAGTAAGAATATCACTCTTACTCAAACCAGTCAATTGGTATCAGAGCTTTGGCTCTCGATTCTCTTTCAGATCTGCGCACAGACTGAATAGAACTCGATTGATCTGATAATCAAGTTGCTAGTAGTAGATATCATCATCTCTACTTAGCAAACAACAAGAATACTCCTGTCAAACAGCAAGAAACTCATTCTGAACCTCAAAGAACTGCTTGAACAAGTTGGACTCATCAAACATAATCAATCTTAAAATCAACTAAATCTATACTTACACAAATCAACATGGATTCTAACAGTTACTCTGAATTAGGTCATACACCTAACCTCCCATGCTTAAACACAAATCTGAGTTTAAACAATGGAGAATACGGTTTAGAAATTATATCACAGGTGTAGATCCTGACTTTTGGATCTCAATATGTAAGGGTCCACATATTCCTGTTACTCTATCAACAGCTCAAGCTGCACTGTACAAGACTGCTAGAATACCAATTGAAGACTTAACTCTGGATGAAGATGACTATAAGAAAATCAAAATTGATCTTAAAGCATACTCTATTTTGACTCAAGCACTCAAATGGATGTGCTGAAAAGATTGGAAAAATATGGAACTGCTAAAGCTGTTTGGGATGCTCTCAAATTATGTGTGAAGGTAGCAGTGAGTTGCTGAAATTAACAAAGACAAGCTGGTCAATCAGTATGAAACCTTCCATCACACCAAAGGAGAATCCATATCAAAACAACTGCACAGATTTGTACAGTTGGTCAATGACTTGGAAATTATGGTGTTTCATACAACATTAAAGAACTCAACAAGAAAATGCTTCACAGTCTCCTGAAAGCTGGAAGCAAAATGTCACAATGCTGAAAAATACTCTTGATCTTGAGAGTACCACTCTAGACATTATGATAGCCAAGATTGAAGCTTTGGAACTTGATGAACGAAGCAGAAATCTGAGTGGGCCAAGAGTGATTGAAGCCTACAAATTCCCTTCAGAATCACATTCTGTTGAAAATGCTTTCATCACAGAGGAAGATGACTTCATCTCATCAAGAGATCAAATGAACAATACTGGGTTCATTGCATCTCCATCATTCAATCACCATTCAACTTCAGCTCAAGCACCAAAAGTCTCCACTGCACTCCTCAAACCTCTCCAGAAGACTTAAAATCAGAAGAGCAAAAGGCAACTTACAATGCCTTTGTTGCAAGTTTTGAAGCATATCTTGGGGGAAGACTCACTTCTGCCCATTTAATACAGGAAGATTTAGAAGAAATAGATCCTGATGATGTTGAGGAGATGGATCTACAGTGGCAAATGGCAATGATTGCCATGAGAGCAAAGAAATTCTTCAGAAAAGGAAGAAAGTTGAGCCTGAATGAGAACACAAACTTGGATATGACAAATCCAAGGTAAAATGCTTCAACTGTGGCATGACTGGCCATTTCTCAAGAGAGTGCAATGCTCCTAAAAGAAACAACCCATTCAGGAACTCTCCTGGTCAATCATCATCACAGCCCAATTCAAGCTATCACTCAAACAATCAACAACACAGTACCATCATTCTCATCATCAACAAACATACCAGAATCAACCACAGCTGACAAATCAAGCCCATGCAAGCAGTCAGCCTTCTGCCAGTGCCCTTGTGATCAAACAAGATGGGATATGTGACTGGAGTGTGTATGCTGAGGAAGTCAAGCCTCAATTCCAGAATCATGCTCTTATGGCTCATATCAATGATGGACCATCTGCAATGCCTACTGAGGTAAAAACTAACCTTTGTAGTGAAAATGCATAAATGAATTACAAGAGTATAGAGAACACAATCATAAACTGGCAGATAAAATTAAAGAAGAAAAGTGAAGTCAGAAATGATGAAGAGAGAACTAAAAAGTTTTGAAATCAAAATCAAATCTCTCATTTCTGACATAGAAAAATTGCATGGTGAGAAATACAATCTTGCAGCTGAAAATGAGCTACTTACTGAAAAGTTAGCTCAAGCTAAAGCTCAACAATCTATGACTGAAGTGAAACTTGAAAAGTTTCAAATGTCTTCAGTCAAGCTGCAAGAAATGATGGATTCAAAAGGATCCAAAGGACATGTCAGGGATTGGGTACAATTCATGTCCTCCACCATACAATGACAATTACACTGTCATGCCTGACTCTGTATCACTCTCTGAATCAAAACCTAAAATTATGGAACCTAAATCAGATAGTGAAACAAGTGACAAATCCTCAAAACAAACCTGATGTTTATTTTGAAACCAATGAGGACAAAATCAAGTTAGGACACCCAATCAAAATCAAAGAGTGTTCAGACAAGACAGTGATTGTCAATGAACCCATCAAGCCCTGTAAAAGCAATTGTACCTTTTATAAATTCATACCATCTGTTTTACAAGGGAAAAAGAAATATGTCAAAACAGTGAAACCCACTACTGAGAGTAGTTCTGATAATGAGATTGTATCTCCACAAAATTCAAGCAAATCAGAAAAGGTTTCACTGAAAAAGAAACCAACTGTAAAACTGAGTTCAACACATAAAACTTCATCAGACCCTCAGTCATCAAATTAAGGCAGGGAGTTGGTTTGATATCTGTAACAAAGAACATGTTGACCAGTTTGAGAAAGAGGTGAGAAGTAGGTTGAAGAAACAGAAACAGCCCAGACAACTGAACAAAAGTAGTGTTGTGAAACAATCTACAAAAAGGGCTGATTCTGATTCATCACCTAAAGAAAAGAAAGTGACTCATCAAAAGAAAGTATCAGTTGAGTCACTCAAAGAAAAATCTGATTCAGAAACAAACAAATGTATTGTGATATTTGTGACATGTTCAATCACAAGACAGATAAATGCTTCTTCAATCAATATTGTTCTATCTGTGATATGAACAATCACTCCACCAAAAATTGCTATTTCAACAAGTATTGTTCAATCTGTGACATGAACAATCACAATACATCTGATTGTTACTTCAATCAGAAGGGGTTGAGAATCCACCACAACACAAGCCCATCTCAAAACATCTACTGTGATGCATTCTGTCAAACATCATCTTCATAATACTCAATCTAGGACTTCCTAGATCAACAAATGACAGAAATAACTCAAAGGATTTAAGGAAGGGTCAAAGAAATCATCTCACAATGAAACACAACTTGACCTTCCTAAGCAAAAACCAACTTTTGATAATGAAACTCGGGCTAAATTTTTACAAAGAAATAGAACCAACGATTTCATTATTCATCTGAATCCTCAGTAGATGTAGATGAGATGACTCACCAATTCATTACCAAAAATCTCCCAAATCACCTTCATCTAAATCACCATTCAGAGGAAATACCAGGAGGTGACTATCATGAATAGGAACGGGAAACCCAAGACCATCATGGCTTGGGTTCCTTATTCTAATTAGTTCTTTTTGTTGTAGGTTCATCCACACAGGTCTAATAGCCTATGGTATGTAGACAGTGGATGCTCCCGACACATGACTGGAGATCGTTCCCTCCTTCATGATTTCAAGTACATACAAGGAACTACTGTGGCATTCGGTGGAGATTCAGAAGGTGGCAGGATTACAGGAGAAGGATCTGTGACAAATGGGATGCTGAGCTTTGACAGAGTGAATTACTGTGAACAACTGAATTTCAATCTGCTAAGCGTGTCTCAGATCTGCGAAAAAATATTCCACTCACTTTACAGACACTCACTGCTACATATTGAAACCTGGTTTCAGATTCCTGAAGAATGGGTTGTCTTAAAGACTCGAGGAAGAAATACATATGTCTTAAACCTGTGTTCTGCATCACCTAAGGAAGAAATGTCTTTTGTCTAAAGCATCATTTGATGAGTCACAGCTTTGGCATAGACGTTTGGGGCACACTAACTTTAAAAATATGAACAAGTTAGTCAAAGGAAACCATGTAATTGGTCTTCCTCAAAAGAATTCAATTTTATTGATCAATGCTCAGCGTGCCTCAAAGGAAAACAACACAAATCGTCTCACAAACCAAGCTGGTGAACACTAACAATACTCCATTGAAGTTACTTCACATGGATCTCTTTGGACCAACTCATGTAATGAGTATGGGAAAGAAACAATATGTTTAGTGATCATTGATGACTTTTCTCGATTCACATGGGTGTTCTTCCTACTTCATAAAAATGAAGCATCCCAAATCATTCAAGAATTTATCACTAAAATTGAAAATCAACTTGATCTCAAAGTCAAAATAATAAGAAGTGATAATGGTACAGAGTTCAAAAATGAAAATATGAGTTCCTTTTGTGCAACCAAAGGCATTGCTCATCAATTCAGTGCAGCTAGAACTCCTCAACAAAATGGGGTAGCTGAAAGGCGAAATAGAACACTGATTGAAGCAGCAAGAACCATGCTAGCCGATGCTAAACTGCCAATCACCTTCTGGGCAGAAGCAGTTAACACATCGTGCTTTGTGCAAAATCGAACTCTGATTGTTAAAGAAAGTAACATGACACCTTATGAACTGATATTTCAAGGAAACCATTCATTGGATTCTCAAATCATTTGGTTGTCCAGTCTCAATATTAAACACCCGTGATCATTTGGAAAATTTTCATCTAAGTCTGATGAAGGATTTTTGTAGGTTATTCTTCCGTCTCAAAGGCTTATAGAGTGTTCAATCCTAGACTGAACATTATTGATGAATCCACAAATGTTCAATTCAAGGAACATTCGTTTCCCAAATCTACAAATGGTCCTGATTGGTTGTTTGATATTGACACTTTTACTAAATCATTTGACCAATTTCACTTTTCTGATGCAGGAAATATACATTCAGGTGATACTTCATCAACTGTAGAAAGAAGAGAAAATTATCCATTGATCCCACCTACATCTGATGAACATATGAATGAAGATGTTCCTCTTCAAGCTGATCCAATCAGACACTTGTCACAAAACTTAGTGTTTCTTCTGAAGAAGGTCCCAGCCTGGTACCATCTCACTCAGATGACTTGTCACATGAGATCAGAAATCAAAAACAGGCTTCTCATCAGAAGAAACTCAAGGTACTTCAAATGATGCAAGCAACCTCAGTGCTGCTGAAGAGAGCAGCATTACTGAAAACAAGAAATTGACAATCTCATAATTCAACAACAATACAAGATGATTGTGCCTCTGACCATAATGAACTGAATGTCTCCAATCTTGATGTAACTATTGCGGGTGACATCATTCCCACCACAAGAATACACAAGAATCATCCAGTTGAAACCATTATTGGTGATCTTAATGAGAGGGTGACAAGAAGCAAGTCAAGTATTGCAAACATCTGTTTGTTCTCATGCTTTCTATGTCAAACAGTACCCAAAACATCAAAGAGGCGCTTCAAGACAATAGTTGGATTGAAGCAATGCAGCAGGAAGAATTGCTCCAATTCAAGAAACAAGAAGTATGGCAGCTGGTAGATCTTCCCGAAGGACAATACCCTATCGGTACCAGATGGCTGTACAGGAACAAGACTGATGATAGAGGGATAGTCATCAGAAATAAAGCAAGACTAGTGGCACAGGGATACACTCAGGAAGAAGGAATTGACTACGACGAGGTGTTTGCTCCTGTTGCCAGACTAGAAGCAATCAGAATCTTTCTCGCATATTCTGCGTCCATGAAATTTACTGTTTATCAAATGGATGTAAAGTGTGCCTTCTTGTATGGAAAGATTGCTGAAGAAGTCTATGTAAGTCAACCACCTGGCTTTGAAGATCCAGATTTCCCTCACAGAGTGTACAAGCTCGACAAAGCTCTGTATGGTCTTCATCAAGCTCCAAGAAAGTGGTATGAGACTCTATCATCCTTTCTTCTTGAACATGGGTATGAAAGAGGAAAGATTGATCAGACTCTCTTCAGAAGAATAAGAGGAAAAGACATGCTGTTAGTCCAGATCTACGTGGATGACATTATATTTGGCTCGACAAACAAACAACTCTGCAAAGAATTTGAAGATCTTATGCATTCAAAGTTCAAATGAGTGCTATGGGGGAACTCACATTCTTTCTGGGAGTGCAAGTCCAGCAAACAGCAGATGGAATCTTCATCAATCAATCAAAATATGTAGAAACCATGCTGAAGAAATTCACTTTGCTGACTGTCAGTCTATCAGAACTCCTGTAGATACTAAAGTGAAGATTGGACCTGACCCTAAGGCAAATCAGTGGATCAAACTCACTATCGATCAATGATAGGTTCACTTATGTATCTAACAGCCAGTAGGCCTGACATTATGTTTGGTGTTTGTGTGTGTGCTAGATATCAAGCTGATCCAAAAGAATCACATGTGAACGCAGTCAAGAGGATATTCAGATATCTGAAGGGCAAACCAGCTCTCGGATTATGGTATCCAAAGGAAGGAGAATTTAATCTCTATGCCTACACAGACAGTGATTATGGAGGATGCAACTTCAACAGAAAATCCACTTCTGGCGGTTGTCAATTTCTTGGTCCCAGACTAGTATCCTGGCAATGCAAGAAGCAGAAATGTGTCTGTGTCCACAGCCGAAGCTGAGTATATTGCTGCTTCAGCATGTTGCTCTCAAGTTCTCTGGATTCAAAACCAGATGCTTGATTATGGTTTTAACTTTTTGCATACACCAATTTCTATTGACAACACAGCTGTTGTCTTTATAACTAATAATCCAGTTCAGCACTCAAAAACAAAACATATTGAAATTAGATATCATTTTTTGAGAGACTGTGCTGAAAAGGTTTAATCAAATTGATTCAAGTACCAACAGAAAATCAATTAGCTGATTTGTTTACCAAGGCATTTGAACCTAGTAGGTTTGAATTTCTGGTTCAGTCAATTGGCATGATTAACCTTGAGTAAAACTTTGAAAAACATCAAAAAATTTTAAAACATCAGAAAAACCACAAAAGAAATCAAGTCTATGAAGAAAAGAATCTTGGGAAATGATATAATTACAGTCGTTATATCATTCACTGTGCTTAATTTCAAAATGTAAAAGACTGAAATGACTTACCAGATATGTTGGTAGGTTCAACTTGGAAGAAAAGATACATGCAGTGATGAATTAAGCATATTCAATTGTGAAACACTCATCACTAAATACAGGTATGTATTGGCTTATCTGAATGCATGTGTGTGTAGTAACCTAAACACACCAGGTAATGATACTTTATGAATCTCTTTCACCACATCATGTTTCATCTTTGTTTTGCTGAGCAAAGACCTGATGAAACTTGCACATAGTGCAGATGTCATGATCCAAAAGATTCCCAATGTGGAACACATCCAAAATTGGATGAATCAACAAATAATACATTCCAAGTGAATGATCAAAAGAATCCTATCATGGATCACCTTCCAAAGTGAAGTGAAAAGAATCCCAATGTGGATCAACATGAAAAAGGATCAAATTAAAAGAATCCCAATGAGGATCAGTGAATATGAGATTTCATGACTTAAGTAACCTGGTAAGAAAAGTTGTGACAAAGTTCTACCATGCATTGTATAAGGAGGGTTGATCATTCCATGCTTATGTGTGTGAGGTACACACTGAATAATAATCAACCAAAACATGATAAAAGTCATTTGCATCAAAATATCAACCAGGTATGAACTTAAGAGGACAAACATACCTTCAATCTTCAAGTTCATAATCATGTCCATTTAATTATAAGGATGCACATGTGTAATGTAAGATTGATATGATCCCAACAAAGAGATTTTTCTCTTCATTATTAATATTAATCAAAAAATATTCAAAACTTTTAAAATCTTTAAAGTTTCTCTCCAAATGTGGACATAAACTTTAGGGGGAGTAATTTAAAATTTTTGAGTAAGTTCAAATTTTTGTTTATTAACTCAACTTTGAAAAAACAAAACAAAAGGATTTTAGTTGGTGTTTGTTGCAATAAGTCAACCATTATATCTCAGCTTATGCAGATTCTTAGAAATGATAAGCCCAAGATCTGTCAAAATGGGAAACTTGTATTTGTTGTAACATACAAGTCAATCCAAGCAAAAATTGACAACTCCAACAGCCAACTTCATAAGAAAAATCAATCAAGGACACCTCTTCATAAGATGATAATCAATTCAATCACATTAACTTTTGATTTAGTTCAAAAGATAATGCAGGTAAGTGCATTAGTTAATGCGGGTGAAGGTAACCCATGCATATAACTAATGCGGGTAACAATAATTTTTGAAGTGCAACCAATGCGAACAATGATTTTACTCTACCGCATTAGTGTGTGAAGTAAATGTGAAGTTTGCTCTACCGCATTTCTACAACTCAAATGTGGACAACCAAAATGTCAAGTTTAACTTCCGCATTTGCAACAGTAAACCATGCGGACAAACAAAAAGTTAATATTAACTTCCGCATTTGCAACAACAACCAATGCGGATAGCCAAATGTCAAGTTTAACTTCCGCATTTGCAACAGTACACAATGCGGACAGCCAAAATTCAAGTTTAACTTCCGCATTTGCAACAGTGCACAAATGCGGGTAGAATAAAATCAAAGCATTTGTAACAGTAGAGTAATGCGGACAGTCAATCAAGAATTAAGTCTTCCGCATTAGCTACAGTCACAAATGCGGATGACCAAAAGTAGTCAAATGCGGACTGTCAAGTCAAAAGTTCGTCTTCCGCATTAGCTACAGCCACAAATGCGGATTACCAAAATCAAATTAACCTTCAGCATTTGCTACAGTGTTGACTGTATATGCTTGTAAACTTGTAAAATTTTCAAATTGTATTATTTGACTATTTAAAAGAATTGAACAGGTCATTTAATACTTTTCAAATTTGAGAGAACTTATAGTGAGACGAGCGTAAAACTATAGTACACCACCATCATTCATCATCATCATCACAAACATCCAAAGATTTTGTTGTGTTTCATCGTTTAACATTCTTGTCATCGATTCAGAACAGCAGTCATTTCGAAGATAAGGTATAACTTCAACAGATTTTGAAACCAAAACCTAAGTCTCGAACGGCTACCCTAAATCGAACGATGAACCAGAAAACTATTGAAGAACACCAAAATCTAAATCATTAAGTGATGTAACACACATTTTCGATGTCAATAAACGTGTAAATTGATATGAATTCAACGAATATTGAAAACCATGACAACCATGTTTACTGAGAAAAACAGAGCAATAAGAAAAGAAAAGTGTGAAACAAATCAAAGTCAAATTAAAGTCAAAAGTGAACTAACACACATGTCTCTTGTGCAGATTACATGACAAACCTTACATGGAGCAAGCTCCATAATGTCAGCGGTTATCTAAACCCTGATGTGCCTGAAGCAGAAGGTCTCAGAGATATGAAGATTCTTATCTACCACAAGGGTAGCATATGCTATAACAGTAAGACCTACAATCTATGAGAATCCCATCAGGTCTTTTTGGGAATCAGCTAAAGTAGTTGAAGAAAATGGAGTGAAAACTCTTACTGGCAAGATCAACACTGAACATACACTGAGGATTATAGAAGAATCAGTTAGAAGATGTCTTCAATTCAATGACAATGCAGATGATCCTCTTGAATTGGATGATGAGGAGATAACCACATTTTTCTCTGAATTGGTTATGAAGGGAGCTATGAAGCCAAACAGATAGTCAAAGGATTAGTGGATCTGCCCTGGAGATTCCTAATTCATATGTTCCAACACTGTCTATCTAAAAAAGGAAAACAGGATGGAATGACATTCCAGTCCTCACATCTTCTGCAATCTGTGCTCTCTGCACCAATAGAAGATTTAACATGTCAGCATATGTATTCAATGGCCTAATCTCAAACATTCAAGAAGGGTTGAGATACAAATTTCTAATGTACCCCAGATTTATTCAATGTCTAATCAATGAAACATTTCATGACATTGCTAATGAAGGACCACTACTTAATATTCCTTATTATGATGCAAGATCCTATAAGTACATCAAAAAGAAGGACCCAAGGAACTTCTACAGTGGTGCCCCTTCACCCCTTCTTCCTTGGATGTTTGAACAAATACACCAAGCAAATCAAGCACAACCACCTCCACAACCAATACCACAACAATACCACCAATACACAACCATACCATCCCCTATACCACAACCAATAGCTCAACCATCACCTTTACCCTCACAATACCATCACCTTTACCTTCACCAATACCATCATTTTCTTCACCACAACAAACACCACCTATGATCACTCAACCTACACCTACCACCACCACATCATCAATCTCCTATATCACCACACCAATCTCCTATACCTCCTTACCAACCTTACCATCACCAATTGATCACCCTGCTGAACCAGAAGGATCAACAAGTGCATCCAAATCATCCAAATCATCTTCTTGATGAGGAGGATCATCATGATCAAACTAGAGCTGTGAATGAACCTTTGAGGCTGCTCCTTCTGAGAGCTATGCTGAATTAAACATCAATAGGCCTGATAACTGAGTTGCTACTCAAAGTAGAAAGGATGGAAAGAACACTAAACATAAGAGCAGGAATTATAAATGACAAAATTCTAGAACTCGATAAGAAAGAAGGAGAATTGAAAGATCTCAAAGAAAAACATGCAGTTGAAAGAATGGAACAAGCCAAAAGATTGAAAATCTAAAAGTTGCACTGAAACACTCAAGAGAAAGTGAGTGGTCATATAGACACTCTTGAAATACAAACTATTGCCATGTAGGAACAAGAAAACATTATAGAGGAACAAGCTAATATCATCTCGAAACTGGAAAAGGAAATCGAGAGCAAGAACAAAAGAATATCTGAGCTTGAAATGATGATAAAAGAACTGATGAGAAGGATGATGATGAAAAGAAAAAAAAGAATGATGATGATAATGAAGAACAAGTGGATGATGAAAGTGAAACTGAGATTAAAGACCAAAATTAGACATGGTAGTGTATTCTGGAAACACTGACCACTCAGACTCAGAAAAGGTGAATTTGAAGAACTTTTCAGTGCTTTGGATAGTTTTGCTTCTGAACAATTCAGCATTGATGATGATTTTATTTTTGGGAATTCATTAACAATCAAAGACTGAGGCAGAGCCTTTTGTATTCATTCCTAAATCGCCAGTGCCATTGGAAAAGGAATTGTCTCTGCAAATTGTCCCTACCATATCATTAACAGAAGAACAAATAGGAACTAAGAAAAGATATGAACAAGAAAGGAAAGAAGAAACTGCACCTGAACAAAGTGAAAGAAGGATCAGAGCCAAGCACACCTGAAAAGGTCTTGAACCAAAGATCAAACTGAAACCTCTAGCCCACAACTTCAAACTTAATCATGAAGAGGAAGTATTTGGCAGAAAAGGCTAAAGGCAAGAGCCAATAACTGAAGAAGACCGTCCAAGAAGCAAAAAGATGACCCAAGAAGTTTAGCAGCAATTGCTGAATTTTTGGAAGAACGAGCAGGCAGAAGCTCAGTTGAAAAAGTTGGCCAGAGCAATTGATTTAGAAGAAGGAGAAATTGCTGATGAAGATGAAGTGTTAAAGGATGTTCCCATAGACAGTCCTCTTAAAGAAGAACAGTCAGTAGAAGAATGGTAACCAAAGCTCAAACTGATGACTTGATGATTAAAGCCATGTTCTTGATCAATCAAGGCTGATCCTGATGAAGTGTTTGCAATGACTTATGAGAAATGAAAGAAGAGGAAGAGAAAGTGAAGTTGTTTCTTGATCCAACAATAGACACTGACTATGAAAGACAATGTCAAAGGACACTCCAATACTTAAAGACTCATCCATAAGAAACCTACAATATTGAGTTCCACTACCAAGAAGGTCCTCTATAAAAGCTTTCACAAATGAGAATCAACCCATTCCATGATTGTTCTTCGATTGTTTGTTCCGCCACTCGATCATTGAGTTGATTATCATTTCGATTCTCAGTAAGAATATAACTCTTACTAAACCGTCATTGGTATCATCAGAGCTTGGCTCTCGATTCTTTTCAGATCTGCGCACAGACTGAATAACTCGATTGATCTGATAATCAAGTTGCTAGTAGTATAGATATCATCATCTCTACTTAGCAAACAACAAGAATACTCCTGTCAAACAGCAAGAACACTCATCTGAACCCACAGAACTGCTTGAACAAGTTGGACTCATCAAACATAATCAATCTTAAAATCAACTAAATCTATACTTACACAAATCAACATGGATTCTAACAATTACTCTGATTAGGTCATACACCTAAACCTCCATGCTTAAACACAAATCTGAGTTTAAACAATGGAGAATACTTTAGAAATTATATCACAGGTGTAGATCCTTGACTTTTGGATCTCAATATGTAAGGGTCCACATATTCCTGTTACTTTATCAACAGCTCAAGCTGCACTGTACAAGACTGCTAGAATACCAATTGAAGACTTAACTCTGGATGAAGATGACTATAAGAAAATCAAAATTGATCTCAAAGCATACTCTATTTTGACTCAAGCACTCAAATGGATGTGCTGAAAAGATTGGAAAAATATGGAACTGCTAAAGCTTTTGGGATGCTCTCAAAATTATGTGTGAAGGTAGCAGTGAAGTTGCTGAAATTAACAAAGACAAGCTGGTCAATCAGTATGAAACCTTCCATCACACCAAAGGAGAATCCATACCAAAACAACTGCACAGATTTGTACAGTTGGTCAATGACTTGGAAATTATGGGTGTTTCATACAACATTAAAGAACTCAACAAGAAAATGCTTCACAGTCTACCTGAAAGCTGGAAGCAAAATGTCACAATGCTGAAAAATACTCTTGATCTTGAGAGTACCACTCTAGACATTATGATAGCCAAGATTGAAGCTTTGGAACTTGATGAACGAAGCAGAAATCTGAGTGGGCCAAGAGTGATTGAAGCCTACAAATTCCCTTCAGAATCACATTCTGTTGAAAATGCTTTCATCACAGAGGAAGATGACTTCATCTCATCAAGAGATCAATGAACAATACTGGGTTCATTGCATCTCCACATTCAATCACCACTTCAACTTCAGCACAGCTCCAAATCTCCACTGCACCTCAATCTCTCTAGAAGACTTAAATCAGAAGAGCAAAAGGCAACCTACAATGCCTTTGTTGCAAGTTTTGAAGCATATCTTGGGGGAAGACTCACTTCTGCCCATTTAATACAGGAAGATTTAGAAGAATTAGATCCTGATGATGTTGAGGAGATGGATCTACAGTGGCAAATGGCAATGATTGCCATGAGAGCAAAGAAATTCTTCAGAAAAGGAAGAAAGTTGAGCCTGAATGAGAACACAAACTTGGATATGACAAATCCAAGGTAAAATGCTTCAACTGTGGCATGACTGGCCATTTCTCAAGAGAGTGCAATGCTCCTAAAAGAAACAACTATTCAAGGAACTCTCCAGGTCAATCATCATCACAACCCAATTCAAGCTATCACTCAAACAATCAACAACAGCAGTACCATCATTCTCATCATCAACAAACATACCAGAATCAACCACAACTGACAAATCAAGCCCATGCAAGCAGTCAGCCTTCTGCCAGTGCCCTTGTGATCAAACAAGATGGGATATGTGACTGGAGTGTGTATGCTGAGGAAGTCAAGCCTCAATTCCAGAATCATGCTCTTATGGCTCACATCAATGATGGACCATCTTCAATGCCTACTGAGGTAAAAACTAACCTTTGTAGTGAGAAATGCATAAATGAATTACAAGAGTATAGAGAACACAACCATAAACTGGCAGATAAAATTAAAGAAGAAAAGTGAAGTCAGAAATGATGAAGAGAGAACTAAAAAGTTTTGAAATCAAAATCAAATCTCTCATTTCAACATAGAAAAATTGCATGGTGAGAAATACAATCTTGCAGCTGAAAATGAGCTACTTACTGAAAAGTTAGCTCAAGCTAAAGCTCAACAATCTATGACTGAAGTGAAAGTTTTCAAATGTCTTCAGTCAAGCTGCAAGAGATGCTGGATTCACAAAAGGATCCAAAGGACATGTCAGGGATTGGGTATAATTCATGTCCTCCACATACAATGACAATTACACTGTCATGCCTGACTCTGTCTCACTCTCTGAATCAATCGAACCTAAAACTATGGAACCTAAATCAGTAGTGAAACAAGTGACAAATCCTCAAAACAAACCTGATGTTTATTTTGAAACCAATGAGGAAAAATCAAGTTAGGACACCCAATCAAAATCAAAGAGTGTTCAGACAAGACAGTGATTGTCAAAAACCATCAAGCCCTGTAAAAGCAATTGTACCTTTTATAAATTCATACCATCTGTTTTACAAGGCAAAAAGAAATATGTCAAAACAGTGAAACCCACTACTGAGAGTAGTTCTGATAATGAGATTGTATCTCACAAATTCAAAATCAGAAGAAAAGGTTCACTGAAAAAGAAACCAACTGTAAAATGAGTTCAACACATAAAACTTCATCAGACCCTCAGTCATCAAATTAAGGCAGGGAGTTGGGTTTGATATCTGTAACAAAGAACATGTTGACCAGTTTGAGAAAGAGGTGAGAAGTAGGTTGAAGAAACAGAAACACCCAGACAACTGAACAAAGTAGTATTGTGAAACAATCTACAAAAAGGGCTGATTCTGATTCATCACCTAAAGAAAGAAAGTGACTCATCAAAAGAAAGTATCAGTTGAGTCACTCAAAGAAAAATCTGATTCAAGAAACAAACAAATGTATTGTGATATTGTGACATGTTCAATCACAAGACAGATAAATGCTTCTTCAATCAATATTGTTCTATCTGTGATATGAACAATCACTCCACCAAAAATTGCTATTTCAACAAGTATTGTTCAATCTGTGACATGAACAATCACAATACATCTGATTGTTACTTCAATCAAAGGGGTTGAGAATTCCACAACACAAGCCCATCTCAAAACATCTACTGTGATGCATTCTGTCAACCTCATCTTCATAATACTCAATCTAGGACACCTAGATCAACAAATGACAGAAATAACTCAAGGATTTAGGGAAGGTCAAAGAAATCATCTCACAATGAAACACAAACTTGACCTTCCTAAGCAAAACAACAACTTTTGATAATGAAACTCGGGCTAAATTTTACAAAGAAATAGAGACCAACGATTTCATTATTCATCTGAATCCTCAGTAGATGTGATAGATGACTCGACTCAACCATTCATTACCAAAAATCTCCCAAATCACCTCCATCTAAATCACCATTCAGAGGGAAATACCAGAGGTGACTATCATGAATAGGAACGGGAAACCCAAGACCATCATGGCTTGGGTTCCTTATTCTAATTAGTTCTTTTTGTTTGTAGGTTCATCCACACAGGTCTAATAGCCTATGGTATGTAGACAGTGGATGCTCCGACACATGACTGGAGATCGTTCCCTCCTTCATGATTTCAAGTACATACAAGGAACTACTGTGGCATTCGGTGGAGATTCAGAAGGTGGTAGGATTACAGGAGAAGGATCTGTGACAAATGGGATGCTGAGCTTTGACAGAGTGAATTACTGAACAACTGAATTTCAATCTGCTAAGCGTGTCTCAGATCTGCGACAAAAAATATTCCACTCACTTTACAGACACTCACTGCTACATTTGAAACCTGGATTTCAGATTCCTGAAGAATGGGTTGTCTTAAAGACTCCGAGGAAGAATAATACATATGTCTTAAACCTGTGTTCTGCATCACCTAAGGAAGAAACATGTCTTTTGTCTAAAGCATCATTTGATGAGTCACAGCTTTGGCATAGACGTTTGGGCACACTAACTTTAAAAATATGAACAAGTTAGTCAAAGGAAACCATAATTGGTCTTCCTCAAAAAGAATTCAATTTTATTGATCAATGCTCAGCGTGCCTCAAAGGAAAACAACACAAATCGTCTCACAAAACCAAGCTGGTGAACACTAACAATACTCCATGAAGTTACTTCACATGGATCTTTTTGGACCAACTCATGTAATGAGTATGGGAAAGAAACAATATGTTTAGTGATCATTGATGACTTTTCTCGATTCACATGGGTGTTCTTCCTACTTCATAAAAACGAAGCATCCCAAATATTCAAGAATTTATCACTAAAATTGAAAATCAACTTGATCTCAAGTCAAAATAATAAGAAGTGATAATGGTACAGAGTTCAAAAATGAAAATATGAGTTCCTTTTGTGCAACCAAAGGCATTGCTCATCAATTCAGTGCAGCTAGAACTCCTCAACAAAATGGGGTAGCTGAAAGGCGAAATAGAACACTGATTGAAGCAGCAAGAACGATGCTAGCCGATGCTAAACTGCCAATCACCTTCTGGGCAGAAGCAGTTAACACATCGTGCTTTGTGCAAAATCGAACTGATTGTTAAAGAAAGTAACATGACACCTTATGAACTGATCTTTCATAGGAAACCATTTATTGGATTCCTCAAATCATTTGTTGTCCAGTCTCAATATTAAACACCCGTGATCATTTGGGAAAATTTCATCTAAGTCTGATGAAGGATTTTTTGTAGGTTATTCTTCTGTCTCAAAGGCTTATAGAGTGTTCAATCCTAGACTGAACATTATCGATGAATCTACAAATGTTCAATTCAAAGAACATTCGTTCCCCCAATCTACAAATGGTCCTGATTGGTTGTTTGATATTGACACTTTTACTAAATCATTTGACCAATTTCACTTGTCTGATGCAGGAAATATACATTCAGGTGATACTTCATCAACTGTAGAAAGAAGAGATAATTATCCATTGATTCCACCTACATCTGATGAACATATGAATGAAGATGTTCCTCTTCAAGCTGATCCCATCAGACACTGTCACAAAACCTTAGTGTTTCTTCTGAAGAAGGTCCCAGCCTGGTACCATCTCACTCATGACTTGTCACATGAGATCAGAAATCAAAAACAGGCTTCTCATCCAGAAGAAACTCAAGGTACTCAAATGATGCAAGCAACCTCAGTGCTGCTGAAGATGTAGCAGTTACTGAAACAGAAGTTGACAATCTTCATAATTCAACAACAATACAAGATGAATGTGCCTCTGACCATAATGAACTGAATGTCTCCAATCTTGATGTAACTATTGCTGGTGACACCATTCCAACCACAAGAATACACAAGAATCATCCAGTTGAAACCATTATTGGTGATCTTAATGAGAGGGTGACAAGAAGCAAGTCCAGTATTGCAAACATCTGTTTGTTCTCATGCTTTCTATGTCAAACAGTACCCAAAACATCAAAGAGGCGCTTCAAGACAATAGTTGGATTGAAGCAATGCAGGAAGAATTGCTCCAATTCAAGAAGCAAGAAGTATGGCAGCTGGTAGATCTTCCGAAGGACAATACCCTATCGGTACCAGATGGCTGTACAGGAACAAGACTGATGATAGAGGGATAGTCATCAGAAATAAAGCAAGACTAGTGGCACAGGGATACACTCAGGAAGAAGGAATCGACTACGACAAGTGTTTGCTCCTGTTGCCAGACTAGAAGCAATCAGAATCTTTCTTGCATATTCTGCATCCATGAAATTTACTGTTTATCAAATGGATGTAAATGTGCCTTCCTGTATGGAAAGATTGCTGAAGAAGTCTATGTGTCAACCACCTGGCTTTGAAGATCCAGATTTCCCTCACAGAGTTTACAAGCTTGACAAAGCTCTGTATGGTCTTCATCAAGCACCAAGAAAGTGGTATGAGACTCTATCATCCTTTCTTCTTGAACATGGGTATGAAAGAGGAAAGATTGATCAGACTCTCTTCAGAAGAATAAGAGGGAAAGACATGTGTTAGTCCAGATCTACGTGGATGACATTATATTTGGCTCGACAAACAAGCAACTCTGCAAAGAATTTGAAGATCTTATGCATTCAAAGTTCCAAATGAGTGCTATGGGGGAACTCACATTCTTTCTAGGGGTGCAAGTCCAACAAACAGCAGATGGAATCTTCATCAACCAATCAAAATATGTAGAAACCATGTTGAAGAAATTCCACTTTGCTGACTGTCAGTCTATCAGAACTCCTGTGATACTAAAGTGAAGATTGGACCTGACCCTGAAGGCAAATCAGTGGATCAACTCACTATCGATCAATGATAGGTTCACTTATGTATCTAACAGCCAGTAGGCCTGACATTATGTTTGGTGTTTGTGTGTGTGCTAGATATCAAGCTGATCCAAAAGAATCACATGTGAACGCAGTCAAGAGGATATTCAGATATCTGAAGGGCAAACCAGCTCTTGGATTATGGTATCCAAAGGAAGGAGAATTTAATCTCTATGCCTACACAGACAGTGATTATGGAGGATGCAACTTCAACAGAAAATCCACTTCTGGCGGTTGTCAATTTCTTGGTCCCAGACTAGTATCCTGGCAATGCAAGAAGCAGACAAATGTGTCTGTGTCCACAGCAGAAGCTGAGTATATTGCTGCATCAGCATGTTGCTCTCAAGTTCTCTGGATTCAAAACCAGATGCTTGATTATGGTTTTAACTTTTTGCATACACCAATTTCTATTGACAACACAGCTGCTGTCTTTATAACTAATAATCCAGTTCAGCACTCAAAAACAAAACATATTGAGATTAGATATCATTTTTGAGAGACTGTGCTGAAAAGGGTTTAATCAAATTGATTCAAGTACCAACAGAAAATCAATTAGCTGATTTGTTTACCAAGGCATTTGAACCTAGTAGGTTTGAATTTCTGGTTCAGTCAATTGGCATGATTAACCTTGAGTAAAACTATGAAAAACATCAAAAACAATTTAAAACATCAGAAAAACCACAAAAGAAATCAAGTTTATGAAGAAAAGATTCTGTGGAAATTAATATTACAGTCGTTATATCATTCACTGTGCTTAATTTCAAAATGTAAAAGACTGAAATGACTTACCAGATATGTTGGTAGGCTCAACTTGGAAGAAAGATACATGCAGTGATGAATTAAAGACATATTCAATTGTGAAACACTCATCACAAAGTACAGGTCTATTGGCTTATCTGAATGCATGTGTGTGTAGTAGCCTAAACACACCAGGTAATGATACTTTATGAATCTCTTTCACCACATCATGTTTCATCTTTGTTTTGCTGAGCAAAGACCTGATGAAACTTGCACATAGTGCAGATGTCATGATCCAAAGATTCCCAATGTGGAACACATCCAAAATTGGATGAATCAACAAAGTACATTCCAAGTGAATGAACAAAAGAATCCTATCATGGATCACCTTCCAAGTGAAGTGAAAAGAATCCCAATGTGGATCAACATGAAAAATCAAATTAAAAGAATCCCAATGAGGATCAGTGAAAATGAGATTTCATGACTTAAGTAACCTGGTAAGAAAAGTTGTGAAAAAGTTCTACCATGCATTGTATAAGGAGGTTGATCATTTCATGCTTATGTGTGTGAGGTACACATTGAATAATAAATCAACCAAAACATGATAAAAGTCATTTGCATCAAAATATCAACCAGTATGGGTTTAAGAGGACAAACATACCTTCAATCTTCAAGTTCATAATCATGTCCATTTAATCATAAAGGATGCACATGTGTAATGTAAGATTGATATGATCCCAACAAAGAGATCTTTCTCTTCATTATTAATATTAATCAAAATAATATTCAAAAAGTTTAAATCTTTAAAGTTTCTCTCCAAATGTGGACATAACTTTAGGGGGAGTAATTTAAAATGTTTGAGTAAGTCTAAATTTTTGTTTATTAACTTAATTTTGAAAAACAAAACAAAAAGAGTTTTAGTTGGTGTTGTTGCAATAAGTTATACCATTATATCTCAGCTTATGCAGATTCTTAGAAGCATGATAAGCCCAAGATCTGTCAAAATTGGGAACTTGTATTAGTTGTGACATACAAGTCAATCCAAGCAAGAATTGACAACTTCAACAGCCAACTTCATAAGAAAAATCAATCAAGGACACCTCTTCATAAGATGAATAATCAATTCAATCACATTAACTTTTGATTAAGTTCAAAAGCTAATGCAGGTAAGTGCATTAGTTAATGCGGGTGAAGGTAACCCATGCATGTAACTAATGCGGGTAACAATATTTTTGAAGTGCAACTAATGCGGACAATGATTTTACTCTACCGCATTAGTGTGTGAAGTGAATGTAATTACTCTACCACCTTTGATACAGTTAACAAATGCGTATGAACAGGTCTCTATCGCATTTGCTACAGTGTTGTGTTGACTTGTCAACCGCATTTGATGTAGTTGCACAAATGCTGATTGACTTTGTTCTATCGCATTTGCTACTGTACAAATACGGATAGATAAAACAAGCACTCAACCGCATTTGTTACAATGTTGATACAATGTTGTTCTTCCGCATTTACTACAACACAAATGCGGACAGCCAAAATTTCAAGTTTAACTTCCGCATTTGCAACAGTACACAAATGCGGATAGAATACAAAACTTCCGCATTTGTAACAGTAGTGGAATGCGGACAGTCAGTCAAAAATTAAACCTTCCGCATTTGCTACAGTCACAAATGCGGATGACCAAAAGTAGTCAAATGCGGACTGTCAATGTCAAAAGTTTGTCTTCCGCTTTGCTACAGTCAACAAATGCGGATGACCAAAATCAAACAAATTAACCTTCAGCATTTGCTACAGTGTGACTGTCTGCTTGTAAACTTATAAATTTTTCAAATTGTATTATTTGACTATTTAAAGGAATTCAACGGGTCATTTAATACTTTTCAAATTTGAGAGACTTATAGTGAGACGAGCACAACCTACAGTACACCACCATCAATCATCATCATCATCATAACATTCAAAGATTTTGTTGTGTTTCTTCTTAAAACATTCTTGTCATCGATTCAGAACCACAGTTATTTCAAAGATAAGGTATAACTTCAATAAATTTTGAAACCAAGACCTAAGTCTCGGACTGTTAACCTAAATCAAACAATTATGTGATGCAATACACATTTTCGACCTCAATAAACATGTAAATTGATAGGAATTCAACTGATATTGAAAACCTTGATAATCATGTTTACTGCGAAAAACAGAGCAAATGAAAAGAAAAATGTGTAACAAATCAAAGTCACATTAACAATCAAATCAAAGTTAAAGTCAAAACTGTTAACTAACACACATGTCTCTTGTGCAGATTACATGGCAAATCTTACATGGAGCAAGCTCCATAACGTCAGCGGTTATTTAAACCCTGATGTGCCTGAAGCCGAAGGTCTTAGAGATATGATAAGATTCTTATCTACCACAAGGGTAGCATATGCCATGACAGTGAGACCAACAACTACGAGAATCCCATCAGGTCCTTCTGGGAATCAGCTGAAGTAGTTGAAGATGATGGAGTGAAACTCTAACTGGGAGAATCAACAATGAACTTACTCTGAGGATCACAGAAGAGTCTGTTAGAAGATGTCTGCAATTCAATGATAATGCTGATGATCCTCTTGAATTAGATGATGAGGAATAACCACATTTTTCTCTGAAATTGGTTATGAAGGGAGTTATGAAGCAAAACAGATAGTCAAAGGATTAGTGGATCTGCCTTGGAGGTTCCTAATTCATATGTTTCAACATTGTCTGTCAAAAAGAAAACAGGATGGAATGACATTCCAGTCCTCACATCTTCCAATATGTGCTCTCTGCACCAACAGACGGTTTAATATGTCTGCATATGTGTTCAATGGCCTAATCTCCAACATTCAAGAAGGGTTGAGATACAAGTTTCTGATGTACCCCAGATTCATTCAATGTCTAATCAATGAATCATTTCATGACATTGTTAATGAAGGACTGTGCTTAACATCCCTCATTATGATGCAAGATCCTATAAGTACATCAAGAAGAAGGACCCAAGGAACTTTTACAGTGGTGCCCATTCACCCCTTCTTCCTTGGATGCTTCAACATTACATCAAGCAGGTCAAGCTCAACCACCTCCACAACCAATAGCTCAACCAACTCCACAACATACACCACAACCATCTCCAATACCATCACCAATACCATCACCAATACCATCACCACAACAAATACCACAACCTTCTCCACAACCATCTCTACAAACATTACCACAACCATCACACTTTCAACTCCACAACCAACACACCAACAACCACTCAACCTACACCTATATCACCACATCATCAATCTGCAATATCACCACACCAATCACCTATTTCTCCTTACCAACCTTTACCATCATCACATGATCACCCTGATGAAATAAAAGGATCAACAAGTGCATCTAAATCATCCAAATCATCTTCTGATGAGGAGGATCATCATGATCAAACCCCAGCTATGAAAGAACCTTCTGAGGCTGCTCCTTCAGAGAGCTATGCTGAATCTAACATCAACAGGCCTGATGAAAAGGATGAATTAATATCTGAGCTGTTACTCAAAGTGGAAAGGATGGAAAGAACCTTAAACAGGAGAGCTGGAATCATCAATGACAGAATCCTGGAACTATGAGAAAGAAAGTGAATTGAAAGAACTTAAAGAGAAATATGTAGCTGAAAGAAAGAACAAGACAAGGAGATTGAGAATTTAAAAGCTGCACTAAACATTAAGAGAAGAAGTCAGTGGACATGTAGATACTCTTGAAATACAAACATTGCAATGGAAGAACAAGAAAATATCATAAAGAACAAGCTGATATCATCTCAAAACTTGAAAAGGAAATTGAGAGCAAGAACAAAAGAATATCCAAGCTTGAAATGATGATTAAGATCCAAAGAACTGAAGTGAATGATGATGATAAAGAAGAACAAGAAAGGTTGATGTTGATGACAACCAATCAGTAGATGAGAATGAAGAACAAGAAGGTGATGAAAGTCAAACTGAGATTAAAGATCAAAGTCTAGACATGGTAGTGTATTCTGGAAACACTGTTACTCAAACTATGAAAAAGGTGAATTGAAGAACTCTTCAGTGCACTGGATAGTTTTGCATCTGAACAATTCAGCATTGATGATGACTTTTGGGAATTATAAACAACCAAAGAACTGAGTCAGAGCCTATTGTCTTTATTCCAAATCACCAGTGCCTTTGGAAAAGAATTAACTCTGCAAATATCCCTGCTATCTCATTAACTAAAGAACAAAAGGAAGAACTCAAAGAAAAGAATGAAGAAAGAAAGAAAGAAGAAACTGAAACTGAACAGAAAGAGAATGAGAAAAGTAAAATGAAGGATAAGAGCCAAGTACACTGAAAAGGTACCTGAACCAGAAGAACAAACTGAAACCTCTAGCCCTCAACTTCAAACTTACTCACGAAAGAGGAAGTACTTAGCTGAAAAAGCCAAAGGTAAGAGACCAATAATTGAAGAAGAACCAACAAAGAAACAAAAAGATGACCCAATTAGCAGCAATTGCTGAATTTTTGGAAGAACATGAGCAGGCAGAAGCTCAGTTGAAGAAATTGGCTGGTGCAATTGATTTAGAAGAAGGTGAAATTGCTGGTGATATGAAGTTGAAAAGGATGTTCTCATGGATAGTCCTATTAAAGCAGAACAGGCAGTGGAAGACATGGTAACCAAAGCACAAACTGATGACTTGATGATTAAAGCCATGTTTTTGATCAATCAAGGCTATGATCCTGATGAAGTGTTTGGAATGACTTATGAGAGAATGAAGAGGAGAGGAGAAAGTAAAATTATTGCGTGATCCAACAATAGACACTGAATATGAGAAAAAAATGACAAAGGATACTCCAAAGCATAAGAGTCATCTTTGAAGATCAACAGGTATGAAATACCATTGCCAAGAAGAGGTCCCCTACACAAACTATCTCAAATGAAGAAATCATCCTCATCCCATGAATCATTATTTCCTGATCCTTATAATATCTGATAAGGAATGAAGGAATATCTCTCAAGTCAGGGATTCACAAGAAAAGGATTGCTAACATGAAGACAAATTCTTTAAGAGCTGCAACTCTTCAATTGATCAATGAAAGAAAGAAAAACTCAAGAAACTAGAAGAGAATTGACAAGGACCAAACCAGAAGCAGAGTGTCAGCTGAAGACATGCTGTGAAAAAAACCAAAAGACCAAGAACTACTTGCCCTAGTGCTCCACAAGTACCCTGAATGGTTTGCAGAACCATCTCAGTTGAAACTGCAAGAAGGACTGACTACTGCAGAACTGATCAGAGGGTGTCTACTCCCAAGGGTAAGGTAGATCAAAAGATAATCCTAGAAGTATGACAGCACATGAATATGTTCATGGTGAAGAGAATCTCAGGGCTAGTACAATTCTTTACAAAGTACTCAGCTCTTGTAAATGCCCTTGAGATTCATGATTTGAAGGAGCTAGCTCAACTTGAACTGATCAATCATGCAGCTATGTTCAGGGATATGAATTTGAGAACATACTTAAGATGTTTAGAAGACTAACAACTTCAATTCATTAAAGACATTTGCTTGAGAAAAGATAAAACTTTGTCAATCCCCTGGATAAGAAGAAAAAGAGGCAAGTAGAGGGAATTGTATTCCCTGAGTTGAAGGTAAAGCCAACCGAATCATTGAAGAGGAAAGTAGTATCTGGTACTCATTCCTCCACTCCCATCTCAAACGTGTACTATGATGAGAAAACCTATGAGATGGTGATTGAAAGGAAGTGGGGAGGAAAGGAAGGAGTTGACATAAGACTATTCAGTGGATATGAAGTAAGATTACTTGATGAATCATACATCCACTACATTTATACCAGGCACTTTAGGGAATTAAACAACAAATTGGGTGAACAAGACATGCACTTCTTTCTTAAATGCATCAAGTTGTTGAAACTGGCCTATGATCGAATAAATACTAAAAGAGACAAAAGAAAGAAGAAGAAAACACCACTGCAACTTGGAAATATTGTTAAACTTAAAGTGGATATAGGGGGAGTTTATTGATTCATAGAGATGGTCTTTCTACAATCTCCATCTGGGAACCTATTTCACTGAAAAAGTTACCAATAGAAGCCATCTACAACATGAGCAGAATGAAGATACATGTGCTAAGTAGAGATAGGATGTTAGAAGCAACGATTTTGTAAACATGATCAAGGCTATCCTGGATCATACTAAAGCTGCATTCATACTACCTCCTGAAGACCCAGCTGAATCATCACAACATCAATCACCTCCTAAAAATTAAGAAAACTAGGCTGTATAATCCTTAGGGGAGTATTGTTGCACCCTGAAAGGATCATACATGCCAACTCAATGGGTGAATTGATGATTGCTCTACTGAATCCCACAAGTCCAAAAACCAATGCGGATGAAGATCTACAAGAAAATAACAAGTGTTATCTTTCGCATTAGTTAATGCGGAAGACATAACTCTGATGCGGACAGTGTTTACTCTTCCACATTGACTAATGTGGAAGACATAACATTAATGCGGAAGAATAAAAGAAAAATGCGGACAAGACTTTGCTCATCCGCATTGACAAATGCGGATGACCACCAAATGCGCACAAGTACTTGTTCATCCGCATTAACCAATGCGGATGACCAACTTACTAATGCTGATGATCAAGTAGAAATGCTGATCAAGATTAACTCGTCCGCATTTGTAAATGCGGATGAACAAGCAGAGATGTGTATCAAGACTTAGACTAGTTTCTGATGTAATAGGTCAGGGGTAGTTTAGTCATTTTGTAAAGGCATCTTGTCTGCCTATAAATAGAATAGTTAACCTCATACTGAGGTGACGGCTGATAGATAGAGAATTTTTTGTTGTAATTATTCTCTGTAACTTATCAACTTTCATATATCAATACAAACAGCATTTATGAGTAATTTTCTTGCTTTGAATGTTCTTTGATTGTTTGTTTCCGCCACTCAATCATTGACTTGATTATCATATTCGATTCTCAGTAAGATTTCACTCTTACTCACCCAGTCAACAACCTCTAAACTCTTCTCTTCTGAATCTTCATTTGAGCCCTAACATTCCACCTTCATCTTCATTCCCCACTCCCCTTCACACACCACCTCACCCCGTCGCCACCTCACCCACCTTTTCCACCACTCGCCACCGTCGCCACCTCCCCTTCGCCCCCTCCCCTTCAGCCCCCTCCCCTTCGCCCCCTCCCCCTTCGCCCCCCATCCTTTCGTCGCCCCCTCCCCTTCGGCCGCCCTCCCTTTGCCCCCCTCCCCTTCGCCCCCCTCCCCTTCGCCCCCTCCCCTTCGGCCCCCCACTGCAGGTTTTTTTTTATTTGTTATTTGTATGATTAGTTTGTTTGTATGATTAGTTTGTATATGTTCCACCTCTTATTAATGTATTAGTTGTTTTTAATTTTTTTTGTATGATTAGTTTGTATGATTATGTTTTTATTGTTTTTAAGGTTAGTGATTATGACTTTATTTATATATTAATGTATTAGTTGTTTTTTTAATGTTTAAAAATAAATTTAGTTTAATTACAGAATATTTCAGCATTCTGCAGATGTTAAACAAAACAAACAGTCTTTTTCTTGCAGACTGCAGACATTTGGTCCACCTCTTCTGCTGCAGATGTCTGCAGATGTGGTCCGTAAACTGCAGACGTTTTCCTGCAGAAAAAACAAACAACACCTTAATATTCCTCTTTGTTTTTTTATGTTGTAACTCAACCCCCTTCAACGATCCTGCATTTGGTATCAGAGCATTTTAGGCTCTGATATAAGATCTCACCATCTTAAGATCCCTCACACACACAAATACTAAACTTTTCAAATGGCAGCCATTTCCAAGACTGATATGGAAACTGGAACCATGAACAAGTCCCCATTGATCACTCTTGATGAGTTTAACACCTGGTTTTAAGAATGGAAGGGTTTCATCAGGTCTCTTGATTCAAGAATGTGGAGTCTATTAAGAATGGACCTTTCATACCTAGCACCCCTTCTGCTACTGGTGCTGGTATGATCCCAAAGATGTGGCTAACTACTCTGATGAAGATAGGAAGAGAGTAGAGATTGACAGAAAAGCCATGAAAGCCCTTCAAACTGCCCTTCCAAACTCTGTGTACAGAGGTTTCAAGAAGTGTAAAACAGCCAAGCAACTGTGGGATGCACTGAAACTGATGTATGAGGGTTCCTCTGAAGCCAAGGAGAATAAGAAGGATCTCCTAAAGCAGCAATTTGAAAACTTCACCTTCAAAACTGGTGAAACCATGACTTAGCAGTACTTCAGGTATGTTGAGATTGTGGATACCCTAGTGGATGCAGGAGTCTCTCTTGAGAACAAAGACATTGTAAGGAAGTTCATGTCTTCACTTCCTAGGCAATGGACACACTACTATGTGGTGATCAAGAGAACTAAAAATCTCAAAACTCTTACTCTGACAGAGTTATATGGGCTTCTCAGTGGCTACCAGATGGAGATGAACTTGCAAGGTTCATCTGGCAACTCCAACAATCAAATGGGTTCAGCCCTACATGTGGTTGAAAGAGATAGCATAGAACCCAAACATCATCTGATATGCTATCCTAACAACTCACCAAAGGGTCCTTTCATCACCTTCCTAGAGACACCAAGAGAGAACTACACTCAAGGAAGCCCATTCCAAGAGACAAGCTCTTATCAAGCTTTTGTGTCTTCTGATAAAAGCTGTGGCAACTCTCTTTGCACTCTTGAAAACCTAGAATGTATTCATCCAGATGATCTGGAATACATAGAAATAGTCCAGCAGATGGCTCTTCTCACTCACAAAGCCAAGAAGTTCTACAAGATGACTGGAAGGAAGTTTTCAAGCAATGCAACAGTGGAAAGTTTGGCCTAGATAAAGGCAAAGTCAAGTGTTACAACTATAACTTGATGGGCCACTTTGCCAGAAAGTGTAAGGCACCTAAAACAAATGGTGGCCAAACACTGTCCAGACCAAACTACACTGACAAAGATCTCTAGAATGAGAAGTCAAAGCAGCAGGCTGCTATTGCTGTTGAAGAAGGAGGCTTTGACTGGAGCTTTCAGGTGGAAGATGCTTCTCCTAACCAAGCATTGATGTCAGATCATGATGAAGCCAAGGTATTGGAACATCTCTGTACTCCTGAATGCATTGCTAAAGTTAATAGATACGGGTCCTATAACCTGGAGATGAGATCTGACCTTGAGTCCTTAAACATTTTAAAATCTTATTTTAGAAAGTCTGAAAATGATTATAAACTGAAGATAGAGGACCTTGAGAAAACCATTTCAGTTCTAAAACATGAACACACAGATTTTAGGACTCAAATCAAAGATCTCATAACCAAGTTAACTGAGTGCCAGGCTGAGCTTGTGATCAGCAAAACCAGGGCATAAGAGTGTTCTTGAAGAAGAGACCTTCAAGAACATGATATCCTCATCCCTGCATAACAAAGTGTGCTATCAAAACAGGCAGGGACTGGGATCCAATGAGATTGCTCCTCCACACACAATCTTGTCTGTAAGATCCCCTAGGTGTGGAACTTGTGAACATGAGCTTCCTCTCATAGATCCTATAAGTGAAGAGGATGAAGAAGAGATAGTGAAGAATTCCTCTGAAAAGAGTAAAGAGGAGGATTCTAAGAAGGGCCACTATCCTTCTGAGGAGAAGAAGAACACTGTGATGACCAAGTCCATGAGAAAGAACTTGATCAAAAAGAGCAGAAGAAAAGCAAGGAAGGCCAAGAGATCAAGGCTACTTTTGACTCTAAGTAGAAACAAGTTTTCATCTATGCAGGGTTTAAAGTGGTAGGACTGAAGACATCAACCAAAACTCTTCTGCTAAGAGTTTTGGTTCTTGTTCAACTCATCTCAGTAACAAGAAGAAGACTGATCTGTTGTGTACCACTGCTGCACAGCCTGGACCATCAAACTCCAAGAACAGTTCCCAGCCCAAAGGAACTATCCCAGCATCTACAAAGATGAAGGTGGAGAAGGGATGTGACCAAAGAAAGTCTTGTTCCCTGCAAAAGACTCTTGTGAAGAAGAAAATGGTGTGTGTCATGTGTGAAAGTACCTCTCACATTGCTAAGGATAGTCCACACAATCCTAAAGGTACTATCCATATGACCAGTACAAAGACTTCAAAGAGTTCTAAGAAGATTCAAGCTTTGGAAGGAAAACCTGTTTCCTTCGGAAGCTCCAAGTCTAAGAAGAAAGGAAGTGGAAAATTACCCTCGGAAGAAAAGTTGGTCTAGGAAGAAAGGAGTTCTTCCGAAGCACTAAAGTCTACTGCAGTATTTGCAGAATCTTCCGAAGGTTCAGTCATCAAAACTTCTGAAGTCCTAAAATCTTCTGAAGTTTTGAAGGTCAAGTCCAAGACTCCAAAGGTGGTGTGGAAGTCTAAGAAAGACCAAGTGACTGAGAATTCTCCATCAACAACAGCTCAAGATCCTCTTAGTACAACCATAGGATCTATTACTGTTGAATTACCTTCTGTTAATGAGCCCAAGACAAGCAAGGCTTGGGTTTCCAAATGTAACTAATCATTTTCTTTATGCAGGGATAGCTGAAGACAAACAAAAATGTCTGGATCATTGATAGTGGTTGTTCCAGGCACATGACAGGCAATAGGTCACTACTCTAGAACATTGAAAGAATTGACGGAGGGCCAGTTGCCTTTGGAGGAGATGAAGGTGGTTACATTTCTGGAAGGGGCAAGGTCACAAATGGTAAGCTCAGCATTGATAAGGTAAACTTTGTCAAAGAGCTTGGGTACAATCTTCTGATTGTATCTTAATTTTATGATCAGAGTCATAACATGCTCTTCATTGAGCATGAGTGCATTGTTCACAAGACTGGTGTGGTCATTCCTCATGAGCATATCCTGCTTAGAGCCCCCAGGAAAGGGAACATGTACAAGATGGATTTGCAAGAAACATCTCCCTCTGGAGAAGTTTTATGCTTTCTGTCTAAAACTAATAGTGATGAGTCTTTCCTATGGCATAAAAGAATATGCCATGTAAATTGTAAGAACATGAACAGATTAATTAAAAATGATTTGGTAACTGCAATACCAAAGAAAGAGTTTACAAGTGATGACCATTGTGTTGCATGCCTGAAAGGGAAGCAACATAAGGTATCTCACAAGCCTAAGGACAGGAACTCTATCACTACACCCCTACACTTGTTACATATGGATCTCTTTGGCCCCACCAGTGTAATGAGTTTAGGAAGGACCTCTTACTGTTTAGTGATCACAGATGACTTTACAAGATCCACCTGGGTTTTCTTCCTTAGAACTAAGGATAAGACTCCTGAGATTCTGAAGAATTTCATCTTAAAAATTGAGAATCAATCTGATCACAAGGTCAAGATCATAAGATGTCATCAAGGAACTGAATTTAAGAATCAAATCCTTGATACATTTTGTGATGAAAAGGGTATTACAAGGCAATACAGTGCTCCCAGGACTCCTCAGCAAAATGGTGTTGCTGAGAGGAGAAACATGACACTGATTGAAGCTGCAAGAACCATGTTGTCTGACTCTAAGCTGCCTATCACCTTCTCAGGTGAGGAGCATGACAGAGGCAGTCAATACTGCCTGCTATGTGCAGAACAGAATTTTAGTAGTTAAGACTCATGGCAAGACTCTTTATGAACTTTGGCACAAGAGGAAACCTTTCATTGGTTTTCTCAGGTCATTTGGTTGTCCTTGCACCATCTTGAATACCAAAGATCAAATTGCCAAGTTTGCTGAGAAATCAGATGATGGACACTTTATTGGATACTCTTCACAAGCTAAGGCTTATAGAGCATACAATCTCAGAACTAGAGTTGTTGAGGAGTCAGCCGATGTGACTTTCAATGAACACACACCCTGTGTTGTTGGTTCTGGTCCGATTGGTTATTTGATCTTGATTAGTTACCAACTGTTTTAACAAATCTTGTAAGAATGTTTCAGGATCTGCAGAAAATTAAATACAAGTGATCCTAATCCAAGATTTGAGCTAAGAAGACCTTTAAGTCATACATCTTCAGCTCCAGTTGGAACTACTTCTACGAATGAGGTTTCTGTCAGCACTACATTGACAAACTCAGCTGAACATCTGTGGTGCCTTCAAACTCCAGCTCAGAGGCTCCATAACCAGATAAGAACACCTCAATTGTAAAAGACAACAATGGTGGTGGTGATAGTGACCAAGAATTTCTTGATGCCACTAACCACACCATAGATAAGAACATCAATGATGTCACACAGTGCTTGGATCAAGTCTCACTTGAAAAATGTGCTGATGTGGTGGGAGAAACATCTATGCCAGATCTAAATTTCTCTAATTTAGATCTTTCTCAGCAACTTGCTATGATCCCTCAGCTTAGGATCCACAAGTCTCACCCCACCACAAACATCATTGGAAATGTTGTCTCAGGGGTAAGAACAAGAAGGCAAACCCATGAAGCAAATGTTTGTCTTCACTCTTGTTTCTTATCCCAGATAGAGCTAAAGAAAGTTGATAAGGCTCTAAAAGATGTAAGTTGGGTTGAAGCTATGCAACAAGAGCTGCTTCAATTCAAAAGACAGAAAGTTTGGAACCTTTGTCCTCTTCTTTGTAGGAAGACTACCATTGGAACCATATGGGTGTTTAGGAACAAGAAAGATGATATAGGCATCATCATCAAGAACAAAGCTAGACTGGTTGTTCAAGGATACACACAAGAAGAAGGGATTGACTACACTGATGTCTTTACTCCAGTAGCAAGATTAGAAGCTGTTAGGATATTCCTGGCATTTGCTGCATCCAAGAACTTCAAGGTCTTTTAGCTTGATGTGAAGTGTGCCTTTTTGTATGGAGTGATTGATGAAGAGGTATATGTCAAATAGCCACCTGGTTTTATAGACCCTGATCATCCTGATTATGTCTACAAGCTTGACAAAGCTCTCTATGGGCTGCATCAGGCACCCAGGAAATGGTATGAGACACTGTCTGAGTATCTTTGTAAACATGGATACAGGAGAGGTACTATAGATGGAACTCTCTTCATCAAAGGACAGGGAAATGACATATTGCTAGTTCAAGTGTATGTGGATGACATCATCTTTGGTTCAACTAATCCAAAGCTCTGCAAAGACTTTGAGAAGCTGATGAAAGACAGATTTGAAATGAGTGTCATGGGGGAACTCAATTTCTTTCTGGGAATTCAAGTGAAGCAAGTTGAAGATGGTATCTTCATAAGTCAGTCAAAGTATGTTCAGGACATACTCAAGAGATTAAACATGACTGATTGTAAGATTGCTAAGACATCTATAGCTAGAAACCACTCCTTTGGACCTGATCTTGAGGGGGAGTGTGTAGATGAGCACTTATACAGGGCTATGATTGGGTCTCTTATGTATCTTACTGCTAGCAAGCCTGATATCATGTTTGCTACATGCATCTGTGCAAGATATCAAGCTAACCCTAAGATGTCTCACCTTATCACTGTCAAGAGGATTCTAAGATACCTCAAAGGTGCATCAACACTTGGTTTATGGTATCCTAAGAATCCTGACTTCAATCTATATGCTATACAGATAGTGATTTGGTGGTTGCAATATGACTACAAAGTCTACATCTGGGGGATGTTAGTTCCTTGGTGGAAGGGTTGTCTCATGGCAATGCAAGAAACAATCTTGTGTCTATGCATCAACTGCTGAAGCTGAATACATTGCCGCGGCAAGCTGTTGTGCTCAAGTGCTTTGGATTCAGAATCAGATGTTGGACTATGGGTTAAACTTCAAGGAGACACCCATTCACATAGACAACAATAGTGCTATCTCAATCATAGAGAACCATGTGCAGCACTCAAGGACAAAGCACATCAATATCAGGTATCATTTAATAAGAGATAACTATGAAAAGGGATTAATTAAACTAGTCAAAGTTCACACAAATAAACAATATGCTGATCAGTTTACAAAGGCTTTTGATGAACAGAGATTTAAATATCTTATATCAACTATGGGATGATTAACTTTGATAGGTCTTTCTTAAAACTAATTCTTATTATTTCTTAAAATATGTGTGTCCTAAGTTGTCTAGTTCATCACTTTCATAAGCTCATGTTTTCTTTGGATGAAAATTCTTTTTGAAGACTTTCCTTAGATTTTTGAAAATTCTTACACTTCGAAAGTTATGCTTTTTACTTCGGAAGTAAATCATACTTAAAAATAAATAACTGTCTAAGAAATTTACCTTCGGAAGAGTTCTTGATCTATCTTCCGAAGCTTAAATACTTGTCTCAGACAATTACTTATTTTCAAGGACCATTTACTTCCGAAGCAAAATAAACTCTCGGAAGCTTTGTTGTTTTATATACAAAGCACTCAAGTTTTAATTTCTCTTCCGAAGCAAAATTCTCAAAACTCTCAGGAAATTCTTCCGAAGTTATTTTTAGCTTCGGAAGCCTTTTTAATTAAAACTTCCGAAGATAATTAACTTTCGGAAGCTTTTTGACTTCCAAGAAAACTACTTTTTGAGCAAAAGTAAACTACTTTTTCAGAGGTGGGACCGACATCCGGATTTCAAAGTTTATCCTCTTTCATTAAACTTTATCTGAAATCCCTCTCACATATAAACCCAATGGTTTCCCCCTCTTTCTATCATCTGTTCTTCCTTCAAAACCTAAAAACCCAAATTTCTCTTTGAAATTTCTTTCTTCCTTCTTTCTTCATCTTTAAGCTACCTCAAAATGGCCAACCTTGCTCACAAAAATGATCCCAACTTTACCATGCAGCTACACAGGCAACATAATCAGGTTGCTCTGTTAAGCTCTGAGAAAGATCCTTATTTCTTAGAGGTTTATCGTTTCTTAGCTTTATCAAACTACTTCACCTCCCTAACCATTGATCCTCCTCTCTATGAGGATCAACTACTTGATTTCTGGAAGACCGGCCAAGAGGTCATTATGGACGGGGAGAAGGCACTGTCTGCCATAGTGCAAGGGAGAACAATCTTCATCACTCTGACCATCATCAATAGGCATCTTCAGCTGGATGATGAAGAAGGTGAGGTGTTCTTCTAAAAGAAGCTGTCAGTCATTCCTTTGAGGGAGATTTCTCTGTAAAGACCTTTAGGAAAGGGAAGGTCCCATCCCAGTGGTGATTCATGCTCCATGTGGTCATCCACAGCTTATCAAACAAGCATGGTGGATGGGACCAGATTCCTGAGGATCTCTCCTTCATAATCCATGGAATGGTTTAACGGGTCAAATTCAGGTATTCTCAGTTTGTTTATACCAATTTACTTGCTAATTTAGACTCCTTAGAGTATTACATGTTTCCTAGATATGTCCAGTACATTCTTAACTATGAACTAGGCTCACAGTTGAGGCAAACAGGTAACATTCTTAAACTGGGACAGATGAAGCCCGACATCTTTAAAATACTGAGAAAGCCCACTGTTGGCTTCTTTGGGGTAGAAACAACCCTTGTCCCAAAAATGTTAGAGCTCATTGCTCAAGGTGACAACCTAGCAGCACAAGCTAGTGTTAAGCCCTCACCTGTTATCCCCCAACCACCCACACAGCCTCAAATCACCATCACTTACCAAAGAAAATCCAAACAAACCCCTGCTTAGCTATTCAGTCTGTGGAGGCCCCCATATACTCACCCATACAGGAAGAAGTGGACACTGGAGCTCTCACTTCTCCTGAGGAGCAGACCACTCCCATCTCTCTAAGAATAGTGTTGAGGTTCCTCATGCTCAGCCTGATGAGCTCATTAGCCAACTGCCTTAAGCCATCACTCTGAGTCTCAACACTCAAGTGATCAACCTTCAGGGGATAGTTACCATCCACAGCCTATAGATCTCAACCAACCAATTCCAACCTTGACTTCTATACTGATGAAGATCTAGGTTTCAGTGAGTATAATGAGTCTCTCTTCTTTACCCCTACTCAAAGAGAGATGAATGCTCCTGATCTCCTATATCTATCCCACATCAGTCACCTACAACTAAGGTGGACACTTCTAAACCTGTTCAGGATGTCCATATAGAAGAGGCTCTCACTTCTGAAAGTGATTACATCATTAAGACCTCAACCATGGCAACTCAGCCCACTAACATCTCAACAAGATTTCCCGTGAGCAGAGGAAAACCAGCAGCCAAGAACCTGAAGCTGGTGGTGAGAGAGAGGACTTTGGTCCAATCATTCATCCCCAATGATTCTTCCGATGAAGATGAGGGGAATATGAGACTAAAGGTGCACAACTGACTAAAACTTACACCTATTTAGTCTCAAAGGTCAGTCACCTTGAATCTCAGGTGACTACCTTACACAACAGGATCAATGATCAGCAACTTGAGATTTCATATCTTAAGGAAAAACTAGCTGGGGACCCTTAAAAAGAGCTCACCAGGAACACAAGAACCTATGGATGTGATTGACCTATCTTCCAACTCACCTATGCAAGTGGGTGATGCTACCAAAAGGGAGAGAAAGTCATCACAGTTACAGAACCTGGGAGTTCTTAGAGAGAGTGGACATTGAGGACCCACCATCCTCACTTGCATTGTGCATTCTCAGCAACCTCCTCAAATTCACATTTCTATGGACTACACAGACTCCTTCATACAGAGTTTGTTTGAGGATGGGATACCAAGGGCTATGTCATCTTCACCATCTTCCAATCATATCATTGGGTGGAGATATGACAACATCAGGAAAGCCCTAATCATCATAAGAGTTTAAGGACAGCAAGAAGTCTTCAATTTTCAGACTTTGAACTACTATAAAGGTCTAGATTTAGTCAACATGCCACTTGTCAACCCAAGAAAATCAAGACAAGCTGACAGACTGGATCAAAGAATCCAAGACAGGATCACTGCAGAGTTCAGCTTAAGAAGGAGACTAGGGAATCAGGCAAGGCCATCGGTCAACTGGATGTTGAGGCAGACCCTAAGATTAGTTTCATAGGGGAAACCTTGACTGAAGGCCCAGTGGTAGAACCTGAGACCCCTATCTCATCATCATCAATGCTGCAGAGATCCACACTCCTATTGAGACACCTGCTGGTGAAGGTGCTTTCAACCTCTCTCTAGCCAGAGCTCAAATGCTGCAACAAGCAATGAAGGCCAAATCTCTCCCACCCTGAGTCACAAAGGTCTGTGAGTGACAAAGGGAAAAGAAATATGACATCTAAGGAGATTGAGGAGAGAGAGAGAGAGAGAGAGAGAGGAAAAGGAGGCTGAGGGGAGAAGGTTCCTCTGCTAAGTCTTCAAGACTCATGGAGTCTGCTATCAGGGCTGCCCCCAGACCAATACTCAGAATGATGAGTTAAGGCAATCAAGATAAACTATCTGCAGACAAGGAACTATGACATAGATAGTGTCTCTCTCCCCTTAGAAGAGTTGAATGAACTGGTTGATCTGGAAAGGTCAAAGGAGAAGAAGGAGGCAGAAGATGCAGAGCTTCTAGTACAAGTCAAATAAAAGAGAAGAAGAAAAATATTTTACAAGGATATGCCTACCCTCTCCCCAGTTCAGGAAATTCCTGCACAAGAAGATGTGGTTCAACAAGAACCTCAGGTTGACAAAGAAGAAGAGAGGATCAAGATGATCAACTACCTAAGTGCCATAGGCTTCTATTAGGAAGATGCACTCCTTCCCTTGTCCTATGACTATGTTGAGTTTGAGTACTTAAGACAACTAAGAAGAAGCTAAGGGAAGAAGCTGCAAAATCAAGAGCTATCATCCAAAAGAGCATGAAGAAGTCTGCTGATAGGCATGGGATGTTGAGCTTCTTAAAGCTATATGGATTCTCCAGAAGGAGACTTGGCCCCATGTCTCTATCCACTATGGATGAGAATATTAGGGTGATCAAGTAGAAGATCAAAAGTGGAGAGCTCATTGACTTACACTCCACTCCAAGTCAAGCCCCACCTGAAGTGGAGGTTAAGGTTGAACAACCAGAGACAACACAACCTGGACCTTCTGCTGAAACTCAGCAAGCTTCATCTTCTGATCCACAGCAGGGTCAACCTCCCTCTCCTTCTGAGCTAGAGAGAGAGGAAATCCCAACTGAGAAAGACAGTGAAGATCAATCTGGTACTGCACGCCAGTCTTCTCAGTTAAAACCTGTAAAGAGAAAGAAGAGGATGGCTTCTAAACCAAAGCCAAAGAAGAAGAAGACTAAACCCTCTTCTAAACCCCAGGATGAGTCAGAACATCTTGAGGTGTGCAGTCAGTGGATGCTACATCAACTCCAATTCAAACAGCTCCTCTAGCATCAGAAAGACCCATCTTGTCTTGGACATACACCACAAATCCAGAAAGATGGCTTGTCATTAGAGATCAAGGCACTGAAGACATTTACACATGGCAAGATATGTTTCAGTTGCCTCTACATGACCTCTTTGATATGAGAAGACATTTTGATAGTCTAAAGGATCCTGATCACCTTATGAAGAAAGGATTGGTGATCATCATAATGAGGACTGTTGATATCTGAAGTCGACTAAGTGTTTTGGTAGCATCAGCCTAGGGGGAGTTTGTAGAGATCAGTGAAGAGGCTGATGCAACCTAAACATCCAATGTCTATCCTGCATGCTGCACAAGTACATTGAAGAAGAATGCTTAGGAAGTTTCACACATACAATAGAAATATTCTAAGTGTGAAATCTTCCGAAGCCAAGACCAATATCTTCGAAGCCAAATATGAAGTCTTCCGAAGCCTCAGAGACAAAGTCTTCTGAAGCTTCAACTCATGAAGACAGATTTCTTCCAAAGACTTTTAACACATGCTTTATCTGATGTACTTTTCCATAAAGCTGGACACTTTCCGTTGCACCTCTGTAAGGTCACCAACTTACATGAGTTGGTAAAAAGGTCCATGCTTTTGGTAACTGTACATTGAGGTCTTGAGTCTGTAAGTTTCTATTCATGTACTTTATCCTTTTTGTAATAGATAAGGATGTGAGCTATGGCATGTCATAGTTACAAGTCAAAAGGCTGCCTTTTGACTCTACAATTGATTTTGTTTTGTGTCTAGTCAATTTTATCCAGTTGGCTTTCAAAGTATAGTCGGCTGTAGGATGTAGTATAAGTATCTCATGTTCTTGTATCTTTGAATCATGCTTTTGTAACACTTGTAATAGAGCATAGATAAAAAAATATACTACATTCTTGAAAACCATTACTTGTGTTCTTAGTGTCTTACCTTGGTTAATCCAGTCATTGTGTTTGATTAAGTTTAGTTAATCTCCTCTTTGTGTTGTTGTGTTGTAACTCAACCCCCTTCAACGATCCTGTAGAGGTAAACGGTGGTAAGAGAGGGATCAACGGAAAAGGGACACTTAATATGGTATAGATAATAAGACAATCCAAGCATTGTTTGGAAATGATTAGAGTCAAATATAATACGGTCGGTATAAATTCGAGTTACTCCAGGTTTCGACATATATTTAGTTTGGAAGCGAACTGGGATGATAGTAGTCTATACTTTATCACGTCACATATAAAGTTGTCACCGCCGCACATGCTTATTTTACTTACATTTGAGTTAATTAACGTTTCAACATGAATTTTGTTTCAAGTCACATCGAATACAATACACATTCATTCGATGGTATAAATTCAAACTAATCTGTGTTTAAACATAAGCTTAACTACATGACAACTTTATAACATTGAAGTTTAATATGTATAGCTCAAAGATAAACCTTTAAAAATTTTACCTGAAATCTAATGTTATAAAAATGGATCAAATGTTGCAACAAATAGAATAACCTATGTCAGCATGACAAGGATTGGTGCATCGACTGGATATGATATTTATTAAAAATGATAGCTATAAATGTATAAGTTATGAAACCAAATCCAGACCTTTATAGTTATAAAGAAGAAAAGCAAAAATGTAAGGTCAAAACATAGATAAAACAAGCATTAAAAAGTAAGACAAACATCTACTTTTAGTATCATTAACACCGCATTGTTGTCTAATAACTAATACTGGTATTATGGTACGTGTTATTATTCACATCCTAAATTCCTTTTTAATTGTTCTTCATACATATGTAGCAGAGAGAATGAATGATTGAACATTTTTTGTTATTTTCATGTCCTAATTTTTTTTAATTGTTCTTTAGACATATGTATGCAGGAGAGTGAATGATTGAACATTTATCACGTTAAGTGTTATTCTTGGCTTAAAATCTTCTTTCCTTTTTATTATTACGTAAATGAAGGCAAGAAACAAACCAAATGTAAATGGTATGAAATGTATAAACAGATGGTATGAAACAAAACTCAAGGTATAACAAAACGTATGAATGAAACAACATCAACATCTAAAAATTTTAAGTAAGTTCATTAGAATTTAGTACTGAACCCTAGAAATTAGAGGAATGAAGGTATTAGGAAGATACTTGTATTATTGTCGGAATCAGAGAGAAACGACAATGACAACACCTAACAGCGATGCCAATGTTCTTTTTTCATGGAGCGATAATGGAAGGGGTAGGAAAGGTTATGACGTTTGTCCACAGGTCTTTTGATTGATAGCGCATGTGATGGTTCAATTATTCTAGAGGTCTGATGATTCATGACATTTGTGACAGTTGTGATCGGTTGATTTGCGATGGATCTCCATAAAGCAAGGACGGTAATGACATATGTGAAAAATAGGTATGTTGATCGATGGTAGTTGCGGTGATTATGGTTGGTTGATTGACGGATACTAGGACAACGATAGAATGCAAGACGAGAAATGGAGGAGTTATGGTGAAGGGTTGTCATTGGTGGCGGTTGTTGATGGAGAAGGCAACATCAGATGTTGTTGAGGGAGAAAGGCATCCAACCATATGTGGGTTTGAGAGATTTAGCGAATATGGGGTAAACGGTGGTAACAAGGTATTGAAGGAAAAGGGACGCTTAATATGGTATAGATAATAAGACAATTGAGCATTGTTTGGAGACGGGTGGAGTCAAATATAATATAGTCGGTATAAATTCGAGTTACTCTATGTTTTGACATATATTTAGTTTGGAAGCGAACTGGGATGATAGTAGTCTATACTCTATCACATCATATATGGAGTAGCCGCCGCCGCACATGCTTATTCTTATTTACATTTTGAGTTAATTAACGTTTCGACATGAAATTTGTTTTGAGTCACGTCAAATACGATATACACATCCATTCGATGGTATAAATTCAAACTAATTTACCTTTAAACATAAGCTTAACTTAAAAAAACAAGTCCAGTCAATATAATATATATTTATCACGTCACACGTACGAGACTATCGAAATAAACAACGACATATAAAATAAAATAAAATAAAATAAAATAAAATAAAATAAAATAAAATAAATAATAAAACCCTAGTCGAAAGTTGTAATCACGGAAACAAGGATTACATGAATATAAATCCCAGGTATGAGCAGACACGTGTAAATCATGCGGGAAAAAGACATCCCTTACAATTTACATTTACATTGACATACATACTCTTGTCACTTGTCACTCTCACCGTCGGACAACCAATTCCTCCGGCAGACACCTGAAAGTGAAAGATGTCGATCGAGAGGCCTACGAGCAATCCACCACCGATCGATGCTCATGCTGATGCCACCAACTCCACATTCGATTTCAACTCCTTTCATCCTCTTCACATCAAAACAATCGATTTCAACTCCACCACCACCACCACCACCACCACTCCTAGGCGAATCTACGCATTCTCCCACCGCTGTGCACCTCGCCGTCGCATTTCCGCTTCCGACAGCGACAATCAGGCGACGGAGAACAAGCTGATCTTAAATTCTCTACAGACATTACTTGCCAAGGGTGAAGGGCATGATTCTAAGAGAAAGAGGAAGAGGAGGTCCAAGAATGAGGGGGAATTCGAGGGTTTAGGGGTGATCGATGTTGATGGAGAGGCGATTGATCTGAAGTTTCTGGCTTCTGGTGGCGATGGTGCGTTTGAATCGGAATTGAAGAGGATGACGGAGGGGATGGTGGGAGAAGATGAGTTTCTAGGGTTTTTGAAGGTTTAGAAGGGCGGTGGGGCAGCAGCCGGAGACGGAGGAAGTACGTCGACGCCGCCGTCGTCGTTGTGAAGGCGTTGCCGGCGAATTGGAAGATCTTGCTCTCCTTACGCCCCCGTGTTCGCCGGCCGTCCCTCTATTGCCGGAGATTCGTTAGGTAACTTCGTTTTTCGATTGTGTTTTGTGGGTGATTCGTTGTTCTTCAGTTCAGGATTACGATTGAAAATTGCAGTGAATTGAGTTGTGGCTACGATCCTTGTCAATTATGTTATGATAGTTATCTGAAATTATGAACATGAATAGATTTGATGAACACCCAAAACAAGTGATTATCTGATCATCAGACTTCAAATTACGTTTAATCCATACAGTATATCCTGCATCATGTTCCGTTCAAACTGATTATATGACTCTAATTAGTCAGTATCACATTGTTAATTTCAGTACTCACATCCGAACACCCCTGATTCTCGGTATTTTGCTTTCCTAATGCTATCAGTCCGTCGGAAGAACATTTTAAATCGTGCAAAGACGTTGCTCTCTACTTGAAATCTCATTTTGGAACAATTAATGCTAATCCTCCTGAAGGGGACATGATTCAGATGGAGATGGACTGTCAAATGAAGCTTGAATCAGTAAGTAAATTACATGATTACTAGTTATATCGATTCTGATAGGTTAAAAGTTAACTATTTTACCTTCTTTTAATGTTATTAGGGAGGTCAAGTTCCTAGATCATCTCATCCTGCTTCAGAAATTGATGTTATGGGAACTAATAACTTGCGTAAAGTTAAGTGTAATATCTGTACGGATTCATTTACATCCATAGCTGGATTAGAATCCCATCTGCAAACGTCTCATGGAAATAATATTCAGATGTTAGACATGGATACTTTGACCAGAAAGCGTTCAGTACCCCGTGGTCAGCTTCTTGTTCAAGAGCACAATGTACCGCAGAAAACAATTGTAAATAAGGTAACAAATCAAATCATAACTTTCTTTAGTTTTCTTAGAAATTATTTTAACGCTTGTGTTACCTTCTTTTGTGATTTTTATAAACTTTAGAAATTTGTTACTCGGGTAGTCTGGATTCCTTATATAAAATATTTATATAGCTATGATAACAAGTTTCTATAAGCTTAATCACTTAAAGGTCACGGGTATTTGCTAGGAACTGAAGTACCAAACTGCATAGAAGTTGGCTTATTTTTTTCCTATCATGTCTTATATGGATATAGGTTGACTTGGGACGAGATAATTAGCTAGATTAGAATGGTAGAGGTAGACCTAGGTTGACTTGGGACGAGATAATTAGGCGAGATATGATAGACTTGCACCTCTCTGAGCACATGATTGAGGATAGGAGTGCGCGGAGGCGTAGAATTAAAATTAAGGACTTTTAGCGGGATCTGTGGGTAGGAAGGGTATTCGTAGACTTAGTTGCGGGACCCCTGTTTTCTTCAATCTGCCCTTTCTCGCGTTTCTTGCCGCTTATTTGTTGTACACACTTTCTGAGCTTTTGTGTGATCTATACCTGTGTGTTGTATGCCGTATATTATTACTGCTACGGTTATTGTTTTCCTTATTGAGTCGAGGGTCTCTTCGGAAGCGGTCTCTCTATCTCCCAAGATAGAGAAAGACTCGCCACCAACTACCCCTCCCAGACCCTGCTCTTGAGTGGGATTTACTGGGTATGTTTGTTTGTTTGTTTTATGTTTTATATGGATATGAAGGGCTGTCATAATTAAGTGATGAATGAATAATTTGTGTGCTGAATGCCAGAAAAATAACACACTCTTTTCAGGACACTCTAATGAGGCCTAATGAGCTGAAAGATATCTCGCTGAATGCAGAAGGATCACCAAATGGATCGGAAAACAATTCTGAAGGGAAGAGTAACTTCAAAACAAGATGTATCTGGTGTCTTGTTGAATTCTTTCGTGAGCCTGTTGATGCAGAAACTCTTGCAAATTCATGTGGTTTCATTTGTCCAAAATGTAAACAAGATGTTTCATGGAGGTTTGAAAATGCTTTGTCTGAGTTGACTCAGCATGCCGAAAATGATGTGTATTTGACTTCATGCAGCCACATCTTTGTGAGCCTGAGGTTATAATTTTTATGTTTCAAAGCAATTATTTTTCTTACCACATTATGACAAAATATTGATATTGATCGAGATCATAATACTAACACGAGTTCATACTTGGTAAGAAGATGGTTTTGTAACTCCAATGAGTTTGTTTGTTTTGCAGTTTCATTTCAAGAAATCAATGGAAGATGGTCAAGATACCGCTTGGTGGTTGCTAATGTATGTAGGTGTGCAGTTTTTCTTATACATATAACTAGCAAGCTGATCATACTTTTGCTGGTAAAAATTAGAAAACCTTTGTTTTTTTAAGTTTTAACATTTAGTCAACGTCTTGCAATTAGGTCTTATAGAGTTATATAAACTTGCGTGGTATGCATGTGTGAACATATCTAGCAAGTATATCTGGTTTAGTTCCATTTCAGCATTTAATGGTCGTTTCGCTTGTTCTTTTTGGTTTTCATAAATCATCAATGCTTAAGATTTAAATGTTTAGAGTTTAAGGTTTAAGGTTTCTAATGTTTAATCAAGGTGTGAAAGCCTTTGTTGTGTCCTAACGTAAGACTGGTCATGCTTCTTTTCAGAAACAAAGTAAAGAGAGGTTTCATTACATTGAACTCTGTGTTTGGTCACGAAGGCTATTTTGAGATCTTGGTGTCATACAAGTTACAAATCTCATGTTTGTCTAAACGTCGGCTTTGTTACAAATCAGCTGAATTGTTTCACTGCTATGTAACTGTGATGATTTCACATAATCATCCTTAACAAATCTTTGCAATAATCTTGTTTTGAATGTGCTGGATTCATGGTTATTGAAGATCTTATGTACTTGTTCACCATAAATTTTACAAATGACAACACATCTGTTGCCTTGTTGTAGGCCGGTGGCCATTGTGTGTACCAACAAAAGCATCCATTCAATTCCATAATTTGGGGATAATTTGTGGGATAATTTGTGGGATAATTTGTGGGATAATTTGTGTGATTGATGTGAATTTGAAGAAAACTCACAAGTTTTTTTTCCTTTCCAAATGTGCTGCCATATATCGTGTTTGCTATATATTTGTGTTTGTTAGGGTGTTTGGGGTGTAACCTTTTGAACCCTTGAACCCACTCACTTAAACCAATCAGAGACTTTGTTTTCGGATTGTAAATATTTCTTCTAACATGAAGTGTGTATTAACTCATGTTTGAATTAAAGTTAAGGATGCCATCTTGCAAACAAAAGAATGAATCCTTCAATAAAAGGGTGTATCTTTTTGAACCCTTTCAATCCGCTACTTTTTAATTAAAAAACATTTTTTTAAATAAACTAAAATCCAAAAAATCAACTTTCATTAATTATTTTAAAACAATTTACTAAGAATTAAAAACAAACTACTGGTCGACATCAAGTGACGCATGCAACATCAATTAATCTTGCTAAGCAATGCTTCGAGCATAATTGGCAAGTATTGATGCTCACCTCTTATGTATCGACCTCATAGCGCTTTTGGGTATATTCTTCAAAACTAACGTATTATCATGTGTGTAGGACAAAAGTGTGATGTCATGACTAGTCGGTGCTCGTAAATTTATCTCCACATAAAATGAAGATAGTGTTGTAAAAGTACTCCAAACTTACCGTAGAAGTTCTAGCAGAAATAGTGAAATGTTCGTTGTAAGGGTTGGGTAAGTTATCATAAGCAAGTTGATGGATAGCAAATGTGTATTTCTGAATTGGCTCTTTTCATCCTCCCATCATACCTTTCTTGAAACCACTCACATCACGCATTTATATCATCAATGATTTTCATAAATAACACCTTTGACATACGAAATCTAGCTCTAAACGTATCATCATTGTATTTCGATCTCTCCTTAAAATAATCGTTTATTAAAGGGGTATTTGTTTTCTCTGAGAAACATTCCTGAACTCTTTTGTCTGCGCTGCGCAGACCACGCGCAGACGTTGGGCTCTGTAGATTTTTTGCTTTTGAAAGACGTTTTATTAAAAAACATATTCCTAACATCTGCGTTGAGAAAACATGAACCTACCACTTCTTAGGTGTTGTTTGTTTTTTCTGCAGGAAAACGTCTGCAGTTTGCGGACCACATCTGCAGACAGCAGCAGAAGATGTGGACCAAATATCTGCAGTCTGCAAGAAAAAGACTGTTTGTTTTTTTAACATCTGCAAAATGATGAAAATGTTCTGTAATTAAACTAAATTTATTTTTTAAACTTTAAAAACAACTAATACATTAATATTATAAATAAAAGTCATAGGAATACATTAAAATATAAATAAAAGTCATACAACACTACAATAATATTCACAAAAACCATACAAATACATTTATAATCATTTATTCGACATCTTGCATTAACTGCTCAACAATTCATTTTTTAACTAAGTCATATATTCTCGATCATTTCATAAACCATACGAATACATTTTGATCAAACCCCACAAAACAGTAAAGGTAAAAAACCAAACATTAATGAGTCAATCAAGATTCTTGAGCAACAATAATCACTATTGGGGTTTGTTTTGTCCAGATTAATAAGATGGGTTTTGTACAGAACTTCTTTTCTTCAAGAGTCAAAAGAGTTCTCTCGCAAAAGGGACCTGAAATCAAACAAAAACCCACAAAAATTGAAGATTAAGAAACCTTGATGAAGGTGAAATCTTTGAAATTGGTACAAATCAATAAAGGGATTGAAGGAGAGATTGATTACAGTCTCCAAGAACATCAGGGGCTCCAATAACAGCTTTGAACATCAGGGACCTCCATCGCTGGAACACGACGAGGGGTGGGAGAGGGGAGGTGGCGGTGGAAACGACGGTGGAACACGACGGTGACGATGGCGGGCGGTGGGGAGGGGTAGGGCTGCCAGAAGCGGTGAACCGGTTGGTAGAGTGGGGAGGTGGGTTAGAGTGGAGAGGGGGGGGTGTTAGGGTTCAAATGAAAGAAGAAAGGGAGAAAAGGTTGTGAAGAGTTCAGAAAACCTGTTCCACATCTTCTCCGTGTAGACGTCAGGAAGACGTTTTTTAATGAAACGTTTTCCAGAAAAAAACACTCTGCGAAGTAAAAACCTCTTCCCGCGTCTGCGAGCGCGCAGATGAAGAGGTGGGGAAGAGGTTTTTAAAAAACAAACAACCCCTTAGATCTTTTAACCTCTTCTCAACTTTACAATACATTCTCACATCCCACCACTTTAACCTCCTCCCCATCCTCCCTCTCAAGTCTCACCACCGCCCGTCCCACCTCCCCCAAACTGTGCCTCCTCTTGTGCCCGCCTCCCTCCCTCCGCCGGCCCCTACCCTCCACCGCCACTCCCTCCACCGGCCCCTACCTCCGCCGCCACTCCCTCTCACAACCGTCGACCCCTTCTTCAAGGTTAGTTTTTTTAAGTTTTGTTTGATGTGTGGTTTTATGAAGTATGTTTGTGATTTGTTTTAAGTTTTTAGTTGATTTGTTGTTTATGTAGTATGATTTGTGATTTGGTTAGTATGATTTGTTATTTGGTTTAGGGTTTTGTTTGATTTGTGATATTAGATGGTATGATTTGTGATATTAGATGGTATCATTTGTGATTTAAGTCAGGGTTTTGTTTGATTTGTGATATTAGTAGTATGATTTGTGATATTAGTATTGTATGATTAGTGATTTTAGTTTGTATTGTTAGTGATTGGTTATGGTTAGTGATTTGATTTAGTATTTGGTTTGATTTGTGGTTTTTGTACTATGATTTGTGATTTAGATTAAGGTTTTGTTTGATTAGTGATTTTAGTTTGTATGGTTAGTGATTTGTTTTGTGATATTAAATAACTTTACTTTAGTTACAAAATATTTTGGCAGTCTGCAGATGTTAAAAAACAATTTTCTCTTGCAGACTATAAACATTTAGTTCACTTCTTCTGCTGCAGATGTTATTCGCAGACTGCAAATATTTCTTACAGAAAATACAAACAACACTTAAGAGATTGTGTACTTTTATCTAATCACGTGGCATGTATCTTTTTAAAAGTTGATGTATCCTTTTCTTGAGATACTATACGATGTTAGCAACAACCAAACAACAAGAAAATTAAATTTGCCATCGTACTAGAAGATAGTGAGCAGTCAGGCATCGAAGGGGAGGAGGATCATTGTGATGTAGAGTGTATTTGAATTTGGAGTGCATTTTGTTGTGTAAAATGGGTTATTTATAACATAAGTTCATGATGAAACGCAATGAGAGACCAAAAATCTATGTGGCTACAATGATGAATATTAGTAGTTCAGACGTTATTTTATTCTATTCACATTACATACGAGTACATGTAGGTCACATACGAATGGCATGGCCATATGTGATTAAGTATAAAAACAAATAGTGTCAAAATGTCATTTCTAAGCAATACAATGACACATGTTAAACCCAGATTTTTTTCATAGTCTTTTTATATTAAATACCTTTGTATTATATCATTTTCAAACGAAATATCTTTTCTATTATATCACTTTTAGATTAAATATATTTTTTACCATAACCTTATCTAACTATTATTATAAAGTTAACAACAACAACAATTTTTGTTATTTTATTAGTAAAATTTAATAGTGAGTGGAGAAGAAGGTTAATGCAACCAAAACTAGATCACTTAAGTTATTTTGATGCTGCATGCAAAGGCTTCCGAAGCTTTTCATGGAACTTCCGAAGGTTGTAGAGTTCTTCGAGACAAAGGAAAAGTCCAACTTCCGAGACAGCAGAACTCTACTTCCGAAGACAAATGCATACTTCCGAAGTTGAAGACTTAGAAGAATAAAGTGAAGACCACTTCCGAAAGTAGATGAAGAAGTCTCCAAGTCTTGGAAGAAGCAACCTCTTCCGAAGTATAAAAGTGGTTTCGAAGTACTTACTCTTCCGAAGCCATTTAACCTTTGGAAGACACTGCTATAAACCAGTGGACACAAGTATGGTCTCTGACACTCTGCTGCAGACTTCTGATACAACATGGCTTCTTCTTAAAGAACCATGTTGTTGACCATACTTTATTTCACTCTTTACCTTTCATGATAGTACAGTTGCCATCTTTAGTTGGTGATAAAGGTAAGTCAGGGACATGTCCTGACTACCAAATCTCAAATAAGACTTTATCCAAGATACCTTAACTTATAGTTTGTAGTATAGCTTTAGCTAAAGGACCCAGCTGGTATCAAATATATCCGGCTGTAGATAATATTATATATAGGTTCTCCTTGTAACTCAAAACACACAATCTGCTTGTAAGAGTCTTTGTATCTTGAGTTGAGAATCAATATATAAAAGTATCTTGAAAATTATCTTTCTGTGTTCTTAATTACTTTTCATATTGGATCAACTCTTATTGATTCTTACCCAAGTGTGATTCTAGGTGAGTTTGAGAGAAAACATTTGTGTTTAAGTGACAAACACCGATCCTGCAATTGGTATCGAGCATCTCAGGCTCTTAATTGCGTGATCTAACCATCCAAATCAACCTGTTTTCACTCCTCCCTACCACCCACTCACTCAAATGGCCCTCAACAAATCTGAAGTAGAAATGGGGATGATGACAAAGTGCCAATCATCACCCTGAAAACTTCAGGTCTTGGAGTAAAGAATGGAAGCTTCATTAGATACCAAGACAGCAAAAATATGGAACTCGATGTCAATGGACCGTACAAGCCAAAGGTGGCTTCACCGTGGAAACGGTGCCATGATAGAAAAGGCTGTCGAGGAATATTCTGATGAAGACAGAAAGAAGATTGGACATCGATAGCAATGCTATGACTAGTCTCATGACTGCAATACCAAACTTTATTATGGTGGGGTCGAGCATTGCAAGACTGCCAAAAGAATTGTTTGATGCCCTTGCTCAGATGTATTCTTGCTCCAACGACTCAAAGGACTCACTGAAGGCAGCAGTTCGAGAAAACCTCACATATTGCTGGAGAGACCCTCAGCCAGCAGTACTTCAGGTACAAGGATCTTATCTCTTCCCTTCAGTCTGTAAAGATCACTCCCTGAACTTAGAGATCTCACTAGAAAGTTATGAGTGCTCTTCCAAATGAGTGGACATTCTACTGTCTGTCTCTATCAAGAGAACAGAAAACTTGAACACTCTTTCCATGACTGAGCTCTATGGCATCCTTGATGGATACCGTCTAGAGATGGAGAGTAAGAAGGGCCACAAAAAAAGCAGATCTATGAGTCTTCCTGCTAGCAACGCTTTAATGGTTGCTGAAGGCTCATTAACCCTCAACCTCAGCACTTCCTGACTTATCAGCAGCCATCCTGCTCATCTGGTCCCTACATCACTTATCCTGAGACTCCAAGGTCTCAACAGGCTCAACACAAACTCCTTCCAGGAAAGTGTTGCCTTTGTCATGAGAGGTGGACACTTAGGAGATTTTCAATACTGCTTTGATGATCTTGAGTGCTTCAGCCCAGATGATGTAGAGTATGTGGACATTGTCCAGCAAATGGCTCTTTTAACTTACAGAGCAAAGAAGTTCTTTAAGAGAACTGGAAGGCACTTCCCTCAGAACCTAACTACGAGCAAGTTCGGGTTTGATAAGACCAGGGCAAAGTGTTACAACTGTAACCAACTGGGTCATTTTGCAAGGGAATGCAAGGCTCCCAAGACCAATCCGGGAACCCCACAGGCCTCCACACATCCCTCAACCTCAAAGCCCACTAAGAAGTCAACTGAGACGGCCGCAATGGCTCAAGAAGTTACTGGAGCTTCATGGTACAGGATGTGACTCCTGCTCAAGCTCTCATGGCCGGAACAGATGATGCCCAGGATATGAACATCTCTGCACTCCAGCCTGTATAGCTAAAGTTAAACTCTATCAGGATTACAATATGGAAATCAGATCTGACATTGAGTCTTTAAATATTCTAAAATCTGATTTTAAAAGAGCTGAATCTGACTATCAAAAGAAAATTGATGAGTTGGAGAAAACTGTATCTCTTTTGAAACATGAACACACCAACTACAAGACTCAAATCAAGGATCTGATATCCAAATTGTCTGAGGCTCAAGCCCAGCTTGTCACTGCTGAGGCTTAGGCCAGGAAGCATGCAATCTTGAGCAAAACTTCCAAGCTATCTTAATCATCCTCCCATTCCAAACTCTGTTATCAGAACAAAGAAGGGTTGGGAACCAATGAAATTGCTCCACCACATCCTATGAGTCTATCAGATAGCTAGATGTGGTACTGAAGAGCAAGAGGTTCCAATGCTGACCCTTTCTTTCAGAGTTAAAGGATGAGGCACCAATAGTGGCCACCACAGGGAAGGAACAGGTAGATAAACCTATCGCCTCCTGTGATGATCAAATCCTAACCACCAAAGCCAGAAGAAGTAGAGCTAAAGCTGCTAGGAGAACTGCTAAGAAAGTGGTTGAATCCAAACTGAAAATTGACCCCAAACAGAAGGGTGTCTTTGTTTCAGCTGGTTTCCAAGTGTTGGGTACTTCTGATTCAGGAAAGGAATGTAATACCAGCATTCCTGTCCTACCAAAGGATCAGAAGTTAAAGGGAAAAGTTGCTGACGAAGAAAAGAAAAACAAGAAAACAGCAACCCTCACTTCCCCAAAAGACTAACATTGCAGCATCATGTGTGGCCTGCAAAATCATATGGCAAAAGATTGTTACTACAATCCTGCAAGCACACATTATGCAAATAATGTTAGGAAAGAAGGAGTCAGGGAAGGTTTCACATTTGGACCCTTCCATACGGTTCAAGAGTTGAAGAAGGGAAAGTAGTTTCCAAAGCCAAGTTGCTTCGGAAGAAACTCCTCTTCCGAAGGGAAAATGGCTTCGGAAGCAAAAGCTACTAAGGTTCGGAAGAACAAGAAAGCTCCCTTGAAACCATCCAAGAAGAAGACTGCTTCGGAAGAAAAGGTGGTGAGGACTTCTTCCGAAAAGAAAGAAGCTTCAGAAGAAGACCATGCTGCAAAAGCTTCACAAGCTCATCCTCCAAGATCAGCCAAAGGGTGGACTGGAAGATCAAGGAAGATGTTGCAGCCCAAACCTCTTCCTTAAAGACCTCTGTTGAACCCCCATGCATATCATTTGGTTCACTCATGTCTTTATCTTTGGAAGAACCCAAGACCAATAAAGCTTGGGTTTCCAAACAAAACTGAATTCTCATCTTATGTGCAGGAACATCCATTTGACAAGAACAACATGTATGGATTGTAGATAGTGGATGCTCCAGGCACATGACAGGGAACAGACATCTCCTTCAACAATTTCAACATTATGATGGAGGTCCTGTCCAGTTTGGAGGTGAGCCGGAGGATATATTTTGGCAGAGGGAGTATATCCAATGGTATGTTAACCGTTGACAAAGTTAACTTTGTCAAACAGCTTGAACACAATCTGGTAAGTGTTCTCAATTCTGTGATCAAAAGCACCAAATGCTTTCACAGAACATGAGTGCATTATCCTCAAACCAGGGATGACAATTCCTCCGGAATTGGTGCTTCTTAGATCTCCCAGGAAAGGGGATATGTACAAGCTTGATATGAACAATGCTTCCCAATGGGTGAAGTATCATGCTTTCTTTCCAAAGCTGATAGTGATGAGTCAACACTGTGGCATAAACGTATGTGTCATGTAAATTTTAAGACAATGAATAAATTGGCTAAAAAAACTTGGTACATGGTTTGCCTAAAAAGGAGTTTTTCTGCAAAGACAACTGTGTTGCATATCTAAAGGAAAGGGAAACAACACAGGACATCTCATAAATCTAAATGTGTTAACTCTATCACTACTCCATTACATTTATTGCACATGGATCTTTTTGGTCCACAAGTATAATGAGCATTGGAAGGAAATCATATTGCCTTGTGATAGTTGATGATTTTACAAGATTCACATGGGTATTCTTTTTAAGAACTAAAGATGAAACTGCTGAAACATTAAAATCTTTTATTCTTAAAATAGAAAATCAAATTGATCACAAGGTTAAAATAATTAGATGTGATCAAGGGACTGAGTTTAAGAACTTCGTTCTTGACTCATTCTGTAACTCAAAAGGGATTGCCAGACAATATAGTGCTCCCAGAACTCCTCAACAAAACGGTGTTGCTGAGAGGAGGAATAGGACACTTATTGAGGCTGCTCGAACTATGTTAGCTGATTCAAAGCTACCTCTAACATTCTGGGCAGAGGCAGTCAGCACTGCATGCTATGTGCAGAACAGAGTTCTTGTAGTTAAGCCCATGGAAAACCCCTTATGAGCTATGGAACAAAAGGCCACCGTTCATTGGCTTTCTAAGGTCCTTTGGCAGCAGGTGTACCATACTTAACACAAAGGACAATTTAGCAAAATTTGCTGAAAAGTCGGATGATGCTATCTTTGTTGGATACTCTTCTAGTTCCAAAGCTTACAGAGTATACAACATTAAGAATCAACAATTTGAGGAGTCATCCAATATAGTTGTTAATGAGCACACTCCTTGTGTTAGGGGGAATGGGCCTGATCACATCTTTGATTTAGAATTGTTTCCAAACTATTCTAAACCCTCTTGTGAGAATGTTTCAGTTGGAATAGGTGCTCAAAATGATGCTGATGCTGCTGCTAATGATCAACTGTTGAGCTTCCCAGGCCTAGACCAAATTCTCCAAGTGCTGCAATACATCAAACTTCCACTATTCACAGATTCGACAGTTAACTATATCAAGGAATAGTGAAGCTTCAACAAGTGAGTCACCTACTGAGCCTCAAAGCTCATCAGGTGATCCACCACAACACCAGGCAGAAGGAGGTAGTATTTTGAAGGAACAGACAACTGTTAATAATACCTCACAGCCAACTATCGATGATGTTTCTCATTCATTCAATCAGTCCTCATTGAATGACTTTGAAACAACAGCTGGACAGAGTGTTCTAGTTCCTGAGCAGAATATGTCCAACCTGGATCTATCTCTGCAATGGAAGTGATTCCTCGTCTTAGGATTCACAACACTCATCCAACTGAGAACATCATAGGGAATGTCTCTGAGGGTGTGAGAACAAGAGGACAGACTCATCAAGGGAATGTCTGCTTGTACTCATGCTTTCTATCTCAGATGGAACCCAAGAAGGTAGAAGATGCCTTAAAAGATAGTAGCTAGATTGAATCGATGCAAGAGGAGCTGCTTCAATTCAAGAGAAAGAAGGTATGGAACCTATGTCCGTACCATCTGGTCAAGTACCCATAGGCACCAAATGGGTTTTCCGAAACAAGAGAGATGATAGAGGCTTGATCATCAAGAATAAGGCAAGACTTGGTTCAAGGATACACTCAAGAGGAAGGAATCGATTATACTGATGTCTTCGCACCAGTTGCAAGACTTGAGGCAGTTTAGGATCTTCCTTGCTTATGCTGCATCCAAGGACTTCACAGTATACCAACTGATGTCAAGTGTGCTTCTATACGGGGATATAGAGGGAAGTGTATGTATGCCAACCTCCAGGATTTGAAGATCCACAACACCCAACTATGTGTGCAATTGGATAAAGCTCTATATGGGCTGCACCAAGCACCTAGGTGTGGTATGAGACTCTGTCTCAGTTTCTTCTGAAGAATGGCTATACTAGAGGTACCATTGACAAGACTCTCTTCATTAGAAAATTGGAAAGGACATTTTGCTTGTACAAGTCTATGTCGATGACATCATATTTGGTTCCTCAAATGACCAAATGTGCAAGGACTTTGAGAGATTATGAAGAAAAGGTTTGAGATGAGCTCCATGGGAAAAATGGACTTTTTCCTTGGAATTCAGGTAAAGCAAAAAAATATGTCTCTGACATCTTAGAAAGATTTGAGATGAAGGATTGCAAGCCTGCCAAGACACCCATACCCAGAAACCATAATCTTTGTCCTGACTTGAGGGGGAGGATACTGATACATCAGTATAGGGCAATTATTGGTTCTCTGATGTATCTTACAGCAAGTAGACCTGATATCATGTTGCTACTTGTTTGTGCAAGATATCAGGCTGCTCCTAAGGTGTCTCACTAGCTGCTGTTAAGAGAATCCTCAGATACCTCAAAGGAGCACCTAAACTAGGTCTCTGGTATCCCAGAAACAAGGATTTCAATCTTTATGGATACTCTGACAGTGACTACGGCGGCTGCAATATTGACAAGAAATCAACATCGGGAGGATGTCAATTTCTTGGTGGAAGGATCATCTCATGGCAATGCAAGAAACAATCTGTGTCTCTACATCAACTGCTGAAGCTGAATACATTGTTGCTGCTAGTGCTTTGTGCTCAACTGCTATGGATTCAAAATCAGATGTTAGACTATGGATTCAACTTTATGAGTACTCCTATCCATATTGACAACAACAATGCTATCTCTATTACTGAAAATCCGGTGAAGCACTCCAAGACTAAGCACATTGATATCAGGTATCATTTCATTAGAGACATTCATGAAAAAAATCTAATCAGGTTAATCAAAGTTGATTCAAATGAAAAATATGCTGATCGTTTACCAAAGCTTTTGATGAACAAAGGTTTAAGTATCTCATAACAGCTATTGGGATGATAAACATTGATTAATCTGATCTCTTTTGAAAACCTTTTAATATGTAAGTCTTGTGTCAATACAATTTAAGCCCTGTCACAAGGAATTCTCTCTGAAAATTTCTAAGTGTAAATTCCTCCGAAGAAATTAACCTTCGGAAGACATTATTATATCTTTGAAGCATAATTTCTCAAAGGATAACTTTCTTCTCGAAGAATATTTGGTCTCGGAAGAAGCGATTGATTGCATATCAGATCTACTTCGAAACTTACAAATTCTCTATTCGGAAGCAACTCTAACCTTCGGAAGCATATATTGGCTTTGGAAGTAAGAATTGCCTTCGGAAGACAAGTTACCTTCGGAAATATTTTACACGGAAGAGAGATCTCACTGTGTAACGTAAATTTCTTGGGCCCCACACTGTAAAAAGCAAAGATTTTGTTAATGATGTCGGATTATTTAACTGATTTTAACCTTACCGCCGTTGTCATTTTATCCACTAAACCATCACATCACCTTATCCTAACCCCCATTACCGTCTCTCCACAATCTTTTAAATAATCTCGACTATGCACTTCACTCTCATACTTGCAAACTTTACAGCCCTAGAAATTTCTTCTACTCATTTTACCCAGCTCAAATCATTCCCATTCACCTTTCCAAATGGCATTCAACCCTCAGCACAACCAAGTCGCACTTCTTGATTCATCATGAGATGCTGACTTCTCAGATATCATCTCCTTCCTAACCTAATCTTCATACTACACCGCTCTGAATGTTAACCACACAATTTACTTAAACCATATGTCTGAATTTTGGGCAAATGGTCAGATTGAAACCCTAAACGGGGTCCGTGTCATTCGATCGAGCATCTGTGGCTAGGAGTTGGTCATTTCTGAACAGCTCATCAGGGAGCATTTAGAGCTTCATGATAAAGGCGCTCCAACAGAATTCCCCAAAGCAGACTTGGACCATTCTTATCTCCAAATAGGATATGGAGGAGACGTTAGCAGGTCAACTGTCTACAAATTTAACTTCTCGTACAAATGGAAGTTCTTGCTACACGTGGTCCTCACTGCTTGTCGAATAAATCCGGAGGATGAGATCAAATCCCATTTGAACTTGGGTGCCTTGTTCATGGGTTGGTAAAACGCCTCCGCTTCAACTATTCAAGATTTGTGCTGACTAACCTCATGGGAAATCTTCAGAAGGACACATTCTTCATGTATCCAGGTTTCTCCAGCATATAATCAACTGTGAGCTAGACCAGAGCACGCTTGTCTGTGCAGCTGCTCTGACTGCTCCCAGATGAGGCCGACCATCTTCAAGACTTTGAAGAGAGTGTCCACCAACTTCACAGGAAGAGATACTGCACTTCTTCCAGGTATGACTGAGCCAACGGCTTCTGGTGACATCCCTGTTAACCCCACAGGTGATGAACCCACACCATCAACTACCCCCACTATGCTAACACTACCTTCTCCATCCATAACCATCACTTATCAGAGACGTCCCAAACGAACCCTTGTTCAATCTACTCTAATTGAACAAGCTCCTCCTGTTCAATCCAAAAAGGCTAGAGTGGAACAAAGGGCTCCCACTCAGCCTGAGGTCCAACCATCCTTTAATTGACCTCAATATGGGTCCTGAGTCTCCTCAGTCTCAGACCCATGAGCCCACAACCCAAGCTGAAAGCCCTCAGGGTGAGTCTCTATACTCCCTGAGCAGCCAACATGGGACAAGCCCCACCAGAGGCTCAATGCCTGTAGACATTGACCAAGTCCCGGTCAGTAGGTTTACTATCCTATCTTTCACTGGCCTTTTATTTAAAACTGATGAAGAGATAACGTCTCTCCATGGCAATGAAGTTGATCTACAACACCCTCTCCAAGATCAACAGAGCCCGGAGAAATCTCTTATCTCTAGCCCTCATCAGCAACCAACTGAGGTGAGTCCCACGGATGTGGAGGGGACTCATGTAGATTCAGCTGCCACTACAGAAGGTGCCTCAATGGATCTTTTGGACAGTGGTAACATTTCTCAGACTGAATCTACGGCAACCGAGCCCTTTGATGACTCTGAAAGAGACATCATTGAGCATGGGAAACCAGGGTGCCAAGAACCTACATCTGGTGGTGAGGCTGAACATACTAAGTATGTTACCTCATCTCCCCGTGATTCTTCGAAAGAAGATGAGGGAAGCATGCAACTCCTCATTCACGATCTTCTTTCTAAAGTCTCAAACCTGGAATCTCAGGTTAGGACTTTAAGGCAAGATCTGCCACTCAGCAACTTGAGATTGACAATCTCAAGGCTCACCTAGCTGAGAAACAGACAGAGAGGTCTGTTAGGCATGTACCTATTCAGGTCTCCCTGACTTCCTCCTCCAGCTCATCTAGCTCTCAAGATGGCTACCAAAAAGGGGATAATGTTCAAAGACAAACACACAAGGAACCACAGAGCCGGCCTTCCACTTCAAACTCTTCCTCTCCCATCATATCTGCGCCTGAAACATCTCAGGTCACTCTTCAGATTGATCCAAGGATGCTCCTAATCTCTACAGACACTTCACCAGTTTATGTTAAGATCCTCCTTTGAGCAGCCAAGTCATGATGCTGCAATGATCTACTTTAGAGCAGAAGAACTTCAAAGGTTGTCTGCACCTTCTACCACGCTGTGGAAGAAGTTGGTCAACCTAAGGTTCTCATGGAACCTAAGATTCAATTCGAAGGGGAAATGGGAACTGATGGCCCAGCAACTGAAACAGTTGGGACAGAATCTGCATCTCCTTTAACTTCCAAAGCTGAAGTTAAAGCCTCAGAAGAACAAGCTGAATCTTCCGAAGCTGAAATGGAAGCTGCAGAAGGACTGTTTAAAATGTTTGAGGAACTGATCATCAGAGATGCTATCCTGGAAATGGCATCTGAAATGAGCAGCGAGGACTTTCCAATTGCACCTCCATCTCAGACACCATCTCTGACTCTCTCACAATTAGAAACCTCTCTCCAAGAACCATCACAGTCAGGATCTTCAAAGGATAAAGGTAAAAGAAATGACTGCGAAAGAGATCAGGAAGAGGAGAAGATTAAGAAACTTAAGAAGAAAGGAAGACTTCAGACTGAGAAGTTGCTAGCTGCTAGCACAAAAGCAGCTGCTTCCAATCAGGAGTTGTCATCAATAAAAGAAGAGAGCAGATCATTGACCAGCTCATTGAAATGGGAGCTGCCAATGAAGAAACACTCCTGCTACCATTAGAGGAGTTGATGGATCTGGAGAAGGCAACCAGGCTGAACTTGAAGAAGAAGCCAGGTTGGCCTTAGAGGAAAAGGAAAAGAAACAGAAGGAGGATGAATTGCAGCTGAGGAGAGACAGGATAAACTTCCTACTTTTCGGAGGCTTTGATCTTCAAGAACTCTCTCCACACAACGATGACACGATTCTCTGGCTCTTCAACAAAGAGTAGGATCTAATGGAGAAAGAAAGGAAGAAGGCTGCAAAAGAAAAGGCCAGAGAGAAGAATAAGAAGAAAGAAGAAGAGGCTAGGGTCACTGCCTCCAAGAAGCTTACTGAAAAGCCTGGATGAAGGACTCCGGTAGGCAGGTGGGTCCTATGTCTGAAAGGACACTCCAACGGATTGTCCGTGAAATTAAGGCTGACATCCGGTTGGGGAAAAGGAAAGAGATGTATAGAAGGAAAAGGGATGACCTTCACTGCCTCTACCCAACCACAACTTGACCCTCATCCTCACCATTCACCATTAAACCTGAACCCTTCCTCCTAAACCCACATCACTACCCACTCTACTACTCCCTCACCTCAACCTCCTAAACTTCCCATCATCCAACCCAAAACACTAGCCAAAACCTCTAAACCTAAACCTACCCAATTACCATCCAAACCATCCCTTCAGCCTTCTCAACATCTCTCCCTTGAGGAGTTTAAGGCAATCAAGACGAAGCTCACTAATTGCACCACTTTGAGTGAAGTTTCCTGTGTAGAAGACTCCGTTAACATTACCTATGTAGACGGATCTTCAAGTTCCCTCACAAGAGACAGATTCCTTGATTTTTGCCTAGAGGAACTTTGGACCAGGCTGCAAGACTTTTGGGCCTCAATTCAGACTCTTTAAATGAGGAAAAAAGAAGCTCGAAGAAAACTGGTGACTCTGCTGGATACAAGAAAAGGGACAAGATTCCTAGTCAGCCTCTTGTGCCTAGAAGGAAGATAATCCAGTGGAGGTTCGATGAACCTTCTCATAACTTTGTTGTGGAAAGAGAGAATGGTGAAGTCAACAGACTCAATGCAACCTCTCTGTTACACTCCAGCAGATTTAACATTGCTGAGTTAGCAGAGAAACCATTCTCCAACCCCTCCAACTCTAAACTGCTGCACTCATCAGAAATCATCTCAGCAGTCTTCATCTGGCTGAGCTAACTGCAAAAGCAAAGATTAAAGAAGAATTGAAATTGAGAAGACAGGAAGACAAGGATAGATCTCCCACCAATGTGCTGCCTTTCTACAGATGGTGGAAGGTCCAGAATTAGAACCTATAGTTTCGATGGGAATATGATTACAGTTCCCATCAACTAACTCTTTTCAGAGGGCAACAACAAAGGGTACATGTTATCCAAGGTGACAGACTGGATTTCCTGTCTACCAAGGATCTGTACAAGCTTCTCAGCACCACATCAGGGAAGAACAAGGAGACAGACAAATATTTGCTCTCCTTGGTGCTGAATGTTTTGAGAAGTCAAGGTAAGTGAAGTTTTGGTAGCATCAGCCTAGGGGGAGTTTGTTGGATCAAGAAGAAGGCTAATGCAACCAAAACTAGATCACTTAAGTCATTTTGATGCTGCATGTAAAGGCTTCTGAAGCTTTTCATGGAACTTCCGAAGGTTGTAGAGTTCTTCCGAAGACAAAGGAAAGTCCAACCTCCGAAGACAGAACTCTACTTCCGAAGACAAATACATACTTCTGAAGTTGAAGACTTAGAAGAATAAAGTGAAGACCACTTCCGAAGTATGATGAAGAAGTCTCCAAGTCTTGGAAGAAGCAGCCTCTTCCGAGGTATAAAGTGGCTTCGGAAGTACTTACTCTTCCGAAGCCATTTAACCTTCGGAAGACACTGCTATAACCAATGACACAAGTATGGTCTCTGACACTCCGTTGCAGACTTCTGATACAACATGACTTCTTCTTAAAGAACCATTCTTAAAGAACCATGTTGTTGACCATACTTTATTCCACTGTTTACCTTTTCATGATAGTACAGTTGCCATCTTTAGTTGGTGACAAAAGGTAAGTCATGGACATGTCCTGACTACCAAATCTCAGATAAGACTTTATCCGAGATACCTTAACTATAGTCTTGTAGTATAGGCTTTAGCTAAAGGACCCCAGCTGGTATCAAAGTATATCCGCTGTGATAGTATTATATATAGGTTCTCCTTGTAACTCATAAAACACACAATCTGCTTGTAAGAGTCTTTGTATCTTGAGTGAGAATCAATATATAAAAGTATCTTGAAAATTATCTTTCTGTGTTCTTAATTACTTTTCATATTGTGATAAACTCTTATTGATTCTTACCCGAGTGTGATTCTAGGTGAGTTTGAGAGAAAACATTTGTGTTTAAGTGACAAACACCGATCCTGCAGATATCATTAATCATAATCCAATGCTCTACATTAGATAAGAGTTTTGTTCGAAAGTTTTAAATATATTCATTTTAATTAATTTCCACAACCTATCAAATAACATAATTTTAGTAATAGCATCATGATAATATTAAGGAATTATTGAAGCATGTGTAAACATAAACAAGAATCAAATGTCCATATTATATAACTTACCAAAACTAAAATAACCCTAAATACTTTCATTACGATGTTCTCGTCGAAACGTAATGAATGCGTGTCTGATCCGCTAATGTTACATACGTACACACATTCAAGTACTACGTAGAGTCGACTCAGGAGACAACCCGGGATCGTTCCTTTGTTTGGAGTTCGGAAGGCATCTCGGAAACGCTTCACACAACTCAAATAACTACCACAACCTCTCTCCTACACACCACATACACACACATATACACACATATACACACACACATACACACACATATACACACACATACACACACATACACACACATACACACATACACACACATACACACACATACACACACACATACACACACACATACACACACGCAAGTGCTCCGACGCCACCGCCACCACCACTGCCGGCCTCATCCGCCACCGTAGCCACCGCCTCCGTTACTTCCGCCACTGCTGTTTGAGGTTCTCCCTTTACACAAACAAATCTCCTACTAACCTACTCATCTCCCTCTTATATCGAGATCGCGAACAAGACTTTTCAATTCACACCAAATTTCTTCCAATAACACATCTGCTCTTGTGTTATTCCGACCTAAACTTGATCAGAAACCAAGAGCTTTCAACACCGGGGGCAATATCAAGGGTTTAAGGCACTTGGCCACTTTTGAAAAGTTGCATATTAATTCACATTTTCTCCCATCTCTGCTGTTGATTCAATATGGTATTGATTTTAATCACCAATTTGATGTCCGCCACATATTCTGATTAAGTTGTTACTGAACTTTAGGTTATGGTGGTCTCAGATGCTGGGGCTATTTTTATAACATTTTAGACTCACTGAAGTAGATGTTTAGTGGCAAGTGTATATGTATATATGTGTGTGTATGGGCAGGCTTTGTATGGTGTAATATTAAATGTTTCAAGTTGAGCTCCTGTATCAGTTTGGGTGTTTGATGGCTTGGGTAAGCAAATCAAGATTGAGTTAGGGGGGTATGAATAAGTCTAAATCATTGTTTTCCTGACATATTAAGTTAGCTTTCGTTATGGGGGTGGATTTTGATGATCTTCAATATTGATTGTTTGTTGATATATTCTATTATAAGCATTCTAATGTTTACAAAGAAATAAAAAAAATCGGGTATTATTCAGCTTTCAGAGTTCAGAACCACCTCTGATATAAGGAGGTTGTATCAAAATTTTAAACAAAAGCCTCTTAAGAAAACAATACCTATAACGAAAGCTGAATCAAGCAATTATGGAGAGGCATCATTTTTTTTCAAACCTATGAAGATTTATTGGTTGTTGGTGCCCCTGTTGTCAGTAGTGGCTTTAGCGACCGCTATAGCGCGCTATGTAGCGTTGCGCCAATGGGTCGCTATTTGTAAATAGCAACTACATAGTGGTATTTTTTAAATTTTTTAATTTTTTATTCGGTAAATATGAGATTTAGATGATTGGTAATCAAGTATTTTAGCTATTTCGGGGTCTTTGTTTAGATTTCCTACTACTTTATACCTAGACATGCTTATCTATTGAATGTAAAACAATCTTAGATATTATTCTACTTAATCGCTAAACACGAAATAGCGGTTGCTATTTACCGCTATTCGCTACGTAGCATATAGGTGGCTTGTCGCTATTTACCGCTATTCGCTATTGATAACTATGGTTGGTGCTGTGGAAATAATGCCTACCAGGCATTAATTAATGTGCTGTATGATATTCAATTTTGTTAGAATATTCTCTTCACATCCTTGTAAAATGGATTGTTGGTTGTTGTAATGTATTTATTGTTGTAATGTATTGATCTCATGATTTGTTTGAGTGCCAGATGTTTTGTGTGGTAAATTCATTTGAAGGGAAAAGGTGTTGATGTTTTCTATTTGTACCTTTTTGGTTACTATAGAAGTTCTTCAATTATTTCAATTTTGATGGTCTCTCTGGAAGCAGCCTCTCTATCCCATTAGATAGGGGTAAGGTTTGCTTACATCTCACCCTCCCTAGACCCCATTTGTAGCCTTGCTATGGACGGGTTATACTGGGTATGGTTATGGTTATGGTATAGTTATTCAAATTTTGATGGGATTAATGAAAACATAGCAGTGTATTTCCTAATATGAATATTAGTGTTGCTACAACAAGAATTAGTTTGCATGGTTACATTAGGGGTTTTATAGCCAAATTGATACTCTGAAGTGCACTTCTTTGCAAGACCTTATAATGGAAAGACTGTTTTACTTGAGTTGACTATAGAAGTATACTCTTTTGTGTTACACTTGATATGCTCTATTTATTTTCATTTTCAAAGAGCTCATATGTTGAACATAAGAATTTATCTTTTTTAAAGAATTTCTGATGTCTAAAAGTAATATTATTAGTGCAGGTTTTTATTGCTTATACCATAAGCTTTGACGGATATCAGCAACCTTGATTTGTAGGTGAAAATTAGAGATGACATCCAAATCAAGACCTAGAACAATAAGCGTGTATCTTTACATCCGAACATCATTGGTAAGTTACTAAGTTTCCCAATATATGCCTGTTATGAATTATACGTCATTCTGTCATGAATTGACTGCTTATGCCTGTGTATAGGTTACATAAGAGTTCTGCTGAATTGCTACGCCTTTGCAATATGCTTTACCAATAAAGAGCTTTTTTCCATCCTTTATTTCATTAGGTAAGGAGTAAATACAAAAGAGGTATTAATTAGCATGATTTCAGGTGTTACTAACATTTATTTGAAAGATTGTAATAATTTATTAAATGATTGATCATGCTATTTCAGCTTTGTTTGTGATGCCTTGGATGGTTGGTTTGCTCGCAAATTTAATCAAGGTAAGGGGTTATCTTTTAATAGAATTATCAAGATGTTTTTAGATGCGTTTTCCTCTTGTAGTCTTGAGCTATTTGTCATTTACCCAAGGCTCACCGTTCTGAATACTAATCATTTTCAGTGTTTCTTAGATCTTTTTGTTATTTATGGAATTTAATCTTTTAACTTTTTCTTTGTAGTTTCAACCTTTGGGGCTGTTCTAGACATGGTCACAGATAGGTGATTATATAAGTCCTTGTTAAATTCTTCACAGTTTTGTTTTATTTTTCATATATGTATATCCATCTAATTTATCCTGATGTTCATCACTTTTATTTCTAATTTGTAACTGATATTCACGTATCTCAGGATAAGCACTGCCTGTCTTCTGGTCATTCTCTCTCAAGTCTACAGGTTCTTCATTTCTTACCTCCTATCCTTCTATTTTTGTAGATTCTATTTCATATTTGTGTGTGAATTTATTTATCATCTTTACAGGCCTAGCTTTGTTTTCCTGTCATTGCTTGCTTTGGATATTGCTAGCCATTGGTTGCAAATGTACAGGTATGCATACACCCTTTTCATTTCATTTATGTCATCTGATCATGTGCTGGAGCCCAAGTCTTTATTGATTGTATGTAGAGGTGGCATCGTGGGGTGGATAACATGTTAAAGTGGTTCGTTTTGAAACCAGTCAAACCAGTCTAACTGGGTCTACAGGAAACACTTTTGTTGCAATGTTTTGAGTGTGTGCAATATAATTACAAATTTTACAATTGTTTAATATAATTCACATATAATAACTTAATGGCTTAAGATGTTTAGGATTTAAAAGAGCACTTTGGATGAGTTTTGGCTTATATGATTTGTTTTTATGCTAATTTTGTTGATTTTACATTTTAGACCTGTGAGATAAAACATAACCTAAATCGGTCAACTCATTAGAATAAAGATATCTCAAACTTTCTGGATCACTTCTTTTTAATGCAGCACATTCTTGGTCGGCAAATCTAATCATAAAGACGTGAAAGACAGCACCAGCTGGTTATTTAAGTTATACTATGGAAACAGGATGTTTATGGGATATTGTTGCATAGCTTGCGAGGTAAAATTCACTTATCTCGCTCTATCTTTTCTTGTCATTACGACTTTTATCAGCAGAAAGTTTACTCATATGAAGTGAATTTCCTTTTCTGCAGGTTCTTTACATAACGTTGTTTCTTCTGGCAAAGGAGAAAGAATTGACCGATGTAAGCCTACAAGGTTCTTTTGGTGATGACACTTGTTTAATAGTTTGGAGTTACAGATGTAATTTTTTCCTTGTATGAAAAAATTAGGTTTTGCTGGGTGCTGCAAAACAAAGTATAATTCATTTTGCATTACTTTCTTTGCTTCTCTTTGGATGGGCAACCAAGCAAATAGTCAATATTATACAGGTATCATATTGACTTATTTACTGTTCATCTATCATACAACTAAATATCTTTATCTACAAGTTGTGCTATAATACCTTTTCTTGGTCTGTAATGTTTTTCTCACCGATGGTGAAATCTTTTTGAATGTACGCAATAATTTTAGGGTCTGCAGAATATATCTTCTTGTTTCTACAAACCTTCCTCGAGTTACCTTAAGACTTTAAATTCACTATTAGTGCTGTTAACGGGTACAACTTGATACAAGAGAGGGCAATCTCTCAACAACTTTTTTTTCCAATGAACACTGACAAATTTGATTCTGTTGATTAAATAGCCAGTTGCTAAGACATGAAGAGTATTGAATTCTATTGCCATAAGTTTGTTGTTTCAAAATGTTTTTTTATTAAAACAGGCTAAGAATGTTTTGGTCACATGAGCTTCTTGAAATGAAATCGTAAAGCTTTCAGCTGATCTGTTGATTTTGTCACAAATGGTATTCTTAAGAAATCTGGACTAGTCAGCATGCTTTTGGAGGTGACATCCTTAGGGAACTATTTTTGTAAACCTTGCTTGATGGTCTATACATTGCTTATAAGTCTATAACATTCTCAACCGAGCTGGTTTGATTGCATAGGGGCTTGTTTGTCGTTCATCAGACTTGATTGGCACAAAATGAAACTGTTAGCAGTTAAAATTTTTTGTTTACACTTGAAATACTTGAATCAACACTCTTGACAAGTTATATTTGTAGTAAAATATGAGCTGACGAATCTTGAGCGAAAAGATTCTTTTTGTGGTTCACTTGACTGCAAGTGAACATTTATAGCTTCACAGATTCATACCTTCCGTTGTCTTTCATTAGTCACATTTAAAATTCTTTTTGTCAATTTCTTCTGATGCAGAGATTTCCAATATACATAGCTTAGTTTTCATGAACATGTACATTCCTCATAGTTTAGTTTTGGGCTTCTTTCTGTTAAATAAGCCTCCCATTTCTGATTTCCTGACCCTCTTTTGCTTCTAAAAACTGTGGTCAACCCTACAAATGTGTGTTGATCTTTTTCTTTTACGAGGTGAGGAAATCAGGGTAGCATATCACAACAGTATGAGTGAACATGGCTATATATAGAGTTGAAATAAAAAACTCAGGTTTGGTCGACCCACAAATGCTTTTTCATGTCCTTGAATTTTTTGAATATATAACACATGAAGTGTAATTACTAAAACAATATCACTACAGTTATTTTAAATAAACAGCTTGAGGAAGTTTTTATGCATTTAGAAGTGACTTTTGACCCCGTTTGACCTTTCAGGAACACGGTCAACCCAAATAAACCCACTTTTAATGGTTTACTCTGAAACTATAGTTAAGTGTACAAATGTGTGTGAATCATATGTTCTATCACAAGGTTAATAGTTTCCTGAAATTTGTCAAATTTATGGTTTCAGATGAAGACAGCAGCAGACTTATGTGTTCTATACGACCTCAACAAGAAGCACAACACCTAGTTATTGATTCACAATGCGGTATTCATGACAATTACATGAGTTGCTTGATATATATCTTTATTAGAAGCTGTGAAGTTGTCATTATTCACCATCCAAATGGCACACTTGTTCTATTTACAAATACCTATAGCAGAAAAGAAAAATCTTTGTAGGCATTGTGTATACTGTACTGCATAACTTTCGATCTTTACAAACTGTTCCTGTAGGGGATTTTGGGTGGATTAAAATTCGACTTATACCTCCATCCTGTCTATTATAACAGGTAAATCATCTTGTGTTTATGAAGCATCTTTGTAATGCTCTATGGTCAAAGAAAATGACTTGAATATGTTTTTCATCGGTGATTCCAAAACTACAAAATAAAAAACTTCAAAGGCGGGCTTGTTTGTTGGTGGCGTCAGCGCTTGTAACACAAAAGGATGAACGAGAATCTTGAAAAGTGGCATAAAATGGGGTGTGGCTCATCAATGGCTTTAAGAGATGCGACATGCTCAAACCAACGATGTGGAGTACTTTTGCCATCTCTTTCATTGAAATGCATCTAATTCTTCAATAGATCAAATTGTCCACAATCATAAAGTCATATTTGTCTTTCTTTGACATTACCATATTTTTTTTTGTGTGCAAAATCTGAAATGCAGGAATAGGAATCTTGCCTGAAATAGAAACAATTAGATATGACTTTTGCAGTTGTTGATGTGTTCTAATCCTGTAGGTTGCAAAGAATCATCTGAAGGCAACAACTCAAATGAATCATCTGTATGATGATTTTGTTTTTAAATATCAAGACATGAATTGTTTTTTATATTAATATCGTGTTTTTAAACTTGATTAAACATAATTGTTTAATAATATTTGATTTTCGAAAACCGACAACAATTTGCTTGCTTGCGATCAAACGGACTCAACCCAACACATTTTTACGTGTATGCAAATGTAACTCAACTCATTTAACTTGCCCAATCTGTCCATCTTGCCTGAAGGCATCTAAGATCACATTTCAATTTTTCATGGTTCTGAAATGCGTTTGGGCCTTTCTATTTCTGCATTAACTCTCACGTAACATGGCTGCTTTAGAAATGCAAGTTTGATGGCTCTGTGGCCAGGAATAAAGACAATTACTTTGAACATATATCAAACCAAAGTCATATGCCTTTTGATCCAATATTATGTATTTAAAAGGCGAAAAGTAGGTTAAAGAAAATAGAAAGTAAAAGAACCCACTAGAGGCAGGTCAACGTATCCTGTGACCGAATATGAAATTCTAAATTTGTTTTCTTTCCTTTCATGAAGAAACCCGATAATTTGATAGTTTTTAGTCTAATAGATTAAAACTTGTATGTAGTTTTATACTAGGTTAGAACGTTATTATATTACATGAGTTAGAATAAATTTAACATTTTTAAATCATACTAATTTTATGCTTGGTCCTTATAATTTTACCCGTAAAAAATTGGTAAAATATAAATATTTAAGAAGTTATAAATGAAAAATAATAAGATTAAAAATTATAATATTATATTTTAAAATATGATATAATTGAAATCTTATCTTATAAATTAATTAATCTTAATAAATTATTAGCATAAAAACATTTACAATTTTAGATATATAGTTGTTTAGTTTATTTATTTTAAACCCTATCATTTAACATTTTAAAGAATAATTATCACTAAGATAATTACATACTAGTAACTAAATCACTCGAACAAAATCAAGCAAATAATTTTGAAATTAATATTAAAATTTTTTTAGATCGTTTGATTTGTGTAAAAATAAGAAAATTATTAATCTAAAATGGAAGGGAGAAATGTAGGAATAAAATAAGAAATTCATATAAGGAAAGGAGAATATGATTTTAGTAAGTGTTTAAAATCATTTTAATTAAAATGTATATATGGATTTACCGGAAAAAAAACCCCAACATCACAATGGATAGAATCACGCACATGTCCCTCAAAACTTTGGTTTACTAAAATAGATAGATATTCTATGCTAAGTATTTCATATATGAAAAAACAAAAATTAGTGTTTTGGACTAAAACTTGAAAGTTTGTTTTTAATTTAATTTTGTTTCTTTTATATTTGAAGATATTTAAATATGATCGAAAAGACTAACATACCCCTATTTTAACGTTTGAATTCATCAAAAATTAGTGTTTAGACTAAAAAAGAAACGAAAACTAAAGATTGGAGATCATATTTATAAATATTAAAGATTATGAATCAAATCCGGGTAAAATTATAAGGACCAACCATAAAATTTACTCTATTTCAATTTACAAAATAACCAATCATTTTAAATTTTTTAGCCTAGGCGTTGTGGGATATAGCTCTATGTGAAATTATCCTGTGACATGTGGCGTTGATTGGGCATTGGATGGAGGCTTTGATCAAGTAGTTTGATTGTTGTGGATCAGGTGACCAGGGATGTAACGAATTTCTTAATTTATTTGGATTTTTAAATGTAAAACATTAATATAAAATTAAACATTATAAAAAAAAGTTTATTAAAATATAAAAAAATAAAAAATAATACACAAACTATTTTCTCTTCTTTTGATCAAGGAGTATTTTTTTCTTTTCTAAGGCCCCGACTTTTTTAGTTGACTGGACCTTTCTTACTCTTGGGATGCGAGAGCCTCTTAGTTGAACATTCAGAACATTTCCAACCGGTTAGTTTTGACTCGGTTGTGACTCCTGAACAACCTCGTCGAAATAATCAAATGGACCAAACACAAAGTTTGTAAAAGTTTTGTCGTTTATGGGATCAAAATTTGGTTGAAATTGTTGATACATATGTCCCTATTTTATGTGCTTAATGTAAAAGTCTGTTACGGCGTACATATGTGTAATGAAATGACGTAATGATATATGATTTGTGCTTTGATGTTAATGTATCTTTAATTCATATATATGAACTTATTATATAAGTTTGAAGTTGTTGTATAATTATTCATGCTAATGGACCATACGCATAAAGACATCATGCTAATGGACCATACGCATGAAGACATCATGCTAATGAACCAGTCGCACGACTGAACCAAGAGACTGGATTAGTCGTACGATTGAAACATGAGAATGACTCAGTCGCACGACTGAACCTTCAGTCATGCGTATGAATCAGTCGCATGGGTCAGTCGCATGACTGAACCATGTTGATGCTTCAGTCGCACGAATGAAGATTGCAAACCTATAAATACCACTTAGTTCGTGGAAAAACGAGACTTTTGACACTTATATCGTATACCCTCATAACCTAGCCGTCCAGAGCGTCCAGAACGCATATTGCAACTTCATAGTTTGCATCTAATAGTTTTCTACTCAATCTTAACGTTTCTTTAATCGTTAGATCGACCGGGTTTGCGTTCTCACTGATTGGATCGCCAATCAAATAGGATTACGCACTATTTGATTCGGTTTCACGCATAATCAGTTAGTACTCTGTACGTACACGGTCCTGACAGAAATGAACCATCCCAATTACCCGATATATTCTAGTGAGAGGATTTTTTACAAAATTTGGAGATGAACAAGAAAGAGTAGATATGAATGTTATAATTTTTTTTATAAGAAATGAGGTATATTTATAAGGGTGAAATTTAATTGTTTTTAATTTTTTTAATGAGCCAATGGCTCTATTTGTTTTCCCAATGTCCCCAATGGTTAGTTCCATCCGCGAGTTCCTTCACGCCCTGCCTATCGCTCTCCTGATCGTGGGCTGGTGATGCGGTGTTCACGACTAGAGTGGGCAGCCACGTGGGTCGCGCCCCGATCATCGTGGGCCGGTGATGCGGTGTTCACGACTAGAGTGGGCAGCCACGTGGGTCGCGCCCCGATCAAGTCGCCAGAACACACAACCTAATGATATTATCCTATATATGAAATTACCAACTCGATGAACATTATTCAGGGGTACTTTAAGTATTTTAAGAATGTACAATATTGTTATACGTGATCTGATAAAACCATCCTTTTAATGTTAAAAGCATGGACACAGAGAGAGAATGAGGTGGTGTAACACCCGGTTATTTATTTATTTTGAAGCCGACGAATGAAGAAAAAAAGAAATAAAGTCCAAAGTCGAGGGACCAAACTCGCCAACGAGAGAAAGTTGGGTGAGTGGGGGTATTTAAAGGGAGAGGGCAGCCCTTACCCTCTCCCCACACCCACCAAAATCAACCAAGAAGAGAGAAAGGGAGAAAAGATGAGAAAAAGTAAGTTCGAGTTGGTTCAAGAGAGCAAAATCGTCAAGTAGCGGGTCAAATCGAAGCTCTTCTCGTTGTGGTCATTTGTGTGAGTTCTAGGACCCCTCTTTTACACGTTTTTGAATGATTTGGGGCTGGAACACATCTGAAAATCGGGTTTTGGTGTGTGTGTGTTTGACCCGTTTATGTATGTGTGGGTATGTGTATGATTCGTTTGGGTCTTGCTTTTGAGCTGTGTGTGCTTGAATGGTGTTGTGGTATGCATTCCTAGGGTTTAGGATGGTTGATTTAGGCTTTGAATGGGTTTAGATGAGCTTGGAGGTCGAAAATGGCAGATTGGGTTTGGGATGAACTGCATTCTGCACCAGCTAGGGCTAGGCGACCGAATGGAGGCTATACGGCCGATTGAGGTGCGATTGAGGTTCATTCGCACGACTGAGAGTTCATTCGTACGACTCCCAGTCGCATCAATGCTCATCCGCATTAGTTCCATCCGCATTAGGTCCATTCGCATGGGACTCATCCGCATTGAGTCCATTCGTATTAGTTTCATTCATGTAAGGCCCCGTTTCCGGGACGCTTACAGCTGGTCAACCATAGCACATAAAAAATACATTTATAGTTAATATAAATAAACATTCGCAGCGGAAACATTCAAAAATGGCATTTTATTTCATCCCCAAAAACTTTTGCAAAATAATGCATCGTTTGTCGGTTACAAAATTACATTTGTTGTATTACATCACAAAAGCTTTATATAAATGGATGCCATCCAAAAGAGCTGAGCAACTGCCTCGTGCCATCCTCAGCAACATTACCTGCTAACTGGAAACACATAGAAGTCAGCATTGCTGAGTGAGTTCTAGTTTTATAACAAAACATACTTTTCTTTTGTAAAATCATCCTTTCTCTTAAAATCATATCATACTTTACATTCGTTCGTGATCATACATCGTACGTACATACAGATAATATCATTATTATCTTCGTCATTCTTTCATTCATTCCTCCATTCATTCATCATTTCATTCATTACTTTCATCATCACGATGAACTTTACCCTTCATGCTCGTGATACTGTGCCTAAGCCTATAAAAGACCTTCATCGGTGGTGCCTAGCACCAAGTGGTCACAGTACCTAAGGTAAAGTCCAGGTACGCCATTGTCTTATGCAATGCCCTTCATGCTCATGATACTGGACCTAAGCTTATAAAAGACCTTCATCGGTGGTGCTCAGCACCAAGTGGTCACATTACCTAAGGCACGCAACAATGGTTCATCCATATGGTCAATCACAGAGAAGGACCCCAATGTGCATCCTTTGGGGTAGCTAACCCGCACACCGTTGAGCTAACACCTACAATGGGTGTGCACCTCCATACATTTGCTTGCAAGCCTTTGTTACATTTATTCATTCATTAATGCATGCATTCATCATCATGTTCCTCTTTCATTATCTTTCACTTTACGTTACATAATACTTCGTTCATTAATTATCATAACACGTAAATTCATAGGAAAGATAAACATACATCATCATAAGGAACATAAACATTGTTGAATCTTGTATGCCCAAGACACATACGAGATTGATGTGGTTAGTACGTTATGGTCCAAGTCAGGTCATACCCAATAACAAGCTAAACAAACACCAATAAATTTTTATTCGTTTTTGATGAGATCATACATATAAACATTGACACCAATTTAGAAAATGGGTTTTCTAAAACATTGCTTTGTAATACAACAATACTATGTGGATAGTTTGTTCATGAGATATTATTTGTTTTATTATTTAAGTTGGTTAAATATTAACAAATAAAAGTATGTTATTTTTATAAAATTAAAAGTGGTTTTAATTTTATAAAGTTGAGGGTTAGGAGAGTAAATTTATCAAAAAACCAAAATGGGGGGAAAACCCATTTTGGATACCAAAATCGGCCGCCCAAGTGTGGTCATGTGTGACCAGCTTATGTCTTGGTTTTTGTTTTTCTTTCTCCTCTTGAACACTCCATATCATTACACACTTTTCTCTCTAACAACACAAGCAAAAGACCCTTCAAAACAAGGCTGATTTCCGAGTTTAAGAAGCTGAAAAGGGGACTGCATTTTCGGTTTTTGAAGCTTGAAAGAGGCTGCTCATTTCGGGTTTTTGGAGAAGCTAAAGAAGGGTTATCTTTGGTGTTGCATCCTAACAAGCAAGGTGTTTGAAGAGCTTGTGGGTATCACGATTTGAGGTCCTCCATTTTGAAGGATTGCTGCTCATAAACATCATCATCTTCAAAGGACTCAACCCCCTTTTGAGCTGCTGAAAGGTAGTTATGGCAGCCCCTATATGGTTGTCCATAATGCTCATTTATATATGTTTAATAGCTTGCTTATTCACATAATATGATCCTTTGGTTTTGGGTTTGTTTTAAACATATATATGTCACCATAAGAACATGAAATTTCAGTTTTATAATCATGTTTCTGAATATATTTCTGCTGCGTTTTCTGAAAGTTTAAGAGGTTAAACTTTGGTTTTATGGACAAACAAACCCAACAATGGCATCAAGAGCCGGTTATGTGGATAGCTTGCTTGTTCTTGTCCTTTAAAATTGTTTTTATGGGACTTTATAACCCTTTTAAGGGCTGCTATATTCTGTTATGTTGAATCCCCAAACTTTCAAGGTTATATTACACATACTTGTGATTAAACCTTGAAAGATATGTATGTTGATATGTATGTTGTTTGGACAATATTTAAAACCCGAAATTTCTGTTTATGTTGGCTGAAATTTCGTGGGTTTTGAGGGGATTCATTGTTATATTTTGTATGATGTTTGTTATTGTTCTTTTGATAGTGCATAACCTAGCTTGACCTTCTGTTGTTTGGTTTGAAAGAATGTATTTATTTGATTATATTCATTCAATTGGGTTGTAAAGTTTTATGCTTGTAATTTGTCTATTTATTCATTGGGATGTAATAATAGATTAGGAGTTTTTTTATTTTACTAGAAAATATGTATTAGGATATATATTTTGTAAAAGAAGATGCTCGGGAAGGAAGCACAAAAGGTAGACACAAAGTGGACTTGAAGCATACGGATGCGACATCAAGTGGGAGATCCATTGTGATCTCTATTTTGTGTTTTTGGTAACCCTTAAGAAAGACCTTATGACCACACTTGTGATGGCAAACAAGTGTGGTCACAATAGTAGCTATGGTTATACACATGTGGTTGTTTATATTATGCTTGTTTGATTGTGATTTTGTGAATGATTGTGTAATTTTGGATATATACAATCTTAATAAAATGATCTTAACAAGCTAATATAATATGGTTCTTAATCATTAAGTGTTAAAAAATGTTATTAAAAGGATTAATGATTTCATAATAAAATGGGTTTTATTAAAAGAACCATAGGGTACCAAGTATTTGTAAGCATGCAATTACAAGGCACATAAAGTTTTCAAAGTCTAGAATTAATGAAAACTTTAAATTTTTTTACCAACAAGTTTTACACCGTCCTTTTGCACAACACTTAAGTCATTTGGAAACTCTTAATGGGATAAAGGTCACCTAACCATTTAGAGGGACTTTGTGACTTAAGGTGGGGATACCACATTAGTGGGATAAAGGTCACCTAACCACTTATATTGGTAAACTCACATGTGTGTGCAAGTTGCGTAACTTGATTTGCAAACCATGTTAAATGGATCACCTACAATATGGTTTCCAAATGGTGTTGATGGGATTAACATGCCGACTTTAAATATGATGTTTCAAGTCGATCCCATATCTCTAGAAGTTGCAAATGGTTGCAACCGTCAATCGTTGACCACCTTATTATTTAAATCGTGGGATAAAGGTCACCTAACCACAATTTAAATGAAATGTTGGATTCTAGATTTTAATATGAAAATGACCTTAAAAGGTATTAATTATTAAAAAATAACAATATCGAAAATACTAAAATTGATCTTTGTTAATATTTTGTAGATGGCCTTCGATAACCATGATAACAATGAAAATTCATCCGCGTCCACCCAATCATTACGAGCAATTCTCCAAAAGGAACGTCTAAATCATAACAATTTCATTGATTGGTATCGAAACTTGAGAATCGTTCTCAAGCAAGAGAGACGATCATATATTTTAGACGACCCTATCCCCGATCAACCTTCTGAGGATGATGAGGAGGCCTATCACGATTGGCTTAAGTACACTGAGGACTCCGTCCAAGTGTCTTGTCTCATGCTGCGAGCATGACTCCGGATCTCCAAAAGGAGTATGAACATCACGGAGCTTACGACATGATAACCCAGCTGAAGGAAACGTTCCAACAGCAAGCGAGGGTTGAGCGCTTTGAAACGGTTCGAGCACTCCACGCATGTCGTATGGACGACAACCAATCGTTTCATCTTATGTACTTAAGATGAAAAGCCACATTGACCGCCTTGAAAGGCTTAACTGTCCTGTCTCGAAGGAATTGGCCACGGATTTGATCCCCAATGGCCTTACCAAGAAATTCGAGACATTCGTGTTGAACTATAACATGAATGCTTGGGACAAAAGCATTGGTGAACTTCACTCAATGCTAAAAACGGCCGAGGCAGCCATGGGTAAAAGAGTTTTACCCGTTCTCACCATCAATGAAGGTGGGAACAAGAAAATGCCTCATCCCACACCCAAGGCAAAGGTTGCCAAGGGCAAGGGACCCGTATGGGGAAAAGGGAAAGGGGTGGTAAGGGTACCACCCAACCACAAGAGAAGAAGCAAAAGGTTGCTACTAATGACCATGCTTCAAGTGTGGGGAGATTGGACATTGGGCAAGAAATTGTCCTGTCCATCTCCAAGAGTTGAAAGCAAAGAGGGATGCTGGGCAAACCTCAGGTACAATATACATGATCCATATTGATTTAAACATGACATGCTCTAACACATGGGTATTAGATACCGGATGTGGAACTCACATTTGCAATTTGTTGCAGGGGTTCAAAAGAAGTAGTGACTTCAAGAAAGGGGATGTTAGCCTCTACATGGGCAATGGGGCTAAAGTTCAAGTTGAAGCCCGTGGGGACTACATCTTGAAACTTCCAAATGGTTTGGAAGTAATATTGAACAATGTTTTGTATGCTCCTAGTTTGACTAGGAATATTATTTCTGTAGCCCTATTAAAACAATTTGGATATGTATTATCATTTGTTGGAAAATATATTCATGTTTCTTTAAATGATATGTTCTATTTTAAAGCTATTCCTATTAATGGTATTTATGAATTGGTTCATGAAAATACTTTAAATAGGTCATTGTACCAAACTAGCACCAAGAAACTCAAGTTGGATTTGAGTGATACCTATCTTTGGCATTGTCGTCTTGGTCATATAAACAAGAAAAGAATTCTAACACTACAAAAGAATGGTCTTTTAAAAACAAGTGAATGTGATTTATTTGATGTGTGTGAGTCTTGTTTACAAGGTAAAATGACTAAGGCACCCTTTAGTGGGACTAACGAAAGGGCAAAAGATTTGTTAGGAATCATACATTCGGATGTATGTGGTCCTTTTAAGCCTATGACTAGGAATGGTGAAAGATACTTCATTACCTTTACCGACGATTATAGTCACTATGGGTATGTGTACTTGTTAAGACACAAAGATGAAGGTTTTGAAATGTTCAAGATCTTTCAAAATGAGGTACAAAATCAACTCAACAAGTCGATTAAAGTTCTCTGCACGATAGAGGAGGTGAATACCTAAGTGATGCTTTTCAAGATCATCTTAGGAGTTGTGGGATTGTCTCACAACTCACTCCACCTGGAACACCACAACATAATGGTGTGTCTGAGAGGAGGAATCGAACCTTATTGGATATGGTCCGATCTATGATGGCTAGAAGCACATTACCTCTATCATTTTGGGGTTTCGCTTTGCTCTCCGCGGCCCGTATTCTAAATATGGCCCCAACCAAAAAGGTGGAAAGACACCTTTTGAGATATGGCATGGAAGAGTTCCATCCCTATCGTACTTAAGGGTCTGGGGTTGTGAGGCTTATGTTAAGACTCCCACCCCAAACAAATTAGATGTCCGATCCACCAAGTGTATCTTTGTTGGATATCCTAGAGATTCTATGGGATATTATTTCTATGATCCACTGGAACAAAAAGTGTTTGTTGCCAGAAAGGGTGAGTTCTTAGAAACAAAATTCCTTATGGAAGGAACTAGCAGTAGAACAGTGGATCTTGAGGAGGATCAAGAAACACAACCCGATGCACGTTTGGTTGAAACTAGCACTCAACGTGAGGATGTTGAGGATGATCAAGCGGTTGATCAATACACACAAAATATTCGCAGAAGTGGTAGAACTAGTAATCCACCTGAAAGATACGGATTTTTCATGGATGGATGCTATGTGGTGGATTCAGATGAACCAACCACATATCATGATGCAGTGTCCAATTTGGATTGTGACAAATGGCTTGAGGCCATGAACGTTGAGATGCAATCCATGTATGACAATCAAGTTTGGGAACTTGTTGTGCCACCTCTTAATTCCAAGTAGTTGTAAGTAAGTGGGTTTTCAAGAAGAAAACCGATATGCATGGAAACTTGGATACTTACAAAGCTAGGCTTGTAGCAAAGGGTTTCACTCAAACTCAAGGGGTGATTATGATGAGACCTTCTCACCTGTTGCAATGCTTAAGTCTATAAGGATATTGTTTGCCATAGCAGCTCATTATGATTGTGAGATTTGGCAATGGATGTCAAAACCGCTTTCCTAAATGGATATCTTGAGGAAGATGTCTATATGGTTCAACCTGAAGGTTTTGTCGATCCAAAACATCCTGATAAAGTATGCAAGTTAAAGAAATCAATCTATGGATTGAAACAAGAATCGAGAAGTTGGAATCACCGTTTTGATGAAGAAATAATTAAATTCAGATTCATCAAGAACGCTGACGAAGCTTGTGTATATAAGAAAGCTAGTGGGAGCATCATCACTTTCCTAGTATTGTTTGTTGATGACATACTACTATTTGGAAACAACATTCCAACCTTGGAAGGTGTAAAAACCTGGCTTGGAAGTTGTTTTTCCATCAAGGATCTTGGTGAGGCCGCCTATATTCTAGGAATAAAGATCTATAGGGATAGCTCAAGGTGGTTGATTAGTTTAAATCAAAGTGCATACATTGATAAAATCTTGAAAAGGTTCAAGATGGAGAACTCTAAGAAAGGTACAGTACCTATTCAAAGAGAAACGATATTGAGTACGACTCAATGTCCTAGCTCAAAGGATGAGCAAGATAAAATGAAGGCAATCCCATACGCATCTGCTATTGGATCCATCATGTATGCAATGATATGCACTCGACCGAACGTGTCATGCGCCTTAAGCATGACAAGCCGATACCAACAAAATCCTGGAAATAGTCATTGGATGGTTGTTAAGAAAATACTTAAGTACGTAAGGAGGACAAAAGATATGTTCCTAATCTATGGATCTGGTGATGAGGAACTCGTTGTAAAAGGTTACACGGATGCGAGTTTCCAAACCGATCGTGATGATTCACGGTCACAATCAGAATATATTTTCATTCTGAATGGAGGAGCGGTCTCTTGGAAGAGCTCCAAAAAGGATGTGGTGGCTCTATCAACTACAGAATCAGAATACGTCGCCGCCTCATTGGCAGCTCAAGAAGCTGCATGGTTGAAGAAATTCATTGCCGATCTAGGGATTGTCCCTTCCATTCAGGACCCCCTAGAGATCTTTTGTGATAACGAGGGTGCAATTGCCCAAATCAAGGAACCTCGTGCTCATCAAATGACTAGCCACATTGAGCGGAGATTCAACTACATACGAGATGAAGTTGAAAAGGGAAAGATATATATTCACAAAGTTCACACGGATCAAAACATTGCAGATCCTCTCACGAAGCTCCTTGAAAAGGCAAAGCATGAAGGTCATACTTGTGCCATGGGACTTCGATATTCTAGTGATTGGATTTGATCTGTAATTTTGTATATGGATATGTGGAACCTTTTATTATTTGAATAAATTATTCGGTTATAATGTTTCAATTAATATTCCAATTTAGCATGTTTAATCCATGAGTAAATTGTTTACTCTAAATGTCCGTAGTCGTTCAGACTTGTGGGAACAAGTATGAGGGTAAGATTATTATGAATTTGAATTGGCAGATATTCATATGGATGAATATAGAGCAAAAGGTTGCTGCCAAGGTTCATAGATATTTGTGGGATGCAAATATTGAACTGACCTGTATCTCAAATATTACTATATGGAATCTTCCTAATTGATCATAAGTAATTTTGAGTAAAGGCGAACATCATTTGGTATCCTCTGACCTGAGATACATATTGGGTCTTGATATTTACCAAATATTATAGTTTGACTTAGTTTTTCGCTGTTCTGAAATAGATAGATATTCTATGCTAAGTATTTTATAAATGAAAAACAAAAATTAGTGTTTTGGACTAAAACTTAGAAAGTTTGTTTTTAATTTAACTTTGTTTCTTTTATATTTGAAGATATTTAAATATGATCAAAAAGACTAACATACCCCTATTTTAACATTTGAATTGATCAAAAATTAGTGTTTAGACTAAAAAAGAAACGAAAACTAAAGATTGGAGATCATATTTATAAATATTAAAGATTATGAATCAAATCGGGGTAAAATTATAAGGACCAACCATAAAATTTACTGTATTCCAATTTACAAAATAACCAATCATTTTAAAATTTTTAGCCTAGGCGTTGTGAGATATAGCTCTATGTGAAATTATCCTGTGACATGTGGCGTAGATTGAGCATTGGATGGAGGCTCTGATCAAGTAGTTTGATTGTTGTGGATCAGGTGACCAGGGGATGTAATGAATTTCTTAATTTATTTGGATTTTTAAACGTAAAACATTAATATAAAATTAAACATTATAATAAAAAGTTTATTAAAATATAAAAAAAATAAAAAATAATACACAAACTATTTTCTCTTCTTTTGACCAAGGAGTATTTTTTTTCTTTTCCAAGGCCTCGACTTTTTTTGTTGACTTGGACCTTTCTTACTCTTGGGATGCGAGAGCCTCTTTAGTTGAACATTCAGAACATTTCCAACCGGTTAGTTTTGACTCGGTTGTGACTCCTGAACAACCTCGTCGAAATAATCGAATGGACTAAACACAAAGTTTGTAAAAGTTTTGTCGTTTACGGGATCAAAAATTGGTTGAAATTGTTGATACATATGTCCCTATTTTATGTGCTTAATGTAAAAGTCTGTTACGGCGTACATATGTGTAATGAAATGATGTAATGATATATGATTTGTGCTTTGATGTTAATGTATCTTTAATTCATATATATGAACTTATATACAAGTTTGAAGTTGTTGTATGATTATTCATGCTAATGGACCATACGCATGAAGACATTATGCTAATGGACCATACGCATGAAGACATCATGCTAATGAACCAGTCGCACGACTGAACCAAGAGACTGGATCAGTCGTACGATTGAAACATAAGAATGACTCAGTCGCACGACTGAACCTTCAGCCGTGCGTATGAATCAGTCGCATGGGTCAGTCGCATGACTGAACAATGCTGATGCTTCAGTCGCACGAATGAAGATTGCAAACCTATAAATACCACTTAATTCGTGGAAAAACGAGACTTTTGACACTTATATCGTATACCCTCATAACCTAGCCGTCCAGAGCGTCCAGAACGCATATTGCAACTTCATAGTTTGCGTCTAATAGTTTTCTACTCAATCTTAACGTTTCTTTAATCGTTAGATCAACCGGGTTTGCATTCTCACTGATTGGATCAGCAATCAAATAGGAGTCCGCACTATTTGATTCGGTTTCACGCATAATAAGTTAGTACTCGTACGTACACGGTCCTGACAGAAATGAACCATCCCAATTACCCGATATATTCTAGTGAGAGGATTTTTTACAAAATTTGGAGATGAACAAGAAAGAGTAGATATGAATGTTATGATTTTTTTTATAAGAAATGAGGTATATTTATAAGGGTGAACTTTAATTGTTTTTATTTTTTTTAATGAGCCAATGGCTCTATTTGTTTTCCCAATGTCCCCAATGGTTAGTTCCATCCGCGAGTTCCCTCACGCCCTGCCTATCGCTCTCCTGATCGTGGGCTGGTGATGCGGTGTTCACGACTAGAGTGGGTAGCCACGTGGGTCGCGCCCCGATCAAGTCGCCAGAACACACAACCTAATGATATTATCCTATATATGAAATTACCAACTCAATGAACATTATTCAGGGATACTTTAAGTATTTTAAGAATGTACAATATTGTTATACGTGATCTGATAAAACCATCCTTTTAATGTTAAAAGCATGGACACAACCCGGTTATTTATTTATTTTGAAGCCGACGAATGAAGAAAAAAAGAAATAAAGTCCAAAGTCAAGGGACCAAACTCGCCAACGAGAGAAAGTTGGGTGAGTGGCGGTATTTAATGGGAGAGGGCAGCCCTTACCCTCTCCCCACACCCACCAAAATCAACCAAGAAGAGAGAAAGGGAGAAAAGAGGAGAAAAAGTTGGTTCGAGTTGGTTCAAGAGAGTAAAATCGTCAAGTAGCGGGTCAAATCGAAGCTCTTCTCGTTGTGGTCGTTTGTGTGAGTTCTAGGACCCCTCTTTTACACGTTTTTGAATGATTTGGGGCTGGAACACATCTGAAAATTGGGTTTTGGTGTGTGTGTGTTTGTGGGTATGTGTATGATTCGTTTGGGTCTTGCTTTTGAGCTTGTGTGTGCTTGAATGGTGTTGTGATATGCATTCCTAGGGTTTAGGATGGTTGATTTAGGCTTAGAATGGGTTTAGATGAGCTTGGAGGTCGAAAATGGCAGATTGAGTTTGGGATGAACTGCATTCTGCACCAGCTAGGGCTAGGCGACCGAATGGAGGCTATACGGCCGATTGAGGTGCGATTGAGGTTAATTCGCACGAGTGAGAGTTCATTCGTACGAATCCCAGTCGCATAAATGCTCATCCGCATTAGTTCCATCCGCATTAGGTCCATTCGCATGGGACTCATCCGCATTGAGTCCATTCGCATTAGTTTCATTCATGTAAGGCCCCGTTTCTGGGACGCTTAAAGCTGGTCAACCATTGCACATAAAACATACATTTACAGTTATTCTAAATAAGCATTCGCAGTGGAAACATTCAAAAATGGCATTTTATATCATCACCAAAAACTTTTGCAAAATAATGCATCGTTTGTCGGTTACAAAATTACATTTGTTGTATTACATCACAAAAGCTTTATATAAACGGATGCCATCCAAAAGAGCTGAGCAACTGCCTCGTGCCATCCTCAGCAACATTACCTGCTAACTGGAAACACATAAAAGTCAGCATTGCTGAGTGAGTTCTAGTTTTATAACAAAACATACTTTTCTTTTGTAAAATCATCCTTTCTCTTAAAATCATATCATACTTTACATTCATTCGTGATCATACATCGTACGCACATAAGATAATATCAATATTATCTTCGTCATTCTTTCGTTCATTCCTCCATTCATTCATCATTTCATTCATTACTTTCATCATCACGATGAACTTTACCCTTCATGCTCGTGATACTGTGCCTAAGCCTATAAAAGACCTTCATCGGTGGTGCCCAGCACCAAGTGGTCACAGTACCTAAGGTAAAGTCCAGGTACGCCATTGTCTTATGCAATGCCCTTCATGCTCATGATACTGGACCTAAGCTTATAAAAGACCTTCATCGGTGGTGCCCAACACCAAGTGGTCACATTACCTAAGGCACGCAACAATGGTTCATCCATATGGTCAATCACAGAGAAGGACCCCAATGTGCATCCTTGGGGTAGCTAACCCGCACACCGTTGAGCTAAAACCTACAATGGGTGTGCACCTCCATACATTTTCTTGCAAGCCTTTGTTACATTTATTCATTCATTAATGCATGCATTCATCATCATGTTCCTCTTTCATTATCTTTCACTTTACGTTACATAATACTTCGTTCATTAATTATCATAACACGTAAATTCATAGGAATGATAAACATACATCATCATAAGGAACATAAAAATTATTGAATCTTGTATGCCCAAGACACATATGAGATTGATGTGGTTAGTACGCTATGGTCCAAGTCAGGTTATACCCAATAACAAGCTAAACAAACACCAATAAATTTTTATTCGTTTTTGATGAGATCATACATATAAACATTGACACCAATTTAGAAAATGGGTTTTCTAAAACATTGCTTTGTAATACAACAATACTATATGGATAGTTTGTTCATGAGATATTATTTGTTTTATTATTTAAGTTGGTTAAATAATAACAAATAAAAGTGTGTTATTTTATAAAATTAAAAGTGGTTTTAATTTTATAAAGTTGAGGGTTAGGAGAGTAAATTTATCAAAAAACCAAATAGGGGGAAAACCCATTTTGGATACCAAAATCGGCCGCCCAAGTGTGGTCATGTGTGACCAGCTTATGTCTTGGTTTTTCTTTTTCTTTCTCCTCTTGAACACTCCATATCATTACACACTTTTCTCACTAACAACACAAGGAAAAGACCCTTCAAAAACAAGGCTGATTTCCGAGTTTAAGAAGCTGAAAAGGGGACTGCATTTTCGGTTTTTGAAGCTTGAAAGAGGCTGCTCATTTCAGGTTTTTGGAGAAGCTAAAGAAGGGCTATCTTTGGTGTTGCATCCTAACAAGCAAGGTGTTTGAAGAGCTTGTGGGTATCACGATTTGAGGTCCTCCATTTTGAAGGATTGCTGCTCATAAACATCATCATCTTCAAAGGACTCAACCCCCTTTTGAGCTGCTGAAAGGTAGTTATGGCAGCCCCTATATGGCTGTCCATAATGCTCATTTATATATGTTTAATAGCTTGCTTATTCACATAATATGATCCTTTGGTTTTGGGTTTGTTTTAAACATATATTTGTCACCATAAGAACATGAAATTTCAGTTTTATAATCATGTTTCTGAATATATTTCCGCTTCGTTTTCTGAAAGTTTAGAGGTTAAACTTTGGTTTTATGGACAAACAAACCCAACAACATATCATTCATACATCATCATGTAGGGCATCATACATACATAACATACATCATGTATAACCATGTAACATCATCATCATAAGCATCAATCACATATCATAACATGCCCAACATACCATCTATGACCTTAAAAGTCAACTTACATAAACCTCGAGAATCTCCTAGGTCAAAGCCTACATTACTCCCCTTTTTCACCAAAAAGTCAGAATTATTTTAAGTTTTCATCCGCATTGACCCTCTTGTTCATCCGCATTTGATTTGCTTCATCCGCATTTGTCATCCGCATTTGACTTACTCATCCGCATTTCATATACTTAGTCGAATGCTCATCCGCATTGACATACTTCATCCGCATTTCCCAGTCTTAGTCAAATGCTCATCCGCATTGACATACCTCATCCGTATTTCTCAGACAAATGCTCATCCGCATTTCATGCACTTAGTCAATGTTCATCCGTATTGACATACCTCATCCGTATTGACATACCTCATCCGCATTTCCCAGCTTTAGTCAAATGCTCATCCGCATTTCATGCACTTAGTCAATGTTCGTCCACATTGACTTCATCCGTATTTGACTTCATCCGCATTAACTCTTTTCCATCCGCATTGACTTCCAAACACTTAGGCAGATTTCAAAACTTAACATGTGAGCCTAAAACATCAGATCGATTCCCATGCACCATTCATCATGTTCTAAGCTTGAATCTTACCCTCTAAGCCTTAGAAACAATCATACATCATCAAGCATGAACATAGTCACACATCACATCATAACATCATCATACACACATTCAAGCTTACGGGTCCGAAACCCAGTTTAATAAAATCATACCTTCATGCATTTTCAACCCCGAAATCAGTTAAAAACTAGTAAAAGAGGGGTCCTAGAACTCACCTTTGCAGCTATTGAGTATGGCTTCCTCCAAACTCATTTGCAAATTGAATTCAACCGTTAAGAAACCCACTAAAAACATACGCGAACACATACGAACACACATAAGCATAAATCCGAGGATATGACCAGTTAAGAACACCATAAAAGCATGAATTCTTACCTTGAATTTGAATTCTTTCTTCTTTTTCTTCTTCAAAGTCGAGAATTTGCTGCTCCCAGCTACTCTCTCTCTAAAACCTAAAAATCAGCGGTGTATGTGACATATGGGTGGCCATACCACCTTTTACACCCACTTTTCAAACATTTTGTCCTTTTGGACACTTTTTACCCCTAGACTTGGGTTTTATTTCTTTTCCTTCTTTTCTTTCACTTTATTTATTCTTTTCTTTCACTTTATTTATTCTTTTCTTTGACTTTAAAATAACCGGGTGTTACAATTCGCACGATTGGGTGTTCATTCGCATAGATGTTCATCCTCATTTGTGTGTTCCCGATCTGAACGGGATCGATGAGCATGGATCTTAGGATTCATATTGATGATAAAAAAACTTGAATGGTTAGATGCTAAAATATAATAATGATGAACATGATGAAGAACAAAATGTGTTTAATGTTTGATGTTTATTGATATGTTGTTGAAATCATCATCCATGAAGGATGATGATATGATGTTGTCGGTGATGGACCTAATTCACCCTAACAAGTGGTGAATTATTTACCCTTTACAAAGATAATATGTGCTAATATTTATACTAGTATAGCAATAAAAAATAATTACAATATAAACCCTAGACTAATATTTTTGTTGATTTCGTGCTTCAAGTCTTCAACTTAAATAATATTGAAATCTTCAATTTCTTCAAAGGTAGAATACCCAACAATACTCCCCCTAAATTGTAGATTTCCAATATGAATTGAAGCTTGATGTTGATTCTGTTGAATAGTTGTTCAAAGCTAAGAAATTGTTGTTGATGCGGAAGCGAGGTTTTCAAAACTTTGGTACAACTATATTATGTAACTTGATGTCACATTGTTTTTTTTGTTGATGAGAGCCCGAATACGAACCCGGATTTTGTTTTGTTGATTATAAGTCCAATCTTCAACACTTGAGCCCAAGTCCAATTGTTGTTTTTGTTTAATGATGGAGCCCAAGTAACAAACCCAATTGTGTTCATGAGCCCATATTCCATGAATTCATTCACAACCCTAGTTTGCAAACCCTAATTTGGCCTCCCTAAGGTGGCCGCAAAGGACACTTTGGTTCGGCAACCCTAATTAGGGCATCTAAGATCACCTTTGGCAACACTAATTCGCAAGAGTTGCTCACGACAGCTTTAACCATCCGCAAGCAAACCTAATTGGAAAAACACATTTGGCAGCCACATTCTCATTTGGTAGCCCTATTTGGCAGCCCCATTCGGCCGCATCACTTTGTTCGGCAGCCCTAGTAAGGGCGTCCCTAATGTGGCTGCAAAGGCCACTTACAACAGCCTCTTATTCTGCAGCTGCAACCCTTATTTGCATCACCAAATCGGCAGCCACAATTTGTTCGGAAGCAACCCTAATCCGCAGCCGCAAACATTATTGTTGAATTGATTGTTGAATTGCTTTCTTTAGATCTTCAATGATTTCAGCAATCTAACCATGAAATCTTATCAAAATCAATATGAATCCATCAACTCCAGCTCTGATACCAATTGTGTGTTCCCGATCTGAACGGGATCGATGAGCATGGATCTTAGGATTCATATTGATGATAAAAAAACTTGAATGATTAGATGCTAAAATATAATAATGATGAACATGATGAAGAACACAAACGTGTTTAATGTTTGATGTTTATTGATATGTTTTTGAAATCATCATCCAGGAAGGATGATGATATGATGTTGTTGGTGATGGACCTAATTCACCCTAACAAGTTGTTAATTATTCACCCTTTACAATGATAATATGTGCTAATATTTATACTAGTCTAGCAATAAAAAATAATTACAATATAAACCCTAGACTAACATTTTTGTTGATTTCATGCTTCAAGTCTTCAACTTCAATAATATTGAAATCTTCAATTTCTTCAAAGGTAGAATACCCAACAACATTGGTCCATTCGCATGATGTTCAGTCGCCTTGAGGCCATGCAACTGAAGGGTGCCCATACGCCCAAGTAGGGCTGGTGTACCCTAGGAAAAGCGTAGTTTAAATTACTGACTTTCGGGGGAAAGTGCAGATGTAGGTTTGACATGAAAGTTCCTATAAGTTCATGCAAGATGACTTTTGAGGTCTTAGAGGTTATGCTGGGCATGATGATGATGTTGCATGTTTATGCATGGTGTATGTATGTATGATGCTGCCTTGTATGATAATGACTGTGTATGTTGATGTTCCTTATTTTGATGTATGTTTATCTTTCCCGTGACTTTACGTTGAACGTTAATGAATGAAATGAAAGTATTATGTAATGTAAAGTGAAAGATAATGAAAGAGGAACATGAAGTAAGAATGCATACATTAATGAATGATGAAAGTAAGGAAAGTCTTGCAAGCAAATGTATGGAAGGGACACGCCATTAAAAGGTGTTAGCCTAACGGTGTGCGGGTTCGTTACCCTGGGAGGATGCACATCGGGGTCTTTCTTTGTGATTGACCATTTGTATGAAACCATTGTTGCTTGCCTTAGGTAGTGTGGCCAAAGATGCTGGGCACCGTGAATGAAGGTCTATGATAGGCTTAGGTCCAGTACCATGAGCATGAAGGGCATTACAAATGAAAATGGTATACCTGAACTTTATCTTAGGTACTGTGGCCAGAGGTGCTGTGCACCGTTAATAAAGGTCGATGATAGACTTAGGCCCAGTACCATGAGCATGAAGGGTAAAGTTCATGGTGTTGACGAAAGGAAAAGATGTAATGACGAACGAATGAATGAAAGTAAGAATGAATGAATGAACGGAAGTTAATGAATGATGAAGATAATAACTATTATCTATGTGTACGTATGATGTATGATCGCATAAAAGAAATGAACGTTTTTAACGAAAGAAAAATATGTTTATTATAAAACTAGAACTCACTTAGCAAAGCTGACTTTTATGTGTTTCCAGTTGGCAGGTAATGATTGTTGAGGATGACATGGGGCAGCTACTCAGCTTTTTTGGATGACATCCATTTATATATGCTTTGTGATGTAATGCAACAATGTATTTTGTAACTGATTAACGATATATTATTTTGCAAAAGTTTTGTGATGAAATGAGATGTCATTTTTAAATGTTTCCGCTGCAATGTTTAGGTAAGATAAATGAAAATGTATGTTTTATGTGCAATGATTACCAGTGTTAGCGTCCCGGAAACGGGGCCTTACAAGTTGGTATCAGAGCCAAAGTTTAAGTGAAATGGGTAAAATTTTAAAACAAACCTTAACTAAACTGAAAATGGGACGGAAAAGGAACGGATGCCAATCTGAGTAGCTGCGTGCCATTAGGTATTTTCGTTAAGTTAACCGGTATATGTGCGCATGTTATGTGTTATGTGTTGTTTGTAGATTTAAATACTGATGTAGTGAGGATAGGTAATGCTTGGGGTGTGAAGAGTAAAGTAAGTGGCTAATCACAACTAGCCACTGTAATTAGGGACTTACTATACTTCACAAAAATTGAGTTGTTCCCTTGAATGACCGTGTTGGTGTTTGAATCTTTCAGTGTGCGTGGAATGGCCAGTGGTAGATCTTCGAAAGCCTCTCGTGGAGGTGGTCGTGATGGGCTTGTGCTGGGCCGCAACCCAAGAGAGGAAGACCCAGAGTGGAAAGGTGGTTCCTGAAGAACTAGAGACCCCTTATCCGGAGGGTGGCGACGAGAGCACCAATTTGAGAGCCTCAATAAAGGAGGCTATTGTAGAAGAAGTTCATCAGGTTATGCAGACGATCTTACTGTCTGTAGTGACTGAAGTTATCAAGGCTGTATGAGAAGGGGAAAGAAAGGAGAGAAACAGGTCCTCGGGAGGATGGGAGCAACCAGAGCCGGAAACGGTTCTCTCTGATGATGAAGAAGAGGAAGAAGAAGACCTGCGTCGGAGGCGGCACGAGGCTGTAACTATGGGGCATTTCAACAATGCAAGCCCCCTACTTTTGATGGTAATGGCACTGCAGCTGCTGCTTACCGGTGGGTGAGAGAAATGGAGGCTGTCTTGAACATCAGCGAGGCCGGGAGAACCAGAAAATAAAGTTTGTTGCCCATTCTTTTATGGACTTGGCTCTGTGCTGGTGGGACAATATAGTCCAAGCCGAGGGTAGCAGAGTCATTGGGAGAATGAGATGGTTTGAATTGGAGGGTTGGTGATCGAGGAGTTCAATCCTCATAGAAAAATGGAAGGTTGAGAGAGAATTCCTGCAACTGGAGGCGGGAACGATGACGCACCAACAATACACCACAAAGTTCAATGAGATGGCACATCTGGTGTCGGATCAGGTGACACCTCTGTCTCGAAAGATCAAGAGGTATATTCAGGGCTTGCCGGAAGATATTCGCAGGCACATGATCGCCACCTGACCAAGCACGTTTAGGTCGGCGGTGGATTTGGCAGGGAGGTTATATGATGAGAGGGCTGTAGTGGTGGTGGTGAAGGTAGCAGGAAGGGTGGAGGTGATCAAAACTGTGCACCCTGAAAGGATCATACATGCCAACTCAATGGGTGAATTAATGATTGTTTAGCTGGAATCCCACAAGTCCAAGATGCAATACGGATGAAGAAATACAAGAAAATAACAAGTATTATCTTCCGCATTAGTTAATGCGGAAGACAAAAATCTGAAGCGGACAAGTGTTTACTCTTCCGCATTGACTAATGCGGAAGACACAATACTTATGCTGAACAAGATACTCTTCCGCATTGACTAATGCGAATGAACAAAAGAATATGCGGACAAGACTTTGATCATCCGCATTGACTAATGCGGATGACCAACCAAATGCGCACAAGTATTTGTTCATCCGCATTAACCAATGCGGATGACCAACTTACTAATGCTGATGATCAAGTGGAAATGCGGATCAAGGTTATCTCATCCGCATTTGTCAATGCGGATGAACAAGCAGAGATGCGGATCAAGACTTAGACTAGTTTCTGATGTAATAGGTCAGGGGTAGTTTAGTCAGTTTGTAAAGGCATCTTGTCTTGTCTATAAATAGAATAGTTTACCTCGTACTGAGGTGACAGTTGATAGATAGAGGATTTTGTTGTAATTATTCTCTGTAATTTGTCAACATTCATATATCAATACAAACATAATTTATGAGTAATTTTCTTGCTTGATTGTTCTTCGATTGTTTGTTTCCGCCACTCGATCATTGAGTTGATTATCATATTCGATTCTCAGTAAGAATATAACTCTTACTAAAACCCAGTCAATTGGTATCAGAGCTTTGGCTCTCGATTCTTTTTCAGATCTGCGCACAGACTGAATAGAACTCGATTGATCTGATAATCAAGTTGCTAGTAGTAGATATCATCATCTCTACTTAGCAAACAACAAGAATACTCCTGTCAAACAGCAAGAACACTCATTCTGAACCTCAACAGAACTGCTTGAACAAGTTGGACTCATCAAACATAATCAATCTTAAAATCAACTAAATCTATACTTACACAAATCAACATGGATTCTAACAGTTACTCTGAATTAGGTCATACACCTAAACCTCCCATGCTTAAACACAAATCTGAGTTTAAACAATGGAGAATACGGTTTAGAAATTATATCACAGGTGTAGATCTGACTTTTGGATCTCAATATGTAAGGGTCCACATATTCCTGTTACTTTATCAACAGCTCAAGCTGCACTGTACAAGACTGCTAGAATACCAATTGAAGACCTAACTCTGGATGAAGATGATTATAAGAAAATCAAAATTGATCTTAAAGCATACTCTATTTTGACTCAAGCACTCAAAATGGATGTGCTAAAAGATTGGAAAAATATGGAACTGCTAAAGTGTTTGGGATGCTCTCAAAATTATGTGTGAAGGTAGCAGTGAAGTTGCTGAAATTAACAAAGACAAGCTGGTCAATCAGTATGAAACCTTCCATCACACCAAAGGAGAATCCATATCAAAACAACTGCACAGATTTGTACAGTTGGTCAATGACTTGGAAATTATGGGTGTCATACAACATTAAGAAAATTATGGGTGTGTCATACAACATTAAAGAATCAACAAGAAAATGCTTCACAGTCTGCCTGAAAGCTGGAAGCAAAATGTCACAATGCTGAAAAATACTCTTGATCTTGAGAGTACCACTCTAGACATTATGATAGCCAAGATTGAAGCTCTGGAACTTGATGAACGAAGCAGAAATCTGAGTGGGCCAAGAGTGATTGAAGCCTACAAATTCCCTTCAGAATCACATTCTGTTGAAAATGCTTTCATCACAGAGGAAGATGACTTCATCTCATCAAGAGATCAAATGAACAATACTGGGTTCATTGCATCTCCATCATTCAATCACCATTCAACTTCAGCACAAGCTCCAAAAGTCTCCACTGCACCTACAATCTCTCCAGAAGACTTAAAATCAGAAGAGCAAAAGGCAACCTACAATGCCTTTGTTGCAAGTTTTGAAGCATATCTTGGGGGAAGACTCACTTCTGCCCATTTAATACAGGAAGATTTAGAAGATTAGATCCTGATGATGTTGAGGAGATGGATCTACAGTGGCAAATGGCAATGATTGCCATGAGAGCAAAGAAATTCTTCAGAAAAGGAAGAAAGTTGAGCCTGAATGAGAACACAAAACTTGGATATGACAAATCCAAGGTAAAATGCTTCAACTGTGGCATGACTGGCCATTTCTCAAGAGAGTGCAATGCTCCTAAAAGAAACAACCATTCAAGGAACTCTCCTGGTCAATCATCATCACAGCCCAATTCAAGCTATCACTCAAACAATCAACAACAGCAGTACCATCATTCTCATCATCAACAAACATACCAGAATCAACCACAACTGACAAATCAAGCCCATGCAAGCAGTCAGCCTTCTGCCAGTGCCCTTGTGATCAAACAAGATGGGATATGTGACTGGAGTGTGTATGCTGAGGAAGTCAAGCCTCAATTCCAGAATCATGCTCTTATGGCTCACATCAATGATGGACCATCTTAATGCCTACTGAGGTAAAAACTAACCTTTGTAGTGAGAAATGCATAAATGAATTACAAGAGTATAGAGAACACAACCATAAACTGGCAGATAAAATTAAAGAAGAAAAGTGAAGTCAGAAATGATGAAGAGAGAACTAAAAATTTTTGAAATCAAAATCAAATCTCTCATTTCTGACATAGAAAAATTGCATGGTGAGAAATACAATCTTGCAGCTGAAAATGAGCTACTTACTGAAAAGTTAGCTCAAGCTAAAGCTCAACAATCTATGACTGAAGTGAAAGTTTTCAAATGTCTTCAGTCAAGCTGCAAGATGTGGATTCACAAAAGGATCCAAAGGACATGTCAGGGATTGGGTATAATTCATGTCCTCCACCATACAATGACAATTACACTGTCATGCCTGACTCTGTCTCACTCTCTGAATCAATCGAACCTAAAACTATGGAACCTAAATCAGTAGTGAAACAAGTGACAAATCCTCAAAACAACCTGATGTTTATTTTGAAACCAATGAGGACAAAATCAAGTTAGGACACCCAATCAAAATCAAAGAGTGTTCAGACAAGACAGTGATTGTCAAAAACCATCAAGCCCTGTAAAAGCATTGTACCTTTTATAAAATTCATACCATCTTTTTACAAGGGAAAAAGAAATATGTCAAAACAGTGAAACCCACTACTGAGAGTAGTTCTGATAATGAGATTGTATCTCCACAAAATTCAAGCAAATCAGAAAAGGTTTCACTGAAAAAGAAACCAACTGTAAAACTGAGTTCAACACACAAAACTTCATCAGACCACAGTCATCCAAATTAAGGCAGGGAGTTGGGTTTGATATCTGTATAAAGAACATGTTGACCAGTTTGAGAAAGAGGTGAGAAGTAGGTTGAAGAAACAGAAACAGCCCAGACAATAAACAAGAGTAGTATTGTGAAACAATCTACAAAAAGGGCTGATTCTGACTCATCACCTAAAGAAAAGAAAGTGACTCATCAAAAGAAAGTATCAGTTGAGTCACTCAAGAAAAATCTGATTCAAGAAACAAACAAATGTATTGTGATATTTGTGACATGTTCAATCACAAGACAGATAAATGCTTCTTCAATCAATATTGTTCTATCTGTGATATGAACAATCACTCCACCAAAAATTGCTATTTCAACAAGTATGTTCAATCTGTGACATGAACAATCACAATACATCTGATTGTTACTTCAATCAGAAGGGGTTGAGAATTCCACAAAACAAGCCCATCTCAAAAACATCTACTGTGATGCATTCTGTCAAACATCATTCATAATAATCAATCTAGGACTTCTAGATCAACAAATGACAGAAATAACTCAAGGATTTAAGGAAGGGTCAAAGAAATCATCTCACAATGAAACACAAACTTGACCTTCCGAAGCAAAAAATCATTTTGATAATGAAACTCGGGCTAAATTTTTACAAAGAAATAGAAACCAACGATTTCATTATTCATCTGAATCCTCAGTAGATGTAGATGAGATGACTCAACCAATTCATTACCAAAAATCTCCCAAAACACCTTCATCTAAATCACCATTCAGAGGAAAATACCAGAGGTGACTATCATGAATAGGAACAGGAAACCCAAGACCATCATGGCTTGGGTTCCTTATTCTAATTAGTTCTTTTTGTTTGTAGGTTCATCCACAGGTCTAATAGCCTATGGTATGTAGACAGTGGATGCTCCCGACACATGACTGGAGATCGTTCCCTCCTTCATGATTTCAAGTACATACAAGGACTACTGTGGCATTCGGTGGAGATTCAGAAGGTGACAGGATTACAGGAGAAGGATCTGTGACAAATGGGATGCTGAGCTTTGACAGAGTGAATTACTATGAACAACTGAATTTCAATCTGCTAAGCGTGTCTTAGATCTACGAAAAAAAATATTCCACTCACTTTACAGACACTCACTGCTACATATTGAAACCTGGTTTTCAGATTCCTGAAGAATGGGTTGTCTTAAAGACTCCGAGGAAGTATAATACACATGTTCTAAACCTGTGTTTTACATTACCTGAGGAAGAAACATGTCTTTTGTCTAAAGCATCATTTGATGAGTCACAGCTTTGGCATAGACGTTTGGGGCACACTAACTTTAAAAATATGAACAAGTTAGTCAAAGGAAACCATGTAATTGGTCTTCCTCAAAAAGAATTCAATTTTATTGATCAATGCTCAGCGTGCCTCAAAGGAAAACAACACAAATCGTCTCACAAAACCAAGCTGGTGAACACTAACAATACTCCAATGAAGTTACTTCACATGGATCTCTTTGGACCAACTCATGTAATGAGTATGGGAAAGAAACAATTGTTTAGTGATCATTGATGACTTTTCTCGATTCACATGGGTGTTCTTCCTACTTCATAAAAATGAAGCATCCCAAATCATTCAAGAATTTCACTAAAATTGAAAATCAACTTGATCTCAAAGTCAAAATAATAAGAAGTGATAATGGTACAGAGTTCAAAAATGAAAATATGAGTTCCTTTTGTGCAACCAAAGGCATTGCTCATCAATTCAGTGCAGCTAGAACTCCTCAACAAAATGGGGTAGCTGAAAGGCGAAATAGAACACTGATTGAAGCAGCAAGAACCATGCTAGCCGATGCTAAACTACCAATCACCTTCTGGGCAGAAGCAGTTAACACATCGTGCTGTGCAAAATCGAACTCTGATTGTTAAAGAAAGTAACATGACACCTTATGAACTGATATTTCAAGGAAACCATTCATTGGATTCTTCAAATCATTTGGTTGTCCAGTCTCAATATTAAACACCGTGATCATTTGGGAAAATTTTCATCTAAGTCTGATGAAGGATTTTTGTAGGTTATTCTTCCATCTCAAAGGCTTATAGAGTGTTCAATCCTAGACTGAACATTATTGATGAATCCACAAATGTTCAATTCAAGGAACATTCGTTTCCCAAATCTACAAATGGTCCTGATTGGTTGTTTGATATTGACACTTTTACTAAATCATTTGACCAATTTCACTTGTCTGATGCAGAAATATACATTTAGGTGATACTTCATCAATGTAGAAAGAAGAGAAATTATCCATTGATCCCACCTACATCTGATGAACATATGAATGAAGATGTTCCTCTTCAAGCTGATCCATCAGACACTTGTCACAAAACTTAGTGTTTCTTCTGAAGAAGGTCCCAGCCTGGTACCATCTCACTCAGATGACTTGTCACATGATATCAGAAATCAAAAACAGGCTTCTCATCCAGAAGAAACTCAAGGTACTTCAAATGATGCAAGCAACCTCAGTGCTGCTGAAGATGTAGCAGTTACTGAAGAAATTGACAATCTTCATAATTCAACAACAATACAAGATGATTGCCTCTGACCATAATGAACTGAATGTCTCCAATCTTGATGTAACTATTGCGGGTGACATCATTCCCACCTCAAGAATACACAAGAATCATCCAGTTGAAACCATTATTGGTGATCTTAATGAGAGGGTGACAAGAAGCAAGTCAAGTATTGCAAACATCTGTTTGTTCTCATGCTTTCTATGTCAAACAGTACCCAAAAACATCAAAGAGGCGCTTCAAGACAATAGTTGGATTGAAGCAATGCAGGAAGAATTGCTCCAATTCAAGAAACAAGAAGTATGGCAGCTGGTAGATCTTCCCGAAGGACAATACCCTATCGGTACCAGATGGCTGTACAGGAACAAGACTGATGATAGAGGGATAGTCATCAGAAATAAAGCAAGACTAGTGGCACAGGGATACACTCAGGAAGAAGGAATTGACTACGACGAGGTGTTTGCTCCTGTTGCCAGACTAGAAGCAATCAGAATCTTTCTCGCATATTCTGCGTCCATGAAATTTACTGTTTATCAAATGGATGTAAAGTGTGCCTTCTTGTATGGAAAGATTGCTGAAGAAGTCTATGTAAGTCAACCACCTGGCTTTGAAGATCCAGATTTCCCTCACAGAGTGTACAAGCTCGACAAAGCTCTGTATGGTCTTCATCAAGCTCCAAGAAAGTGGTATGAGACTCTATCATCCTTTCTTCTTGAACATGGGTATGAAAGAGGAAAGATTGATCAGACTCTCTTCAGAAGAAAAAGAGGAAAAGACATGCTGTTAGTCCAGATCTACATGGATGACATTATATTGGCTCAACAAACAAACAACTCTGCAAAGAATTTGAAGATCTTATGCATTCAAATTTCAAATGAGTGCTATGGGGGAACTCACATTCTTTCTGGGAGTGCAAGTCCAGCAAACAGCAGATGGAATCTTCATCAATCAATCAAAATATGTAGAAACCATGCTGAAAAATTCCACTTTGCTGACTGTCTGTCTATCAGAACTCCTGTAGATACTAAAGTGAAGATTGGACCTGACCCTGAAGGCAAATCAGTGGATCAAACTCACTATCGATCAATGATAGGTTCACTTATGTATCTAACAGCCAGTAGGCCTGACATTATGTTTGGTTTGTGTGTGTGCTAGATATCAAGCTGATCCAAAAGAATCACATGTGAATACAGTCAAGAGGATATTCAGATATCTGAAGGGCAAACCAGCTCTCGGATTATGGTATCCAAAGGAAGGAGAATTTAATCTCTATGCCTACACAGACAGTGATTATGGAGGATGCAACTTCAACAGAAAATCCACTTCTGGCGGTTGTCAATTTCTTGGTCCCAGACTAGTATCCTGGCAATGCAAGAAGCAGACAAATGTGTCTGTGTCCACAGCCGAAGCTGAGTATATTGCTGCTTCAGCATGTTGCTCTCAAGTTCTCTGGATTCAAAACCAGATGCTTGATTATGGTTTTAACTTTTTGCATACACCAATTTCTATTGACAACACAGCTGTTGTCTTTATAACTAATAATCCAGTTCACACTCAAAAACAAAACATATTGAATTAGATATCATTTTTTGAGAGACTTGTGCTGAAAAGGGTTTAATCAAATTGATTCAAGTACCAACAGAAAATCAATTAGCTGATTTGTTTACCAAGGCATTTGAACCTGTAGGTTTGAATTTCTGGTTCAGTCAATTGCATGATTAACCTTGAGTAAAAACTTTGAAAAACATCAAAAAATTTTAAAACATCAGAAAAACCACAAAAAGAAATCAAGTCTTATGAAAAAAATCTTGGAAATGATATAATTACAGTCGTTTATCATTCACTGTGCTTAATTTCAAAATGTAAAAGACTGAAATGACTTACCAGATATGTTGGTAGGTTCAACTTGGAAGAAAAGATACATGCAGTGATGAATTAAAGCCATATTCAATTATGAAACACTCATCACTAAGTACAGGTATGTATTGGCTTATCTGAATGCATGTGTGTGTAGTAACCTAAACACACCAGGTAATGATACTTTATGAATCTTTCACCACATCATGTTTCATCTTTGTTTTGCTGAGCAAAGACCTGATGAAACTTGCACATAGTGCAGATGTCATGATCCAAAAGATTCCCAATGTGGAACACATCCAAAATTGGATGAATCAACAAAATAATACATTCCAAGTGAATGATCAAAAGAATCCTATCATGGATCACCTTCCAAATGAAGTGAAAAGAATCCCAATGTGGATCAACATGAAAAAGGATCAAATTAAAAGAATCCCAATGAGGATCAGTGAATATGAGATTTCATGACTTAAGTAACCTGGTAAGAAAAGTTGTGACAAAGTTCTACCATGCATTGTATAAGGAGGGTTGATCATTCCATGCTTATGTGTGTGAGGTACACACTGAATAATAAATCAACCAAAACATGATAAAAGTCATTTGCATCAATATCAACTAGGTATGAACTTAAGAGGACAAACATACCTTCAATCTTCAAGTTCATAATCATGTCCATTAATTATAAAGGATGCACATGTGTAATGTAAGATTGATATGATCCAACAAAGAGATTTTTCTCTTCATTATTAATATTAATCAAAAAAAATTATTCAAAACTTTTAAAATCTTTAAAGTTTCTCTCCACATATGGACATAAACTTTAGGGGGAGTAATTTAAATTTTTGAGTAAGTTCAAATTTTGTTTATTAACTCAATTTTGAAAAAACAAAACAAAAGGAATTTTAGTTGGTGTTGTTGCAATAAGTCAACCATTATATCTCAGCTTATGCAGATTCTTAAAAGCATGATAAGCCCAAGATCTGTCAAAATTGGGAAACTTGTATTTGTTGTAACATACAAGTCAATCCAAGCAAAAATTGACAACTCAACAGCCAACTTCATAAGAAACAATCAAGGACACCTCTTCATAAGATGATAATCAATTCAATCACATTAACTTTTGATTTAGTTCAAAAGATAATGCAGGTAAGTGCATTAGTTAATGCGGGTGAAGGTAACCCATGCATATAACTAATGCGGGTAACAATATTTTTGAAGTGCAACCAATGCGAACAATGATTTTACTCTACCGCATTAGTGTGTGAAGTAAATGTGAAGTTTGCTCTACTACCGCATTTACTACAACTCAAATGTGGACAACCAAAATGTCAAGTTTAACTTCCGCATTTGCAACAGTAAACCAATGCGGACAACAAAATTAATATTAACTTCCGCATTTGCAAAACACAAACCATGCGGATAGCCAAAATGTCAAGTTTAACTTCCGTATTTGCAACAGTACACAAATGTGGACAGCCAAAATTTCAAGTTAAACTTCCGCATTTGCAACAGTGCACAAATGCGGTAGAATAAAATCAAACGCATTTGTAACAGTAGAGTAATGCGGACAGTCAATCAAGAATTAAGTCTTCCGCATTAGCTACAGTCACAAATGCGGATGACCAAAAGTAGTCAAATGCGAACTGTCAAGTCAAAAGTTCGTCTTCCGCATTAGCTACAGCCACAAATGCGGATTACCAAAATCAAAAAAATTAACCTTCAGCATTTGCTACAGTGTTGACTGTATATGTTTGTAAACTTGTAAAATTTTTCAAGTTGTATTATTTGACTATTTAAAAGAATTTGAACAGGTCATTTAATACTTTTCAAATTTGAGAGAACTTATAGTGAGACGAGCGTAAAACTATAGTACACCACCATCATTCATCATCATCATCACAAACATCCAAGATTTGTTGTGTTTCATCTTTAACATTCTTGTCATCGATTCAGACAGCAGTCATTTCGAAGATAAGGTATAACTTCAACAGATTTTGAAACCAAAACCTAAGTCTCGAACGGCTACCCTAAATCGAACGATGAACCAGAAAACTATTGAAGAACACCAAAATCTAAATCATTAAGTGATGTAATACACATTTTCGATGTCAATAAACGTGTAATTGATATGAATTCAACGAATATTGAAAACCATGACAACCATGTTTACTGAGAAAAACAGAGCAATGAAAAGAAAAGTGTGAAACAAATCAAAGTCAAATTAAAGTCAAAAGTGTGAACTACACACATGTCTCTTGTGCAGATTACATGACAAACCTTACATGGAGCAAGCTCCATAATGTCAGCGGTTATCTAAACCCTGATGTGCCTGAAGCAGAAGGTCTCAGAGATATGATAAGATTCTATCTACCACAAGGGTAGCATATGCTATAACAGTAAGACCTACATCTATGAGAATCCCATCAGGTCTTTTTGGGAATCAGCTAAAGTAGTTGAAGAAAATGGAGTGAAAACTCTTACTGGCAAGATCAACACTGAACATACACTGAGGATTATAGAAGAATCAGTTAGAAGATGTCTTCAATTCAATGACAATGTAGATGATCCTCTTGAATTGGATGATGAGGAGATAACCACATTTTTCTCTGAAATTGGTTATGAAGGGAGCTATGAAGCCAAACAGATAGTCAAAGGATTAGTGGATCTGCCCTGGAGATTCCTAATTCATATGTTCCAACACTGTCTATCTAAAAGGAAAACAGGATGGAATAACATTCCAGTCCTCACATCTTCTGCCATCTGTGCTCTCTGCACCAATAGAAGATTTAACATGTCAGCATATGTATTCAATGGCCTAATCTCAAACATTCAAGAATGGTTGAGATACAAATTTCTAATTTACCCCAGATTTATTCAATGTCTAATCAATGAAACATTTCATGACATTGCTAATGAAGGACCACTACTTAATATTCCTTATTATGATGCAAGATCCTATAAGTACATCAAAAAGAAGGACCCAAGGAACTTCTACAGTGGTGCCCCTTCACCCCTTCTTCCTTGGATGTTTGAACAAATACACCAAGCAAATCAAGCACAACCACCTCCACAACCAATACCACAACCAATACCACAACCAATACCACAACCAATACCACAACCATTACCATCCCCTATACCACAACCAATAGCTCAACCATCACCTTTACCTCACTAATACCATCACCTTTACCTTCACCAATACCATCATTTTCTTCACCACAACAAACCCACCTATATATCACTCACCTACACCTACATCACCACATCATCAATCTCCTATATCACCACACCAATCTCCTATACCTCCTTACCAACCATTCCCATCACCAATTGATCACCCTGCTGAACCAGAAGGATCAACAAGTGCATCCAAATCATCCAAATCATCTTCTGATGAGGAGGATCATCATGATCAAACTAGAGCTGTGAATGAACCTTTTGAGGCTGCTCCTTCTGAGAGCTATGCTGAATTAAACATCAATAGGCCTGATAACTGAGTTGCTACTCAAAGTAGAAAGGATGGAAAGAACACTAACATAAGAGCAGGAATTATAAATGACAAAATTCTAGAACTCGATAAGAAAGAAGGAGAATTGAAAGATCTCAAAGAAAAACATGCAGTTGAAAGAATGGAACAAGCCAAAGAGATTGAAAATCTAAAAGTTGCACTGAAACACTCAAGAGAAGAAGTGAGTGGTCATATAGACACTCTTGAAATACAAACTATAGCCATGTAGGAACAAGAAAACATCATAGAGGAACAAGCTAATATCATCTCGAAACTGGAAAAGGAAATCGAGAGCAAGAACAAAAGAATATCTGAGCTTGAAATGATGATTAAAAGAACTGATGAGAAGGATGATGATGAAAAAGAAGAAAAAAGAATGATGATATAGAAGAACAAGTGGATGATGAAAGTGAAACTGAGATTAAAGACCAAGATTAGACATGGTAGTGTATTCTGGAAACACTGACCACTCAGACTCAGAAAAGGGTGAATTTGAAGAACTTTTCAGTGCTTTGGATAGTTTTGCTTCTGAACAATTCAGCATTGATGATGATTTTTGGGATTCATTAACAATCAAAGAACTGAGGCAGAGCCTTTTGTATTCATTCCTAAATCGCCAGTGCCATTGGAAAAGGAATTGTCTCTGCAAATTGTCCCTACCATATCATTAACAGAAGAACAAAATAGGAACTAAGAGAAAGATATGAACAAGAAAGGAAAGAAGAAACTGCACCTGAACAAAGTGAAAGAAGGATCAAGAGCCAAGCACACCTGAAAAGGTCCCTGAACCAAAAGATCAAACTGAAACCTCTAGCCCACAACTTCAAACTTATCATGAAAGAGGAAGTATTTGGCAGAAAAGGCTAAAGGCAAGAAGCCAATAACTGAAGAAGAACCGTCCAAGAAGCAAAAAGATGACCCAAGAAGTTTAGCAGCAATTGCTGAATTTTTGGAAGAACATGAGCAGGCAGAAGCTCAGTTGAAAAAGTTGGCCAGAGCAATTGATTTAGAAGAAGGAGAAATTGCTGATGAAGATGAAGTGTTAAAGGATGTTCCCATAGACAGTCCTCTTAAGAAGAACAGTCAGTAGAAGAAATGGTAACCAAAGCTCAAACTGATGACTTGATGATTAAAGCCATGTTCTTGATCAATCAAGGCTATGATCCTGATGAAGTGTTTGCTATGACTTATGAGAAAATGAAAGAAGAGGAAGAGAGTGAAGTTTTTCTTGATCCAACAATAGACACTGACTATGAGAAGACAATGTCAAAGGACACTCCAATACTTAAAGACTCATCCATGAAGAAACCTACAAGATATGAAGTTCCACTACCAAGAAGGGGTCCTCTATAAAAGCTTTCACAAATGAAGAAATCAACCTCATTCCATGAATCATTATTTCCTGATCCTTATAACATGTCTGATAAGAAATGAAAGAATACCTTTCAAGTCAGGGATTCACAAAAAGAATATTGCAAACATGAAGACAAATTTATTAAGGGCTGCCACACTTCAATTAATCAATGAAAAGAAAGACAAACTCAAGAACTGGAAGAAGAGTTGACAAAACCAAACCAAGAAACAGAATGTCAGCTGAAGACATGCTGCTGAACATAAAAGATCAAGAACTACTTGCCCCGTACTCCACAAATATCAAATGGTTTGCAGAACCATCTCAGTTGAAGCTGCCAAGAAGGACTAACCACTGCTGAACTGATCAGAGGGATATCTACTCCAAAGGGAAAATAGATCAGAAGATAATAGCGTGGAAGTATGATAGCACCTGGAACATGTTCATGGTGAAGAGAATCTTAGGGCTAGTACAATTCTTCACAGAGTACTCGGCTCTGGTAAATGCCCTTGAGATTCATGATTTGAAGGAACTAGCTCAACTTGAACTGATCAATCATGCAGCTATGTTTAGGGGATATGAATTTGAGAATATACTTAAGATGTTCAGAAGGACAAACAACTTCAATTCATTAAAGACAATTTTTTTAAGAAAAGATAAAACATTTGTCGATCCCCTGGAAAAGAAGAAAAAGGTGGAAGCAGAAGAAATAGTATTTCCTGAGTTGAAGGTGAAGCCAACTGAGTCTTTAAAGAGGAAAGTATGTCTGGTACTCATTCTTCCATTCCTATCTCAAATGTGTACTATGATGAGAAAACATATGAGCTGGTGATAGAAAGGAAGTGGGGAGGAAAAGAAGGAGCTGATATTAGACTCTTCAGTGGATATGAAGTGAGACTACTTGATGAATCATACATCCACTACATTTATACTAGCACTTCAGGGAATTAAACAACAAATTGGGTGAACAAGACATGCACTTCTTTTTGAAATGCATCAAGTTTTTGAAACTGGCCTATGACAGAATAAAAATTAAAAGATAAAAGAAAGAAGACGAAAACACCACTGCAACTTGCAAACATTGTTAAACTTGAAGTAGATGTGGGAGGGAGTTTATTGATTCATAGAGATGGTCTTTCAACAATCTCCATATGGGAACCGATTTCTCTGAAAAAGTTACCAATGGAAGCCATCTACAACATGAGCAAAATGAAAATACATGTGCTGAGTAGAGACAGGATGTTCGAAGCACTGATTTTGTAAACATGATCAGGGCCATTCTGGATCCCACCAAAGCAGCATTCATACTACCTACTGAAGACCCAGCTGAATCTTCACACCATCAATCACCTCCTAAACATTAGGAAAACTAGGCTGTATAATCCTTAGGGGGAGTATTTTTGCACCCTGAAAGGATCATACATGCCAACTCAATGGGTGAATTGATGATTGTTTAGCTGGAATCCCACAAGTCCAAGATGTAATGCGGATGAAGAAATACAAGAAAAATAACAAGTATCATCTTCCGCATTAGTTAATGTGGAAGACAAAAATCTGATGCGGACAAGTGTTTACTCTTCCGCATTGACTAATGCGGAAGACACAATACTTATGCTAAACAAGATACTCTTCCGCATTGACTAATGAGGAAGACAAAAGAATATGCGGACAAGACTTTGATCATCTGCATTGACTAATGCGGATGACCAACCAAATGCGCACAAGTATTTGTTCATCCGCATTAACCAATGCGGATGACCAACTTACTATGCTGATGATCAAGTGGAAATGCGGATCAAGGTTATCGACAAATGCGGATGAACAAGCAGAGATGCGGATCAAGACTTAGACTAGTTTCTGATGTAATAGATCAGGGGTAGTTTAGTCAGTTTGTAAAGGCATCTTGTCTTGTCTATAAATAGAATAGTTTACCTCGTACTGAGGTGACAGTTGATAGATAGAGGATTTTGTTGTAATTATTCTCTGTAATTTGTCAACATTCATATATCAATACAAACAGATTTATGAGTAATTTTCTTGCTTGATTGTTCTTCGATTGTTTGTTTCTCGCCACTCGATCGTTGAGTTGATTATCATATTCGATTCTCAGTAAGAATATCACTCTTACTAAAACCCAGTTATTGGTATCAGAGCTTTGCTCTCGATTCTTTTTCAGATCTGCGCACAGACTGAATAGAACTTGATTGATCTGATAATCAAGTTGCTAGTAGTAGATATCATCATCTCTACTTAGCAAACAACAAGAATACTCCTGTCAAACAACAAGAACACTCATTCTGAACCTCAACAGAACTGCTTGACAAGTTGGACTCATCAAACATAATCAATCTTAAAATCAACTAAATCTATACTTACACAAATCAACATGGATTCTAACACTTACTCTGAATTAGGTCATACACCTAAACCTCCCATGCTTAACATAAATCTGATTTTAAACAATGGAGAATACGATTTAGAAATTATATCACAGTGTAGATCCTGACTTTTGGATCTCAATATGTAGGGTCCACATATTCCTGTTACTTATCAACAGCTCAAGCTGCACTGTACAAGAGTGCTAGAATACCATTAAAGACCTAACTCTAGATGAAGATGATTATAAGAAAATCAAAATTGATCTTAAAGCATACTCTATTTTGACCCAAGCACTCAAAATGGATGTGCTAAAAAATTGGAAAAATATGGAACTGCTAAAGTTGTTTGGGATGCTCTCAAAATTATGTGTGAAGGTAGCAGTGAAGTTGCTGAAATTAACAAAGACAAGCTGGTCAATCAGTATGAAACCTTCCATCACACCAAAGGAGAATCCATATCAAAAAACAGATTTGTACAGTTGTCAATGACTTGGAAATTATGGGTGTGTCATACAACATTAAAGAAAATTATGGTGTGTCATACAACATTAAAGAAATCAACAAGAAAATGCTTCACAGTCTGCCTGAAAGCTGGAAGCAAAATGTCACAATGCTGAAAAATACTCTTGATCTTGAGAGTACCACTCTAGACATTATGATAGCCAAGATTGAAGCTCTGGAACTTGATGAACGAAGCAGAAATCTGAGTGGGCCAAGAGTGATTGAAGCCTACAAATTCCCTTCAGAATCACATTCTGTTGAAAATGCTTTCATCACAGAGGAAGATGACTTCGTCTCATCAAGAGATCAACTGAACAATACTGGGTTCATTGCATCTCCATCATTCAATCACCATTCAACTTCAGCACAAGCTCCAAAAGTCTCCACTGCACCTACAATCTCTCTAGAAGACTTAAAATCAGAAGAGCAAAAGGCAACCTACAATGCCTTTGTTGCAAGTTTTGAAGCATATCTTGGGGGAAGACTCACTTCTGCCCATTTAATACAGGAAGATTTAGAAGAATTAGATCCTGATGATGTTGAGGAGATGGATCTACAGTGGCACATGACAATGATTGCCATGAGAGCAAAGAAATTCTTTAGAAAAGGAAGAAAGTTGAGCCTGAATGAGAACACAAAACTTGGATAAGACAAATCCAAGGTAAAATGCTTCAACTATGGCATGACTGGCCATTTCTCAAGAGAGTGTAATGCTCCTAAAAGAAACAACCATTCAAGGAACTCTCCTGGTCAATCATCTCACAGCCCAATTCAAGCTATCACTCAAACAATCAACAACAACAGTACCATCATTCTCATCATCAACAAACATACCAGAATCAACCACAGCTGACAAATCAAGCCCATGCAAGCAGTCAGCCTTCTGCCAGTGCCCTTGTGATCAAACAAGATGGGATATGTGACTGGAGTGTGTATGCTGAGGAAGTCAAGCCTCAATTCCAGAATCATGCTCTTATGGCTCATATCAATGATGGACCATCTTAATGCCTACTGAGGTAAAAACTAACCTTTGTAGTGAGAAATGCATAAATGAATTACAAGAGTATAGAGAAACAACCATAAACTGGCAGATAAAATTAAAGAAGAAAAAGTGAAGTCAGAAATGATGAAGAGAGAACTAAAAAGTTTTGAAATCAAAATCAAATCTCTCATTTCTGACATAGAAAAATGCATGGTGAGAATACAATCTTGCAGCTGAAAATGAGCTACTTACTGAAAAGTTAGCTCAAGCTAAAGCTCAACAATCTATGACTGAAGTGAAAGTTTTCAAATGTCTTCAGTCAAGCTGCAAGAGATGCTGGATTCACAAAAGGATCCAAAGGACATGTCAGGGATTGGGTACAATTCATGTCCTCCACCATACAATGACAATTACACTGTCATGCCTGACTCTGTCTCACTCTCTGAATCAATCGAACCTAAAACTATAGAACCTAAATCAGTAGTGAAACAAGTGACAAGTCCTCAAAACAAACCTGATGTTTATTTTGAAACCAATAAGGACAAAATCAAGTTAGGACACCCAATCAAAATCAAAGAGTGTTCAGACAAGACATTGATTGTCAAAATACCATCAAGCCCTGTAAAGGCAGTTGTACCTTTTATAAAATTCATACCATCTTTTTTACAAGGGAAAAAGAAATATGTTAAAACAGTGAAACCCACTACTGAGAGTAGTTCTGATAATGAGATTGTATCTCCACAAAATTCAAGCAAATGAGAAAAGGTTTCACTGAAAAAGAAACCAACTGTAAAATTGAGTTCAACACACAAAACTTCATCAAACCCACAGTCATCCAAATTAAGGTAGGGAGTTGGGTTTGATATCTGTAATAAAGAACATGTTGACCAGTTTGAGAAAGAGGTGAGAAGTAGGTTGAAGAAACAGAAACAGCCCAGACAAATGAACAAGAGTAGTATTGTGGAACAATCTACAAAAAAGGTTGATTCTGACTCATCACCTAAAGAAAAGAAAGTGACACATCAAAAGAAAGTATCAGTTGAGTCACTCAAAGAAAAATTTGATTCAAGAAACAAACAAATGTATTGTGATATTTGTGACATGTTCAATCACAAGATAGATAAATGCTTCTTCAATCAATATTGTTCTATCTGTGATATGAACAATCACTCCACCAAAAATTGCTATTTCAACAAGTATTGTTTAATCTGTGACATGAACAATCACAATACATCTGATTGTTACTTCAATCAAAAGGGGTTGAGAATTCCACAAAACAAGCCCATCTCAACAACATCCACTGTGATGCATTCTGTCAAACATCATCTTCATAATAATCAATCTAGGACTTCTAGATCAACAAATAGAAATAACTCAAAGGATTTAAGGAAGGGTCAAAGAAATCATCTCACAATGAAACACAACTTGACCTTCCGAAGCAAAAAATCAACTTTTGATAATGAAACTCGGGTTAAATTTTTACAAAGAAATAGAAACCAACGATTTCATTATTCATCTGAATCCTCAGTAGATGTAGATGAGATGACTCAACCAATTCATTACCAAAAATCTCCCAAAACACCTTCATCTAAATCACCATTCAGAGGAAAATACCTAGAGGTGACTATCATAAATAGGAACAGGAAACCCAAGACCATCATGGCTTGGGTTCCTTATTCTAATTAGTTCTTTTTGTTTGTAGGTTCATCCACACAGGTCTAATAGCCTATGGTATGTAGACAGTGGATGCTCCCGACACATGACTGGAGATCGTTCCCTCCTTCATGATTTCAAGTACATACAAGGGACTACTGTGGCATTCGGTGGAGATTCAGAAGGTGACAGGATTACAGGAGAAGGATCTGTGACAAATGGGATGCTGAGCTTTGACAGAGTGAATTACTATGAACAACTGAATTTCAATCTGCTAAGCGTGTCTTAGATCTACGAAAAAAAATATTCCACTCACTTTACAGACACTCACTGCTACATATTGAAACCTGGTTTTCAGATTCCTGAAGAATGGGTTGTCTTAAAGACTCGAGGAAGAATATATACATATGTTCAAACCTGTTTTACATTACCTAACAGAAGGAAGAAACATGTCTTTTGTCTAAAGCATCATTTGATGAGTCACAGCTTTGGCATAGACGTTTGGGGCACACTAACTTTAAAAATATGAACAAGTTAGTCAAAGGAAACCATGTAATTGGTCTTCCTCAAAAAGAATTCAATTTTATTGATCAATGCTCAGCGTGCCTCAAAGGAAAACAAACAAATCGTCTCACAAAACCAAGCTGGTGAACACTAACAATACTCCATTGAAGTTACTTCACATGGATCTCTTTGGACCAACTCATGTAATGAGTATGGGAAAGAAAATATTGTTTAGTGATCATTGATGACTTTTCTCGATTCACATGGGTGTTCTTCCTACTTCATAAAAATGAAGCATCCCAAATCATTCAAGAATATCACTAAAATTGAAAATCAACTTGATCTCAAAGTCAAAATAATAAGAAGTGATAATGGTACAGAGTTCAAAAATGAAAATATGAGTTCCTTTTGTGCAACCAAAGGCATTGCTCATCAATTCAGTGCAGCTAGAACTCCTCAACAAAATGGGGTAGCTGAAAGGAGAAATAGAACACTGATTGAAGCAGCAAGAACCATGCTAGCCGATGCTAAACTGCCAATCACCTTCTGGGCAGAAGCAGTTAACACATCGTGCTTTGTGCAAAATCGAACTCTGATTGTTAAAGAAAGTAACATGACACCTTATGAACTGATATTTCAAGGAAACCATTCATTGGATTCTTCAAATCATTTGGTTGTCCAGTCTCAATATTAAACACCCGTGATCATTTGGGAAAATTTTCATCTAAGTCTGATGAAGGATTTTTGTAGGTTATTCTTCCGTCTCAAAGGCTTATAGAGTGTTCAATCCTAGACTGAACATTATTGATGAATCCACAAATGTTCAATTCAAGGAACATTCGTTTCCAAATCTACAAATGGTCCTGATTGGTTGTTTGATATTGACACTTTTACTAAATCATTTGACCAATTCACACTGTCTGATGCAGAAATATATATTAGGTGACACTTCATCAATGTAGAAAGAAGAGAAATTATCCATTGATCCCACCTACATCTGATGAACATATGAATGAAGATGTTCCTCTTCAAGCTGATCCATCAGACACTTGTCACAAAACTTAGTGTTTCTTCTGAAGAAGGTCCCAGCCTGGTACCATCTCACTCAGATGACTTGTCACATGAGATCAGAAATCAAAAACAAGCTTCTCATCCAGAAGAAACTCAAGGTACTTCAAATGATGCAAGCAACCTCAGTGCTGCTGAAGATGTAGCAGTTACTGAAGAAATTGACAATCTTCATAATTCAACAACAATACAAGATGATTGTGCATCTGACCATAATGAACTGAATGTCTCCAATCTTGATGTAACTATTGCGGGTGACATCATTCCCACCTTAAGAATACACAAGAATCATCCAGTTGAAACCATTATTGGTGATCTTAATGAGAGGGTGACAAGAAGCAAGTCAAGTATTGCAAACATCTGTTTGTTCTCATGCTTTCTATGTCAAACAGTACCCAAAAACATCAAAGAGGTGCTTCAAGACAATAGTTGGATTGAAGCAATGCAGGAAGAATTGCTCCAATTCAAGAAACAAGAAGTATGGCAGCTGGTAGATCTTCCTGAAGGACAATACCCTATCGGTACCAGATGGCTGTACAGGAACAAGACTGATGATAGAGGGATAGTCATCACAAAATAAAGCAAGACTAGTGGCACAGGGATACACTCAGGAAGAAGGAATTGACTACGACGAGGTGTTTGCTCCTGTTGCCAGACTAGAAGCAATCAGAATCTTTCTCGCATATTCTGCGTCCATGAAATTTACTGTTTATCAAATGGATGTAAAGTGTGCCTTCTTGTATGGAAAGATTGCTGAAGAAGTCTATGTAAGTCAACCACCTGGCTTTGAAGATCCAGATTTCTCTCACAGAGTGTACAAGCTCGACAAAGCTCTGTATGGTCTTCATCAAGCTCCAAGAAAGTGGTATGAGACTCTATCATCCTTTCTTCTTGAACATGGGTATGAAAGAGGAAAGATTGATCAGACTCTCTTCAGAAGAAAAAGAGGAAAAGACATGCTTTTAGTCCAGATCTACATGGATGACATTATATTTGTCTCAACAAACAAACAACTCTGCAAAGAATTTGAAGATCTTATGCATTCAAAGATTCAAATGAGTGCTATGGGGGAACTCACATTCTTTCTGGGAGTGTAAGTCCAGCAAACAGCAGATGGAATCTTCATCAATCAATCAAAATATGTAGAAACCATGCTGAAAAAATTCCACTTTGCTGACTGTCTGTCTATCAGAACTCCTGTAGATACTGAAGTGAAGATTGGACCTGACCCTAAAGGCAAATCAATGGATCAAACTCACTATCGATCATTGATAGGTTCACTTATGTATCTAACTGCCAGTAGGCCTGACATTATGTTTGGTGTTTGTGTGTGTGCTAGATATCAAGCTGATCCAAAAGAATCACATGTGAATACAGTCAAGAGGATATTCAGATATCTGAAGGGCAAACCAGCTCTCGGATTATGGTATCCAAAGGAAGGAGAATTTAATCTCTATGCCTACACAGACAGTGATTATGGAGGATGCAACTTCAACAGAAAATCCACTTCTGGCGGTTGTCAATTTCTTGGTCCCAGACTAGTATCCTGGCAATGCAAGAAGCAGACAAATGTGTCTGTGTCCACAGCCGAAGCTGAGTATATTGCTGCTTCAGCATGTTGCTCTCAAGTTCTCTGGATTCAAAACCAGATGCTTGATTATGGTTTTAACTTTTTGCATACACCAATTTCTATTGACAACACAGCTGTGTCTTTATAACTAATAATCCAGTTCAGCACTCAAAAACAAAACATATTGAAATTAGATATCATTTTTTGAGAGACTGTGCTGAAAAGGGTTTAATCAAATTGATTCAAGTACCAACAGAAAATCAATTAGCTGATTTGTTTACCAAGGCATTTGAACCTAGTAGGTTTGAATTTCTGGTTCAGTCAATTGGCATGATTAACCTTGAGTAAAAACTTTGAAAAACATCAAAAATATTTTAAAACATCAGAAAAACCACAAAAAGAAATCAAGTCTTATGAAGAAAAGAATCTTGGGAAATGATATAATTACAGTCGTTATATCATTCACTGTGCTTAATTTCAAAATGTAAAAGACTGAAATGACTTACCAGATATGTTGGTAGGTTCAACTTGGAAGAAAAGATACATGCAGTGATGAATTAAAGCCATATTCAATTATGAAACACTCATCACTAAATACAGGTATGTATTGGCTTATCTGAATGCAGGTGTGTGTAGTAACCTAAACACACCAGGTAATGATACTTTATGAATCTCTTTCACCACATCATGTTTCATCTTTGTTTTGCTGAGCAAAGACCTGATGAAACTTGCACATAGTGCAGATGTCATGATCCAAAAGATTCCCAATGTGGAACACATCCAAAATTGGATGAATCAACAAAATAATACATTCCAAGTGAATGATCAAAAGAATCCTATCTGGATCACCTTCCAAATTGAAGTGAAAAGAATCCCAATGTGGATCAACATGAAAAAGGATCAAATTAAAAGAATCCCAATGAGGATCAGTGAATATGAGATTTCATGACTTAAGTAACCTGGTAAGAAAAGTTGTGACAAAGTTCTACCATGCATTGTATAAGGAGGGTTGATCATTCCATGCTTATGTGTGTGAGGTACACACTGAATAATTAATCAACCAAAACATGATAAAAGTCATTTGCATCAAAATATCAACTAGGTATGAACTTAAGAGGACAAACATACCTTCAATCTTCAAGTTCATAATCATGTCCAGTTAATTATAAAGGATACACATGTGTAATGTAAGATTGATATGATCCCAACAAAGAGATTTTTCTCTTCATTATTAATATTAATCAAAAAAAATTATTCAAAACTTTTAAAATCTTTAAAGTTTCTCTCCACATATGGACATAAACTTTAGGGGGAGTAATTTACAATTTTTGAGTAAGTTCAAATTTTGTTTATTAACTCAACTTGAAAAAAAACAAAACAAAAGGAATTTTAGTTGGTTTGTTGCAATAAGTCAACCATTATATCTCAGCTTATGCAGATTCTTAAAAGCATGATAAGCCCAAGATCTGTCAAAATTGGGAAACTTGTATTTGTTGTAACATACAAGTCAATCCAAGCAAAAATTGACAACTCCAACAGCCAACTTCATAAGAAAAATCAATCAAGGACACTTCATAAGATGAATAATCAATTCAATCATTAACTTTTGATTTAGTTCAAAAGATAATGCAGGTAAGTGCATTAGTTAATGCGGGTGAAGGTAACCCATGCATATAACTAATGCGGGTAACAATAATTTTTGAAGTGCAACCAATGCGGACAATGATTTTACTCTACCGCATTAGTGTGTGAAGTAAATGTGAAGTTTGCTCTACCGCATTTACTACAACTCAAATGTGGACAACCAAAATGTCAAGTTTAACTTCCGCATTTGCAACAGTAAACCAATGCGGACAAACAAAAGTAATTTAACTTCCGCATTTGCAACAACAAACCAATGCGGATAGCCAAAATGTCAAGTTTAACTTCCGCATTTGCAACAGTACACAAATGTGGACAGCCAAAATTTCAAGTTTAACTTCCGCATTTGCAACAGTGCACAAATGCGGGTAGAATAAAATCAAACGCATTTGTAACAGTAGAGTAATGCGGACAGTCAATCAAGAATTAAGTCTTCCGCATTAGCTACAGTCACAAATGCGGATGACCAAAAGTAGTCAAATGCGGACTGTCAAGTCAAAAGTTCGTCTTCCGCATAGCTACAGCCACAAATGCGGATTACCAAAATCAAAAAATTAACCTTCAGCATTTGCTACAGTGTTGACTGTATGCTTGTAAACTTGTAAAATTTTTCAAGTTGTATTATTTGACTATTTAAAAGAATTTGAACAGGTCATTTAATACTTTTCAAATTTGAGAGAACTTATAGTGAGACGAGCGTAAAACTACAGTACACCACCATCATCATCATCATCATCACAAACATTCAAAGATTTTGTTGTGTTTCATCGTTTAACATTCTTGTCATCGATTCAGAACAGCAGTCATTTCGAAGATAAGGTATAACTTCAACAGATTTTGAAACCAAAACCTAAGTCTCGAACGGCTACCCTAAATCGAACGATGAACCAGAAAACTATTGAAGAACACCAAAATCTAAATCATTAAGTGATGTAACACACATTTTCGATGTCAATAAACGTAAATTGATAGAATTCAACGAATATTGAAAACCATGACAACCATGTTTACTGAGAAACAGAGCAATAAGAAAAAGAAAAGTGTGAAACAAATCAAAGTCAAATTAAAGTCAAAAGTGTGAACTAACACACATGTCTCTTGTGCAGATTACATGGCAAACCTTACATGGAGCAAGCTCCATAATGTCAGCGGTTATCTAAACCCTGATGTGCCTGAAGCAGAAGGTCTCAGAGATATGATAAGCTTCTTATCTACCACAAGGGTAGCATATGCTATAACAGTAAGACCTACAATCTATGAGAATCCCATCAGGTCTTTTTGGGAATCAGCTAAAGTAGTTGAAGAAAATGGAGTGAAAACTCTTACTGGCAAGATCAACACTGAACATACACTGAGGATCATAGAAGAATCAGTTAGAAGATGTCTTCAATTCAATGACAATGGATGATCCTCTTGAATTGGATGATGAGGAGATAACCACATTTTTCTCTGAAATTGGTTATGAAGGGAGCTATGAAGCCAAACAGATAGTCAAAGGATTAGTGGATCTGCCCTAGAGATTCCTAATTCATATGTTCCAACACTGTCTATCTAAAAGGAAAACAGGATGGAATGACATTCCAGTCCTCACATCTTCTGCCATCTGTGCTCTCTGCACCAACAGAAGATTTAACATGTCAGCATATGTATTCAATGGCCTAATCTCAAACATTCAAGAATGGTTGAGATACAAATTTCTAATTGTACCCAGATTTATTCAATGTCTAATCAATGAAACATTTCATGACATTGCTAATGAAGGACCAGTACTTAATATTCCTATTATGATGCAAGATCCTATAAGTACATCAAAAAGAAGGACCCAAGGAACTTCTACAGTGGTGCCCCTTCACCCCTTCTTCCTTGGATGTTTGAACAAATACACCAAGCAAATCAAGCACAACCACCTCCACAACCAATACCACAACCAATACCACAACCAATACCACAACCAATACCAAACCATACCATCCCCTATACCACAACCAATAGCCACCATCACCTTTACCCTCACTAATACCATCACTTTACCTTCACCAATACCATCATTTCTTCACCACAACAAACACACCTATGATCACTCAACTACACCTACATCACCACATCATCAATCTCCTATATCACCACACCAATCTCCTATACCTCCTTACCAACCATTCCATCACCAATTGATCACCCTGCTGAACCAGAAGGATCAACAAGTGCATCCAATCATCCAAATCATCTTCTGATGAGGAGGATCATCATGATCAAACCAGAGCTGTGAATGAACCTTTTGAGGCTGCTCCTTCTGAGAGCTATGCTGAATTAAACATCAATAGGCCTGATAACTGAGTTGCTACTCAAAGTAGAAAGGATGGAAAGAACACTAAACAGGAGAGCAGGAATTATAAATGACAAAATTCTAGAACTCGATGAGAAAGAAGGAGAATTGAAAGATCTCAAAGAAAAACATGCAGTTGAAAGAATGGAACAAGCCAAAGAGATTGAAAATCTAAAAGCTGCACTGAAACACTCAAGAGAAGAAGTGAGTGGTCATATAGACACTCTTGAAATACAAACTATAGCCATGTAGGAACAAGAAAACATCATAGAGGAACAAGCTAATATCATCTCGAAACTGGAAAAGGAAATCGAGAGCAAGAACAAAAGAATATCTGAGCTTGAAATGATGATTAAAAGAACTGATGAGAAGGATGATGATGAAAAAGAAGAAAAAAAGAATGATGATGATAATGAAGAACAAGTGGATGATGAAAGTGAAACTGAGATTAAAGACCAAAGATTAGACATGGTAGTGTATTCTGGAAACACTGACCACTCAGACTCAGAAAAGGGTGAATTTGAAGAACTTTTCAGTGCTTTGGATAGTTTTGCTTCTGAACAATTCAGCATTGATGATGATTTTTGGGAATTCATTAACAATCAAAGAACTGAGGCAGAGCCTTTTGTATTCATTCCTAAATCGCCAGTGCCATTGGAAAAGGAATTGTCTCTGCAAATTGTCCCTACCATATCATTAACAGAAGAACAAAAATAGGAACTAAGAGAAAGATATGAACAAGAAAGGAAAGAAGAAACTGCACCTGAACAAAGTGAAAGGAAGGATCAAGAGCCAAGCACACCTGAAAAGGTCCCTGAACCAAAAGATCAAACTGAAACCTCTAGCCCACAACTTCAAACTTAATCATGAAAGAGGAAGTATTTGGCAGAAAAGGCTAAAGGCAAGAAGCCAATAACTGAAGAAGAACCGTCCAAGAAGCAAAAAGATGACCCAAGAAGTTTAGCAGCAATTGCTGAATTTTTGGAAGAACATGAGCAGGCAGAAGCTCAGTTGAAAAAGTTGGCCAGAGCAATTGATTTAGAAGAAGGAGAAATTGCTGATGAAGATGAAGTGTTAAAGGATGTTCCCATAGACAGTCCTCTTAAAGAAGAACAGTCAGTAGAAGAAATGGTAACCAAAGCTCAAACTGATGACTTGATGATTAAAGCCATGTTCTTGATCAATCAAGGCTATGATCCTGATGAAGTGTTTGCTATGACTTATGAGAAAATGAAGAAGAGGAGAGAAAGTGAAGTTGTTTCTTGATCCAACAATAGACACTGACTATGAGAAGACAATGTCAAAGGACACTCCAATACTAAAGACTCATCCATGAAGAAACCTACAAGATATGAAGTTCCACTACCAAGAAGGGGTCCTCTATAAAAGCTTTCACAAATGAAGAAATCAACCTCATTCCATGAATCATTATTCCTGATCCTTATAACATGTCTGATAAGAAATGAAAGAATACCTTTCAAGTCAGGGATTCACAAAAAGAAAGATTGCAAACATGAAGACAAATTTATTAAGGGCTGCCACACTTCAATTAATCAATGAAAAGAAAGACAAACTCAAGAAACTGGAAGAAGAGTTGACAAAAACCAAACCAAGAAACAGAATGTCAGCTGAAGACATGCTGCTGAACATAAAAGATCAAGAACTACTTGCCCCAGTACTCCACAAATATCCAGAATGGTTTGCAGAACCATCTCAGTTGAAGCTGCAAGAAGGACTAACCACTGCTGAACTGATCAGAGGGGTATCTACTCCAAAAGGGAAAATAGATCAGAAGATAATAGCGTGGAAGTATGATAGCACCTGGAACATGTTCATGGTGAAGAGAATCTCAGGGCTAGTACAATTCTTCACAGAGTACTCAGCTCTGGTAAATGCCCTTGAGATTCATGATTTGAAGGAACTAGCTCAACTTGAACTGATCAATCATGCAGCTATGTTAGGGGATATGAATTTGAGAATATACTTAAGATGTTCAGAAGGACAAACAACTTCAATTCATTAAAGACAATTTTTTAAGAAAAGATAAAACATTTGTCGATCCCCTGGAAAAGAAGAAAAAGGTGGAAGCAGAAGAAATAGTATTTCCTGAGTTGAAGGTGAAGCCAACTGAGTCTTTAAAGAGGAAAGTAGTGTCTGGTACTCATTCTTCCATTCCTATCTCAAATGTGTACTATGATGAGAAAACATATGAGCTGGTGATAGAAAGGAAGTGGGGAGGAAAAGAAGGAGCTGATATTAGACTCTTCAGTGGATATGAAGTGAGACTACTTGATGAATCATACATCCACTACATTTATACTAGGCACTTCAGGGAATTAAACAACAAATTGGGTGAACAAGACATGCACTTCTTTTTGAAATGCATCAAGTTTTTGAAACTGGCCTATGACAGAATAAAAATTAAAAGAGATAAAAGAAAGAAGACGAAAACACCACTGCAACTTGAAACATTGTTAACTTGAAGTAGATGTGGGAGGGAGTTTATTGATTCATAGAGATGGTCTTTCAACAATCTCCATATGGGAACCGATTTCTCTGAAAAAGTTACCAATGGAAGCCATCTACAACATGAGCAAAATGAAAATACATGTGCTGAGTAGAGACAGGATGTTCGAAGCTACTGATTTTGTAAACATGATCAGGGCCATTCTGGATCCCACCAAAGCAGCATTCATACTACCTACTGAAGACCCAGCTGAATCTTCACACCATCAATCACCTCCTAAACATTAGGAAAACTAGGCTGTATAATCCTTAGGGGGAGTATTTTTGCACCCTGAAAGGATCATACATGCCAACTCAATGGGTGAATTGATGATTGTTTAGCTGGAATCCCACAAGTCCAAGATGTAATGCGGATGAAGAAATACAAGAAAAAACAAGTATCATCTTCGCATTAGTTAATGCGGAAGACAAAAATCTGATGCGGACAAGTGTTTACTCTTCCGCATTGACTAATGCGGAAGACACAATACTTATGCTAAACAAGATACTCTTCCGCATTGACTAATGAGGAAGAACAAAAGAATATGCGGACAAGACTTTGATCATCTGCATTGACTAATGCGGATGACCAACCAAATGCGCACAAGTATTTGTTCATCCGCATTAACCAATGCGGATGACCAACTTACTAATGCTGATGATCAAGTGGAAATGCGGATCAAGGTTATCGACAAATGCGGATGAACAAGCAGAGATGCGGATCAAGACTTAGACTAGTTTCTGATGTAATAGTCAGGGGTAGTTTAGTCAGTTTGTAAAGGCATCTTGTCTTGTCTATAAATAGAATAGTTTACCTCGTACTGAGGTGACAGTTGATAGATAGAGGATTTTGTTGTAATTATTCTCTGTAATTTGTCAACATTCATATATCAATACAAACAGAATTTATGAGTAATTTTCTTGCTTGATTGTTCTTCGATTGTTTGTTTCTGCCACTCGATCGTTGAGTTGATTATCATATTCGATTCTCAGTAAGAATATCACTCTTACTAAAACCCAGTTAATTGGTATCAGAGCTTTGGCTCTCGATTCTTTTTCAGATCTGCGCACAGACTGAATAGAACTTGATTGATCTGATAATCAAGTTGCTAGTAGTAGATATCATCATCCTACTTAGCAAACAACAAGAATACTCCTGTCAAACAACAAGAACACTCATTCTGAACCTCAACAGAACTGCTTGAACAAGTTGGACTCATCAAACATAATCAATCTTAAAATCAACTAAATCTATACTTACACAAATCAACATGGATTCTAACACTTACTCTGAATAGGTCATACACCTAAACCTCCATGCTTAACATAAATCTGATTTTAAACAATGGAGAATACGATTTAGAAATTATATCACAGGTGTAGATCCTGACTTTTGGATCTCAATATGTAAGGGTCCACATATCCTGTTACTTTATCAACAGCTCAAGCTGCACTGTACAAGAGTGCTAGAATACCAATTAAAGACCTAACTCTAGATGAAGATGATTATAAGAAAATCAAAATTGATCTTAAAGCATACTCTATTTTGACCAAGCACTCAAAATGGATGTGCCAAAAAGATTGGAAAAATATAGAACTGCTAAAGCTGTTTGGGATGCTCTCAAAATTATGTGTGAAGGTAGCAGTGAAGTTGCTGAAATTAACAAAGACAAGTTGGTCAATCAGTATGAAACCTTCCATCACACCAAAGGAGAATCCATATCAAAACAACTGCATAGATTTGTACAGTTGGTCAATGACTTGGAAATATGGGTGTGTCATACAACTTAGACTAGTTTCTGATGTAATAGGTCAGGGGTAGTTTAGTCAGTTTGTAAAGGCATCTTGTCTTGTCTATAAATATAATAGTTTACCTCGTACTGAGGTGACGGTTGATAGATAGAGGATTTTGTTGTAATTATTCTCTGTAATTTGTCAACATTCATATATCAATACAAACAGAATTTATGAGTAATTTTCTTGCTTGATTGTTCTTCGATTGTTTGTTTCCGCCACTCGATCATTGACTTGATTATCATATTAGATTCTCAGTAAGAATATCACTCTTACTAAAACCCAGTCAGAAACTGGCAGGGGAAGAGGTTTGGTTGGGGTGATGCCTTGACGGGTAAGAAGAAGGCACGGGTGGACGACCGCCGTGTGGTCACATTGGGGGCAGGTATGAAGAAGTGTGGTACGTGTGGGAGAGAGCATAGTGGGGAATGTAGGTTTGGGTCGACCTTGTGCTTTAAATGTGGGAAGGCAGGGCACATGGCAAGGGACTGTCGTATGGTCCGGTGCTTTAACTGTGGTGAAGAGGGTCATATAAGTAAGGATTGTAAGAAGCCGAGGACCTAGGGTTTCGGGGCGAAGAAGATGGGAGGTGAAGGACCGAGGGAGAGTGCCAGGGCATTTTACTATGACACAAGAGGAAGCTAGGACGGACCCTGATATCGTGTCCGGTACGTTTCTGGTGAACCAAACTTTAGCTTCTGTGTTATTTGATTCGGGTGCCGGTAAAAGTTTTATTTCTGTTGCTTTCTGTGCTAAGCTGCCTGTTAGTAGTAGATGTGTTGCTGCGCCTTTTGATGTAGAAACTATGATAGGTAAGTCTACCAGGATTTCTGAGATGATAGAGAACTGTGATGTGGAACTTGAGGGTCATAAGTTTCCTGTTAGACCGTTCGTGATGACCTTAGGTGGTTTCGATTGGTTCTTAGGATGGATTGGTTAGCGGACTTCGAGGCAAACATCGTGTGTCGCAAGAAGATGATTTGTCTGACAGCGCCTGAAGGTGGTTCGGTGACAATTTATGGTGACTGGGTCACGACGATCCCGAAGGTAATCTCAATGGCGGTGGCGGGAAAGTGTATGAGGCGTGGATGTAGCGCCTACTTGGCTTATGTAAAGGATGTGGATACGCCAACACCACAACTATCCGATGTTCCAGTTATGTGTGACTTTCCAGATGTGTTCCCAGAAGACTTACCAGGACTGCCACCTGACCGAGAGATCGAGTTTCAGATGATCTGATACCGGGTGCCCAACCTGTTGCCAAGGCACAGTATCGGTTGGCCCCAACGGAGATGAAAGAAATAATGGAGCAGTTGCAAAAGCTACTTGATAAGGGGTTTATTAGGTCGAGTATCTCTCCTTGGGGTGATCCGGTCCTGTTTGTGAAGAAGAAAGACGGTAGTATGAGAATGTGTATTGACTACCGTGAGCTGAACAAGTTGACAGTGAAGAAGAACCGATACCACGAGAATAGATGATTTTTTTGATTAGCTTTAGGGTGCCAGTTGGTTTCAAGGATAGACCTTCGATCTGGTTACCATCAGTTGAAGGTGAAAGAGCAGGACGCCCCTAAAACAGCTTTTTGCACGCGTTACGGTCACTACGAGTTTCTTGTCATGTCTTTTGGTTTGACCAATGCGCTGGCTGCTTTTATGGATCTGATGAACCGTGTGTGTCGGCTGATGTTGGTTAAATCAGTGATTGTGTTTATTGATGATATCCTGATTTATTCGAAGAGCGAGATAGAGCATGCCGGTCACATTCGGGAGGTTTTGGAGACGTTGAGAAAGGAGAAGCTGTATGCCAAATTCTCTAAGTGCGTGTTCTGGTTGCATGAAGTTCAGTTCTTGGGTCATGTGGTGAATCCTGATGGATTATGGTGGACCCGGCTAAGGTGGAGGCAGTGATGCAATGGAAGTCTCCAAAGATGCCATCCGAGATTCGTAGTTACTTGGGTTTGGCAGGCTACTACAGGAGATTCATTCAATACTTCTCCAAGATTGCTTCTCCACTAACTAAGTTGACCCAGAAGGATGTGAAGTTTGTATGGGGTCAGGCTCAAGAGAAGGCGTTTGAAGAATTGAAGGCGAGATTGACTCAAGCTCTTGTTCTGTCATTACCCGCTGGAAGTGAAGATCTAGTGGTTTATTATGATGCTTCCTACTCGTGGTTGGGGTGTGTGCTAATGCAAAGAGGGAAGGTTATAGCTTATGCATCCCGGCAGTTGAAGGTTCATGAGGTCAATTATCCTACTCATGACCTGGAGCTAGCAGCTGTGGTCTTCGCGTTAAAGATTTGGAGGCACTACCTATACGGTACCAAGTGCACCATATTCACTGACCACAAGAGTCTGAAGTACTTCTTTGAGCAGAAGAACCTGAACATGAGGCAGAGACGATGGTTGGATCTTATAAAGGACTACGATTGTGAGTTCTATTACCATCTGGGCAAAGCCAATGTGGTGGTGGACGCCCTTAGCCGAAAAGAGAGGCCCGAGCCGATTCGGGTGGAAGCCTATTAGTTGATCATGTCCTCAGATGTGATGGAGCAAGTCAAAGAGTTTCAAGATAAGGCATTGAAAGAAGATCATCTTAACTCAGAACGAATGAGAGGTCTGGTTATAGAGTTGGGTGAAAACACACTTCGTGTTAAAACCGATTTGGACGGGTGTGGATTCCTCGTTTTGGGGATCTACGGGTGAAGGTTTTGGATGAAGCTCACAAGACATGATACTCCATTCATCCAGGTGCCACAAATATGTATCAAGACATGAAGAAGGATTATTGGTGGCCGGGTATGAAATGTGACGTGGTGGAGTATGTGAGTAAATGCCTTACTTGTTTACAGGTGAAGGCCGAGCATCAGAAGCCGTATAGGAAGGTCCAACCTTTGGATATACCGGAATGGAAGTGGGAACACATCACCATGGATTTCATTACGAAGCTGCCGCGTACTCCGAAAGGGTATGATGCTATATGGTGATTGTTGACCGCTTGACGAAGAGTGCTCACTTCCTACCGATCCGCGAGACATATTCATTTGAGAGATTGGCTGATCTATTTATCAAGGAAATTGTAACTCGTCATGGTGTGCTGGTGTCTATTGTGTCTGATCGTGACACCCGGTTTACATCCAAATTCTGGAAGAAAACTCCACGACGCCATGGGGACGAGGTTACATATTAGCATGACTTATCATCCCCAGACTGATGGTTAGTCAGATAGGACCATTCAGACATTAGAGGACATGCTTCGGGCATGTGTTATCGATTTGGGGGAAGTTGGAGTGACCACTTACCGCTAGCTGAATTCTCATACAACAACAACTATCATGCTAGTATTGGTATGCCACCCTATGAAATGCTATATGGTAGGAGATGTAGAACACCCGTCTGTTGGGGTGATATTGGTCAAAAAGAACTAGGGAGCGTCAAGGTGATCGAGGCTATGACCGAGAAGCTTGAAAAGATCAAGGCATTCATGAAGGCGGCTAAGGATAAACAGAAGTTGTATGCTGATAAACAACGCAAACCATTGAGTTCTAGGTGGGTGACTGGGTTATGTTGAAGGTCTCACCTTGGAAGGGGATCATCCGATTCAGAAAGCGGGGCAAGTTGAGCCTGAGGTACATAGGCCCTTTCCGAATCATTGCTTGAGTAGGATAGGTGGCCTATAGATTGGAGTTACCAAATGAGTTAAGTGGAATTCACCCGACATTCCATGTATCCCATCTAAGAAAGTGCTTGACGGATGAAGACATGATTGTTCTACTGGAGGATATCAAAGTAGACGAACGGCTCAATTATATGGAGCAACTAGTGGCAATCATCGATCGAAAAGAGAAGAGGCTGAGAAATAAAGTGGTTCCTCTTGTGCGTGTACAGTGGAAGCACAGGAAGGGATCCGAGTCAACGTAGGAGACTGAGGAAGAAATGAGATAGCATTACCCAGGTTTGTTTGAGGAATAACAGGTTTCGGGGACGAAACTTATTTAAGGGGGGTGGACTTCTAACACCTGGTTATTTATTTATTTTGAAGCCGACAAATGAAGAAAAAAAAGAAATAAAGTCCAAAGTCGAGGGACCAAACTCGCCAACAAGAGAAAGTTGGGTGAGTGGGGGTATTTAAAAGGACAGGGCAGCCCTTACCTACTCACCACACCCACCAAAATCAGCCAAGAAGAGAGAAAGGGAGAAAAGGGGAGAAAAAGTTGGTTCGAGTTGGTTCAAGAGAGTAAATCGTCGAGTAGTTGGTCAAATCGAAGCTCTTCTCGTTGTGGTTGTTTGTGTGAGTTCTAGGACCCCTCTTTTACACGTTTTTGAATGACTTGGGGCTGGAAGATATCTGAAAATTAGGTTTTGGTGTGTGTGTGTGTGTGTTTGACCCGTTTATGTATGTGTGGGTATGTGTATGATTCATTTGGGTCTTGCTTTTGAGCTTGTGTGTGCTTGAATGGTGTTGTGGTAGGCATTCCTAAGGTTTAGGGTGGTTTATTTGGGCTTAGAATGGGTTTAGATGAGCTTGGAGGTCGAATATGGCAGATTGGGTTCGAGATGAACTGCATTCTGCACCAGCTAGGGCTAGGCGACCGAATGGAGGCCATACGGTCGATTGAGTTGCGATTGAGGTTCATTCGCACGACTGAGAGTTCATTCGTATGACTAGGGGCCTAGTCGCATAAATGCTCATCCGCATTAGTTCCATCCGCATTAGGTCCATTCGCATGGGACTCATCCGCATTGAGTCCATTCGCATTAGTTTCATTCGCACGATTGGGTGTTCATTCGCATAGATGTTCATCCGCATTGGTCCATTCGCATGATATTTAGTCGCTTTGAGCCATGCGACTGAAGGGTGCCCATACGCCCAAGTAGGGCTGGTGTACCCGAGGAAAAGCGTAGTTTAAATTACTGACTTTCGGGGGAAAGTGCAGATGTAGGTTTGATGTGGAAGTTCCCATAAGTTCATGCAAGATGAATTTTGAGGTCTTAGAGGTTATGTTGGGCATGATGATGATGTTGCATGTTTATGCATGATGTATGTATCTATGATGTTGCCCTGTATGATGATGACTATGTATGTTGATGTTTCTTATTTTGATGTATGTTTATCTTTCCCGTGACTTTACGTTGAACGTTAATGAATGAAATGAAAGTATTATGTAATGTAAAAGTGAAAGATAATGAAAGAGGAACATGAAGTAAGAATGCATGCATTAATGAATAATGAAAGTAAGGAAAGTCTTGCAAGCAAATGTATGGAAGGGACACGCCATTAAAAGGTGTTAGCCCAACGGTGTGCGGGTTCGCTACCCCGGGAGGATGCATATTGGGGTCTTTCTTTGTGATTGACCATTTTTATGAAACCATTGTTGCTTGCCTTAGATACTGTGGCCAAAGGTGATGGGCACCGTGAATGAAGGTCTATGATAGGCTTAGGTCCAGTACCATGAGCAAGAAGGGCATAGCAAATGACAATGGTATACCTGAACTTTATCTTAGGTATTGTGGCCAGAGGTGTTGTGCACCGTGAATGAAGGTCTATGATAGACTTAGGCCCAATACCATGAGCATGAAAGGCAAAGTTCATGGTGTTGACGAAAGGAAACGATGTAATGACGAACGAACGAATGAAAGTAAGAATGAATGAATGATCGGAAGTTAATGAACGATGAAGATAATAACTATTATCTATGTGTCGTATGACGTATGATCACGTAAAAGAAATGAACGGTTTTAACGAAAGAAAAGTATGTTTTATTATAAAACTAGAACTCACTCAGCAACACTGACTTTTATGTGTTTCTAGTTGGCAAGTATTGATTGCTGAGGATGGCACGGGGCGGCTACTCAGCTTGTTTGGATGGCATCCATTTATATAATGCTTTTGTGATGTAATGCAACAATGTATTATGTAACTGATTAACGATGTATTATTTTACAAAAGTTTTATGATGAAATGAGATGTCAGTTTTGAATGTTTCCGCTGCAATGTTCATGTTTGATAAATGAAAATGTATGTTTTATGTGCAATGATTTACCCGCTGTAAGCGTCCCGAGAATGGGGCCTTACAGGTGGAGCGTGGTTTTATGGCCATGGTGGTGGAGATGGTGCCAGCAGCAACATTGGTAGTGGACGATTTGGTCCCTGTTTTCTCGCCACCTACATGCCTTTCCCTTTATGTGGTTTGTGATGGCGATGGTCGTGGCGACAAGCCCCGCTCGGCCTCCCATTTACAATTGAGGTAGAGTTGTTGGCCGCGACAATGGCGACCACCTGCATTGCCATCGTCTTCCGCCTGCACCGTCATTCCTGGTCGGCGGTGTTGGGTTTCTAACCCCTTAAAATAGTCGATAGTGGCGGAGGAAACCACATATGTTGGTTGTTGTGGCGCTTCTGGTGGAGGTTTTCGATTTCTAAAGGTTTTGATGGTGGTGTCATGGCTGGTATAGCCTGAGCCGACAACAGTTCACGATATCTACTTGCATATGTTCTTCCCTAAAAAAACCCTAGCTTGGCCCTCTTTCATAGATCTACAATTTTAGCCAAAATTTATGGTTTTTCGGGTCGGTAGCGATGTGGTTTTGCTTGGTTGTCGGTGGGCAGCGACGACGCTCTCGGTGGTCATGCCGGTGCGGTCGATTGCTTGTCGTTGATGCTTTCTGTGATGATGTCAGTTCGATCACTTGCATATAGGTCGTGCATCTTTTCCTGAGTTAGCACCAATCTTAGATTCACCACGTATTTTCATGGTTGCGGTTGGTCTATTGGCCTTTCGCATCCTCATTATTGATGTCGATGATGCTAAACGTATGCTTACCTAAGACTGTTGTTCGTTGATGTCGATATTGATGGACATGTCTTCATCTGAGACCATTGTCTCTGGTTCACCTATGATTAAGGGTGTTCATCGGATCGGATAATGAATTATTCAGATTACTTGGATCAGATTATTCGGATTTGAACATTTTAGGATCCTATCCGAAATCCGATCCGATATGAACAAAGAATTTTCTATCCAATCCGAATCTATTCGAATTCAATTCAGATCGGATTTGGATAATATCCGGATAATCCGTATTTATCCGAATAAACCAAATAGCAATTTTATTTATTCATTTATTTATTTGTTTTCTTTGGTAATTTTTAATTTTTAATATTTTATAAGTTGGAAATCACAATAAAAAAAATAAAACTAAAAAAATGAATTGTACACAAACTCAAAATTAAAACATAATAGATAATTGTATGAAACACGAAGATTAAATCTCTAATTTAGAACGACGATTGATTATTGCATAATTATTTAAGATTATGACTAGAATGTGTAAATATTCATGTGTATTGAGTTGAATATATAATAGATAGTTGAGTAAAGAGTTCTGGGCTAGAAATATAGTTGAAGTATTATTCAAATTATTCGAATATCCGAATAACCCGAATAAAAAATTGTAATATCCGAAATCCGATCCAAAATCCGAATAAGGAATTCGGATTCGGATGAGATCCGATCCGAATATCTGAATAAGGATTCGGATCAATTTATTCAGATTCGGGTCGATTATTCAGATTTTGATACGGATTGGATTTCAGATAATTTCGGATATCGGATTTTTTGAACACCCCTACCTATGATATTATATGAAAACTAGTGCCGGTTGCCTTGGCTTGGCATCCATTTTCGTTATGCAGCCACAAACCGGGTATCGGTTTAGTAACTATACATGTACTAGAAGTATTGTTGGTTGGTAATGGTGGAAATTTATTGATAATATCAATATGATTATTAAATTTAATCAATAATTAATGTGTTGAATGAAAATTAATGTGGTTAATGACATTAGGAATTAATAGTGCGGGAAGTTGTCCCACATTGAAGGAAAGAAAAAAAATATAAAATGGTTTATATTATATAACCTCTTGTCTATATTATTTCTTAAAGTGTCACACTAAGTGGATTCGCGAAGGGTGCGAAGCACCCTTAACCCGCACTCGCACACGCGCGCACGCACGACGTGGGCATGTGGGCGCAATGTGGCGCTTGATAGCGCACTTTGCACCCGCAACAGCTTCCGTTACACGTTGACTAAAATTGACGACTGTAATTACGAATTAAATGAACAGTTACGATTTCGGATTAATGGTTGGGTGACTGTTATGGTTCGAATTCCACTATAAATACTGAATGTAGCTCAGAAGAAAGACACCAACACAACTCGAACCTGCAGCAAAACAGGTTCTTTATCTCTCTGGATTCTCTTCTACAAACAAGTTCGGGTTCTAGATCAATCCCGACAGTACAAACTGCTTCGATTGTTGTACTTTGGGAAACAAAACGAGTTCTTTTGGGAGGCTCGGAATTTGTTTTAAGGGTCTCGTATTGAACACGATCCTCAGCTTTGACATTTCTGTTTCTTCTGTTTCTGTAAATTTACAATTGTAAAAATGATTGATAATCATTATTTATGTTTATTTATATTGAGTATATCAATAAAATAGTTTGAATTTTTATTTTATATGAGCGCCTCCTACAAGTAATCATATTATGTTGTGAGGTTGTTGTTCAGTGATGATGATGAACGAAACTTCGTTTGAGACCATTGCTTTTGGTTCAATTGTTAATTTTGTATGAAAACTGGTGCTGGTTGGCTTGGCATACATATTCGGTGTGCAACCGCAACGGGTATCGGTTTATTGATTACTTGGCTTCGGCAAATAATGTTAGGTTGTTGCTATGATGATGGAAATGTAAATCTGAGCCTCGGTTTACTGCGTTTCTAAAACGCGCAACATGCATCCGGATTAAAACACTAGTATTAATTGATTTCAAGTAATCATTATCAATCCTAATATGGAATCATTATCAATACTAATGTTGAAAAAACTTTTTTATGCAAAAGCAACAATTACTGGAATAATTAACACTTGTAAATATGCACAGGGGAAACATTTATAAAGCTTAACATAATAAATTATTATATATTAATAAGAGTATCGTATTCCAAATTTACGTTCTATATTAAAATTTATATTTCTCCAAATAGATTTAGATCATCAATAGAATAAAATTAAAGAACGAATCTGGTTCTTCCCTCCCTTATGATCGATCGATCATACATGATGGAATAAAGTCTCATTTTGTTAGCAACTAAAATAAGTTCATTGCAAAAAGAATAATGCAAGATTATGTGGTTGTCACCTCAACTTTCAGCCTATAAATCATTCCACCCTGCAATCTATCTAACATCTGTACCACAACCAAATGGAACCTCAACAATCCAAGAAAAAAGTTGCTCGTCGTCTCGGTCATCGAATACTCCAGTATATCGACGACTATGCGAATAGACCGTCGGGCAATAATCCCTATAATGGGGCTTATGGGCATCCAACAGTATATGAAGGCTATCATGCTCCACTGGTGCATGGTCCTGGCTATTATAGCCCACAGCCACCATCATCACTGCCACCGCCTCAAGCATATGGGCCGGGCTATTATAACCTGTATTACCACCAGGTGCATGAGCCGAAGAGGGCGGTGCTATGTGGGGTGACTTACAAAGGTCATGAAAAGACACTGCCTGCTAGTATAAATAATGTTAGGAGCATGCACCAGTTATTGCTCAAACTCGGCTTCCCTAATGCTTCCATTCGCGTTCTTACAGGTTTTGATACACCTTCCCCTCGTCATCTTTCTCTTTCTCACGCGCACACAGACAAACACCACGGACACTGGCAATAGATGATATTTATGCACAAATGATTGATGTTATATAGAGCAAAGTTTAGTTAAACAAGTTGTCAAATTCATTTATTTGTTTCGATACTCCAAGACATCACATGTGAGCTCAAGATTAACACCAACAAGTTTAACTTCAAAAATGCTAAATATGGAAATATGGATGGATCAAGACTGAAATGTGACTAGCATGTTGTTTATGTAGAAGAGGAATCAGACCCAACCAGGATCCCAACAAGACGTAACATACGAATGGCAATGGAGTGGCTTACCAAAGGTAGCCGATCAGGGGACTCGCTGGTGTTCTACTACGCAGGACATGGGTCGCGTGTGAGAGATGTCGATGGGGATGAAAAAGATGAGTTTGACGAAGCAATATGTCCTGTTGACTATAGTGTATCAGGCAAGATGCTAGATGATGAGGTCAATGCCATCCTTGTAGCACCACTACCTCATGGAACAACACTTCACAGTATCATGGACACTTGCTTTAGTGGAACTCTTCTTGATCTACCTTTTCTTTGCAGGATTGATCAGTTAGTATTATCTACTTGAAAAATGAGCCTAATGTGATCTTTTAGAAGTAACATTTCATAGTCGGTTGCATTTTCTGAAAAAAAAAAAGGTTGGCATTAGATCTAGTGCTACCTAACCTAGTACATTCTTTGGTAAAAGGATTGCTTTAGGCTAATGCAACCTTTTCAATGTCTAATGCAACTTTTTTAAAGGTCTAATACACCGGTTTCATTTTGTTAGACATATGCACTAACTTTCTAGTGATATAGTTACACATGGCAAAATGGGCTTAATGAACTCAGGTCAAAAAAAGTAATTTTTATTCTGGTCGGGCAAGCATGATAAGTTTTTGTCCATTTTGGCCATTCGAGATAAAATACAACTCAAATCGACTCGTTTACAGGGAAATTAAGTAAAAAGTTGATATATTGGTTGAATGCAGGAGAGGATTTTATAAGTGGGAAGATCACCATCCTGCACATGTAATACAATATAAGGGTACTAGTGGTGGAAAGGCAATCTGTATTAGTGCTTGTGACGATCATCAAAATTCAGCAGATACACCGGTTAGTACGCTACTGTCATCTAAATTTATTCATGTATACTATTACTGTTCTACTGTAATATAAATAGTTATTTACATATTACATATATGCAGGCTTTAACAGGCAACGCGATTGGCGCATTGACTTATAGTTTCATTCAAGCTGTTGGAAGTGCATGGAAACTGTCATATGGAGATTTACTTGACAACATGCGCAAAATAATTCGTGACGCGCAAGAACGCCATGGCATAAATGCTCCATTTGCATCTTCTACATCACAGGTTAATTTAATGTCTAAAACAAGTCTGATTACTGTAACATATATAATTATTGACCACAACATAATAGTATGCAGATGAGATTAACAGCGATGGCACTAGTGGTGCCTATATGGGAGGGATGTGAGGCGTGGGCAATGGGTTGGAGTTGATATTTAAGTATGGCTTGAAATGGGTCGTGTAGAACCGCTAGCTTCTTTGTAGCTCTCACACACATATACACATACACATGTTGTGGTGCCTTTAATTGAGAAGCATAAAGGCTTTAGAACCGCGGAACTAATCTTAAGCTTGGATGAAAAAAAATCAAAGGGTAAAGATTGAGTAGTCACATGTGAACAAATTATAAATCATGTGTGGATAAAGACATGTACATGTGTACAAGGATATTCAAATGCGATTACTTAAATCCAGACCATTCATTTTTTTTATTTAACAATCTTATTCTCAGATATATGTGTGCATATACACATGCACGTATACCATGAGGATATACAAAGATAGAAGTTTAGGTAAAGAGAATAAGGAGTTTAAATATGATATAACATGTGACATGACACGAGAAATTTTCTTTTTTTTCCAACCTCTCCTTCCTATAATTTCTTAACCAAACTTTTTATCTTCTAATTTTATTATATATACATACGTATATATAGTGAATCTGTGAATTATAACCACACAAACAATATTATTACTTGTAATCCGAAAATTTGAATAAAATGATTAACAAAATTGTATATATATAATAATGAACTTTGGAATGTTTTCACTCCATTTGACCCTTTCTATTTATTGTCCCATTTGAAATAAAAACAAAACCCAAATTGACACAAGATAATGAGTCAAGATTGACCCCTTTGTATGTGTTTTATCGGTTGAAATGCTAAATTTATGATATGTGATAGACGTAAAGATTATTATGACATCCATTCCCAAAGAAGATGATGAACCATGAAAATTCATTAAACAACAACATCTGGTCCCTTGTTTAATGCTTGTAGTGTAAGCTAACATCGATGATCGATGATTGCAGGAGCCTCAGCTATCTTGTACGACAAGATTCGAGATTTACTCAGAGCCTTTCACCTTATAGACTCCGTCTTGTCTATATGGGAACAAAATAATGCATACCGACTTGGTCTCAAACTATGCAGTGCACTGCAATCGTTTTCTATAAAGTCACGTGTGTTGTTGTTTTGATCTACAAGTCATTATCATGTCAAGATTCAAGGAAGGTTGATAATAAGATGACATAACTATTGTTTAGTTTTGTGAATTTTCCATTGAGTAGTGTACTTTACATGCATACAATGAATATGGTTTGACTATACTTGAGTGTTCAAAATACAATTTGAAAGGTCATGGACGAAGTAAAAAGGTCACCTCTTTGCATATGCACACATACGTCAAACAGTCATTGCAAAGCAAAGTTTAGTTGAATTTTATGTGACATACGATGTCTTCGTGAAAGGATTTTATAATGCTCGACGGACCCAACTTCCATCAAGCTCTGTGCCATATAGGACATAACCACGACCTTACTTGAACAAGATCTATTCAATAGGCTCATACTTTTGTATTCTTAAGAAGACGAAAACCTATGTCTGGTTAATGAATATTGAATCAGGACCATGTATCAGCGCATGATTAACAGATCTAACGGTTCACGATCAGGCCCAGTAGAGTAGAGTTGAACAAAAAAACCGGGTCCATACCCGACCCGGCATACCCGAACCGGACCCGGGTCCGGGTACAACCCGATACCGGGTGTACCCGGTTCGTACCCGGAAAAAACCGGTGGGTTGTATCCGGTTTGGGGTTTTGGAATTCATAAGAACCGGACCCGAACCGGTTGAACCCGGGTTGGACCCAGTTTCGACCGTTTTTTTTAAACTAGCCGTTTTTAACGGCTATATAGCTGTTGGGGGACCAAATTTGACCGTTTTTTTGTTGTTTTTGCCTCTAAAATAAGTATAAACAGGTGTGGGTTGATATGGTAAGGTACCCAAGCTTCAAACACAAAAAAACATACACAAAACGCAAACAATACTCTCGTTTACTGTCGTTTATTCTCAAATCTCAATATGGCTCACTCTCAATCTTCCGTTGATCAAGGTTTATCGAACTCTGCAACCGTCGTTCGTGTTCTTCCACACAATCGTAACATGGATGTTTGGTGCAATTGGGATATGGTTGAGTTGAGTGACGGATCTGTAAAGACTCGTTGCAAGTTTTGTGGAGCTTTACTTGCTAAAGATTCTAACACGACTTTAAACAAACACATTAGCAAAAAGTTTTGTAAGTCGTTGAAAAATAATCCGGATTCGCAACAAATACAATTGAGTGGAGACGGTGGAATCTTTAATTACAACGTTGATGAGGTTCGAGATCGAATGGCAAAGTTCGTGATTCAAGAAGCTTTGCCTTTCATTCACTTCGACAACTCACGGTTAACCAACTTAATTCGAGAGACGCTTCAACCTCGTTACACTCACGTAAGTCGTACTACACTTAGACGTTATTGTTTAAAATTATGGAAGCAGGCAAAAAATGATTTAATTGTATTATTTGAAAATATAAATACCAGTGTAAACTTAACTAGTGACGTTTGGTCGGCGCCACACGGTTTGCCCGAATCGTACCTTTGCGTCACTGCTCATTGGGTAGATCCCAGTTCATGGCAAATGATGAAACGTACGATTGCATTTGATCTATTTCCGTATCCACACACCGGAGAGTATTTATTTTACTTTTTGGATAATGTAATAACTACTTTTAATTTACAAAATAAAATATTTTCAATGGCATTTGATAACGCTTCCAACAATACAACCGCGGTTGAAAAATTAAAATTAAAATATCTTCCGATTGCAAACGGTGATTTTTTTCATACTCTTTGTGTTACACATATTATTAATTTAGTAGTACAAGATGGTCTATCCGTACCATTTGTTGATAGCTTTATAAAAGCTTTTCAATTTATGTTACACGATGTTTTTAAAAAAAGTAGAAAAAGATATCAAGATTATAAACAACTTTGTAAAGATACAGAATCTAGATTTTTAGGACCTAATTGGGATGTACCTACTAGGTGGAATTTGACTTGTCATATGTTTGATTGTGCTTTAATACAAAAAGTCACTCTAAAAGCTTTTCATAATAGTCTTTCGGATAATTGAGAGAGCCGATGTTTCCGGATTTGGTTGGAAAAATATTGAACATTTATCCGAATTTCTTGAGGTGTTTAAAAACTAACTACAAAATTATCGGGAGTTTATTATCCCACTAGTTATTCGGTGCTTCAAGAATTATATTTCATGGCTTTGAATTTTAAAAATTTTCAAAATAAAAATAGTATGTTTAGAGAAATAATAGAACCAATGAAAGACAAGTTTAAAAATGTTTTCTTCAGTTACCACCCGTTTTTACTTGTGTCGTTGCTTTAAATCCTTTTTTAAATGTTGCGGAGGTAGAATGTTTAATAGACGAGATAAATGACAATTTGGATATACATGACGAAAACCCCAATTTTTCAACCGAGGCAAAATATGTTTTTAATAAAAGTTTGAAAATTATTTATAATTTTTATTTAAATAAATATGGACCTAACGTAAATATAAGTACGCCAAGAGAATCAACCTCAAGTGCTAGTACCTCGTTTAAAGACCCCGTTATGACTATGTTGAATGTTGTTCGGGATGTGACGGCTAAACGTCAAAAGGGTAACGCCCCAACAAGCGAACTTGGTATATATAGTACGACGAATTTTATTTCAACTATGAATACTCAAGATATTATGCATTTGATATTTTGGCTTGGTGGAAAGGAAAGGAATCCCAATTTCCAATTCTTTCCGCCATGACCTGTGATTTACTAAGCGTCCAAGCTTCTACGGTAGCTTCGGAGTCTGCGTTTTCTCTTAGTGGCAGGGTATTATCATTACGGAGAACAAGATTAACTCCGGAAGCGGTGGAGATGTGCATTTGTTTAAAAGACCACTTAGACGCGATGGATCGTATACAAGACAAAACAAATCTTGAAGACGAAATTGCAATCGAATGTAAAGTACACGATGAAGAGGTAGAAGGAGTATCTTCTGGTATACCCGACGAAGAATTAGCATTTGATGAAGCCTCTCGAAGAAAATAGTCGATTAGTTAAATAAAAATTTAATATTACTTTTTATTGATTCGTTAATGTATTTTTTAAGTTATTTTAATAAATAAATAATAAATTAATGAGTTATAGATGTTTTTTTAATTTTGTTATAATAATAATAATAATAATAATAATAATTGTAATATAATAATAATAGTAATAGCAATCATAATAATAATAATACTACTAATAATAATAAAAGTAATAATAATATTAATATTAATAGCAATTATAATAGTAAAAAAATAAAAAAAAAACCCGGTTGTATCCGGTTCTGGACCCAACCCTAACCGGGTAGGCCGGGCAGGGTTTTAAAAATGCCCAACCCGACCCGTACCCGAACCGGGTTCATCAATACATGGGTCCCAAAAAAACCGACCTGCCCGTACCCGGTTTGAACCCGGTTCGGGTCCGGCCCAATACCCGGTTTGCCCATCTCTACAGCAGAGGATCATTGTCAACCCATTATCTTGGCCTTGACATGGTTACATTGTTGTCAGGCACATATCATATAGAACATAACCACGTACTATTACCAATTTTGAAATTTATTTCTAAGAGACAGGTCTTCTAGACTAACATCTTTTGTTAAGCTTTGCTAATGAATGGTAAGATGTACGACTTGGTTAAAAGGAACAATGCGTCTCAGAATTGATCGAACGAGACTTGTAGTTTTATAACCATTTTAATTAGCCTTCTGGATCAGGTTTTGGTCATGACTTGTAACCACTTTGATTATCAATTAATATCGTAAATCCTTAGAAAAGTAATCCGCTATGATATAATATTTAACAATCTTGTACAGAAAGATGTATTATAAGAAGCTGTAAGCAAGAAAAGAAAGAAAGAAACATGTATATACCAAGGATTGTGCCATTACACATGTTTGTCATGGCAATAATTACTATATTGTATACACAATTGATAACCATATATTGTGCCATTACACATGTTTGTCATCTTTCTGCACCTAAAGTCATGGTCTTTTTTGTACCTTTCTTTCGTGCTCATCCTATTTGTTTGCCCTTATTTCCCGTCGATAATCATAAGCTTGCGTGAAGCAGTGCACCAACGAGCGTAGTAAAGATGAAGGTCGGGCCAATCTGAAGACGGGCAATGGGTGAAGTGATGGAGCCATAGAGAAAACACCCTTTCTTGCTCTTCTTCATGTTTTAGAGACCCTATGAGCTCTCCTAAGACATCTTCAAGCTCGGTTTTCTCATTAAGACTTAGTACAGGCGCGTCAACACCAACGCTTGATCGACACAAAAACGGTAACCATGACATCAACATTTTCATTTTGATTTTCCTTAGATCCTCCATGGCGCCCTCTTCATAGTGTTCGCCTCCCATACATGCCGCTTGCTTGAACAAGAACACTGTGTTGGATTTTAAGGTTATGGAAATACTTTCTGAAGAATTTAATCTAGATAAGTATTAATATTATTGTTTAGTGAAGTTCATATTAGAGTATGATTAAGTTTGTTTCGCGTAAATAAAAAGCTAGGGCGGTCTATGTATACGTGGTCGTTGGTATTAATACATGAGTTTAACTAGCGATTAGTCATAGAGCAGTTTCATTGCTTGTTGTTTGATCCAATTTTCTAACACCTATGGCTATACTATAAGTCTATAACACAGACAAAAGTCAAAGGGGGAAACAATGAATACCTGAGAGTTTGACCAACGACCCTTGTAGCCGCAGCTGAGCAGAGAGAGACGAACAAGCCAGCTTCGAAGCCGAAGCCCACTGACGAACAGCTTCATCACCGCTCCCACAAGCCGCTAGTTTCTGCGCCAGCCAAAGCAGCTCAGCAGCCAGCTTCTCAGCCGACCCCCCCAGCCGGCTCTTCCGTTTCACAAACCGGCTCCAAGCCGCATCCCCGGCTCGCCCAACCCTCTTCACCACCCTCTTCAACACACAACCACCGCCGTTCACCACCACATCGCCACCGGAGTTCACCTCACCGTCGTCTTCCACCGCCGGCGCCACCGCCACCGCCACCGCCACCTCCAGCTGCCGCAGCGCCCGCGAAAATGCGCCGGAGAGAACCGTGACGTTCACTCTACGCAACGGCTCGAACCCCTCGTCGAGATTTTCATCCATCAATTTCTCGGCGTACGATCGGACGATCTCGTACTTTCTAGAACTCACCGGAATCTCGTTGACTATCGCCAGCAGTTGATGAAGAGCACGCGCGATGCACGTGTCTCCATCGAACATACCGTCGCCGGCGTCGTTACCGTTCGAAAACGGAACCCTAAAATAGCCACCGGAACCGGAATCAAAACTAGAATCCGATTCGAAATTCGAAGTGAAACTGAAATTGAAATTGGAATTGGAATTGGGATTGACATTGAGAATGGGAATAAGAGCATTGGGGATGATTTTGAGGAAGAATAAGAAGGCGGTGACGATGGTGTAGCGGATGAGTTGAAGGAGTTTGGATTTGTGGAAGAGGGATTTATCGGTGAAGATGAAGAGAGGCATCATGAGGGTGCGAATGATGAATGGAGCTAGAGGTGTGGGTGACGGTGGAGATTCCGTCATTTTGTCGATCGCCGGTGGGATGAGGATTGATCGGAGATGAAGTTTCAGTGGAGAAGGTAATGAATAATGATGATGCTATGTGAAGAATGAAGATTGATGAACGTTGTTTTAGGGTTCTTTTGGGGCGACGACAGATGCTTGAATAGTGACGGTATATTTCGTCCACAGATCCTTCAAAGATCTTTCAACAATTTATCTTTTTCTTTTATTATTCTTCTAAGAACATAAAGTTATTATTGATTTATTTTTTGTGGTAATTATAAAAAACTAGTATTAAACCCTTCGGCGTCGTGTGGTATATAAAACAATTACTTTTAATAAACCCGTGTATTACACGGGTTTAATAAATAAAATATTAAATATAATACAATTATTAATTATAATTAATATATTAAGACATGATATAAATACATGATGTTCCTAGTTTATATGTTTAAATGTAGAAGTCTTTCATGTTTTACATATGTGTATTGTGACGAAGTAATGAAATATGATATATGCTTTGAAATTTATTTATCTTTGATTCATATATATGAACTTCTTATATAGGTTGAGGTTGTTGTACATAGTTCTTAGTCAATAATGATTAAGTAATGTGTTCAACTTAGCCGGGTGATTATTCATGCTAATGAACCATACTTACGGACCATACGCATGAATATATCATGCTTATGGACCAGTCGCACGACTGAACCAGAAGACTGGATCAGTCGTATGATTGAGACATAAGATTCACTCAGTCGCACGACTAAAGGTCAGTCGTGCGTATGGATCAATCGTATGAGTCAGTCGCACAACTAAACCATGTTAATGGTTCACTCGTACGAATGGAAACTGCATACCTATAAATACCACTTAATTCGTGGAAAAACAGAACACTTTGAGAGATAATTCGGATATACATAAACCCAGAACGTCCCAAACAACCTATCCAAGTTCATAGTTCGATCTTGATCGATTCCTACTCGTTCCTAACGCTTAGTTCATTCTCATATCAATCGGGTTATCGTTCTCACTGATTGGATCACCAATCAAATAGGATTCCACACTATTTGATCTAGCATAACGCAGAATACATTAGTATTCCGTACATACATGGTCCTCCTAACAAGTGGTATCATAGCTTTGGCTCGTGATTTTGCGTCTGATTTGATTAGTTTTGGTGTCAAAAACCTATGCAAGATCGATGTTTGTCACTAAACACTTAAGCTTTTCTCTCAAACTAACCTACAACAACACTCTGGTTAAGATAGAATCAGTAAGAGCTTATCACAATATAGAAAGTAATAAAAAACACAGGAAGTAATTTTCAAGGTACTTTTATATATTGCTTTTCAACTCAATAATACAAGACTCTTGCAAGCAATTGTTACAATAAGTTACAAAAAGAACCTATGTATAATACTACCTACAACCAGATATACTTTGATACTAGCTGGGATACTATAGCTAAAGTCTATGCTACAAGACTAAAGTTTAAGGTATCTCGGATAAAGTCTTATATGAGATTTGGTAGTCAGGACATGTCCATGACTTACCTTTTGTCACCAACTAAAGTTGGTAATTTGTACTATCATGAAAAAGTGAACAATGGAATGGTCAACTGCATGGCTCTTTAGGAAGAAGCCATACAGTATCAGAGGTCTACAGTGGAGTGTCAAAGACCATACTTGTGTCCACTGGTCATAGCAGTGTCTTCCGAAGGTTAAATGGCTTCGGAAGAGTAAGTACTTCCGAAGCCACTTATACTTTGGAAGAGGCTGCTTCTTCCAAGGCTTGGAGACTTTTGCTTTTCATCATACTTCGGAAGTGGTCTTTAGTTCATTCTTCTAAGGCTTGAACTTCGGAAGTGTACACTTGACTTTGGAAGTAGAGTTCTGTCTTCGGAAGTTGATCTTTCACTTTGTCTTTGGAAGAACTCTACAACCTTCGGAAGTTCCATGCTAAGCTTCGGAAGCCTTTGCATGCAGCACCAAATTGTCTAAGTGACTTAGTTTTGGTTGCATTATCCTTTTTCTTGATCCAACAAACTCCCCCTAGGCTGATGCTACTAAAACTTCACTTGTTTCTGCTTCTCAAAACTTTCAGCACCAAGGAGAGTAAATATTTGTTGTCTTCTTGTTCTTCCCTGATGTGGTGCTGAGAAGTTTGTACAGATCCTTGGTAGACAGGAAATCCAGTCTGTCACCTTGGATAACATGTACCCTCTGTTGTTGCCCTCTGAAAAGAGTTAGTTGATGGGAACTGTAATCATATTCCCATCTAACTATAGGTTCTAATTCTAGACCCTCTACCATCTGTAGAAAGGCAGTGCCTTTGGTAGGAGGTCTTTCCTTGTCTTCCTGTCTTCTCAATCTTAACTCTTCTTCAATCTTGGCCTTTGTAGTTAGCTCGGCTAGGTGTAGGCTGCTGAGATGATTTCTGTGTAGGCTGCTGAGATGATTTCTGATGAGAGCAGCGGCTTCAGAGTTGGAGGGGTTGGAGAATGGCTTCTCTGCTAACTCAGCAATATCAAACCTGCTGGAGTGTAGCAGAGAGGTTTCATTAAGTTTATTGACTTCGCTATTTTCCCTTTCCACACAAAGTTGTGACAAGTTTCATCGAACCTCCATTGGACTATTTTCTTTCTAGGCACAAGAGACTGACTGGGAATCTTGTCCTCTTTCATAGTGTCCAGCAGAGTCACCGGTTTCCTTCTAAGTTTCTTCTCTTCATCATTAATGAATCTGAGTTGTGGCCTAGAAGTCTAGCTGCCTGGTCCAGTGTTCCTCTAGGTAAGTCAAGAAATTGATCTCTTGTGAGGGAACAAGAGGATCCATCAACATAGGTAATGTTGACAGAATCTTCATCACATGAGACTTCACTCAAAGTTGTGCAGTTGATGAGCTTGGTCTTGATTACCTTAAACTCCTCAAGAGAGAGATGTTGAGAAGGCTGAGGGGATGGTGTGGATGATTGTTTGGTAGGTTGAGGCTCAGAGGTTCTGGCGAGTGTTTTGGATTGAAGGATTAGAAGTTTGGGTGGTTGAGGTGAGGGAGAAGTTATGGGTAATGGTGTGGGTTTAGGGGTGAAAGGTTCGGTTTTAATGGTGAAGGGTGAGGGTTCAGGTTGTGGTTGAGAGGTTGTAGTGAAGGTCATCCCCTTTACCCTTCTATACATCTCTTTTCTCTTCCCCATCCGGATATCACCCTTGATTTCGCTGACAAGCCGTTGAAGTGTCTTCTCAGACATGGGACCCACCTGTCTACCAGAGAAGCCATGGGCCCAAAGATAGTCTTTCATCCAGGCCTTTCCACTGAGCTTCCTGGTTGCAGTGTCCCTAGACTTTTCTTCCTTCTTCTTCCTCTCCTTTGCCTTTTCTCTTGCAGCCTTCTTTCTTTCTTTCTCCATTTGATCCTGCTCTTTGTTGTAGAGCCAGAGGATCGTTTCATCATTGTGTGGAGAAAGTTCTTGAAGATTAAAGCCTCTGGAGAGTAGGAAATTTATCCTGTCTCTCCTCAGCTGCAGCTCAACTTCCTTATGTTTTTCTTCTTCTTTCTCCAAGGCCAACCTGGCTTCTTCTTCAAGTTTCAGCCGGGTTGTCTTCTCCAGATTCACCAACTCCTCTAGTGGTAGCAGGAGTGTCTCTTCATTGGCAGCTCCTATTTGGATAAGCTGATCAATGATCTCTTCTCTTTTCTTGTTGTTAACAGCCTCCTGATTGGCTACAGCTGCTTTTGTGCTGGCAGCTAGCAAGTTGGAAGTCTTCCTTTCTTCTTAAGTTTCTCAATCTTTTCCGCTTCCTGAAGCTCTTCCGCAGTCATCTTTCTTTTTTCCTTTATCCTTTGAAGAGCCTGACTGTGGTGGTTCTTGGAGAGTGGATTCTGATTGTGAGAGAGGTAGAGATGGTGTCTGGGATGGAGGTAGATTCAGAAAGTCCTCGCTGTTCACCTCAGATGCCATTTCAAGGATTGCATTTGTAATGATTAGTTCCTCGGACATCTTAAACAGTCCTTCCGCAGCCTCCATTTCAGCTTCAGAAGATACAGCTTGTTCTTCCGAGGCTTTAACTTCAGCTTCGGAAGTTGGAGGAGATGCAGATTCTGTCCCAACTGTTTCAGTTGCTGGGCCATCAGTCCTCATTTCCCCTTCGAAATGAATCTTAGGTTCCATGTGGACCTTAGGTTGACCAACTTCTTTCACAGTGGTAGAAGGTGCAGTCAGCCTCTAAAGCTCTTCAGCTCCAAAGTAGAGCATTGCAGCATCTGGGCTTGGCTGATCTGTGGAGGATCTCAACAGAAACTTGGTGAAGAGTCTGTAAAGATCACTGAGCATCTTTGAGTCAATCTGCAGAATGACTTGAGAGGGCTCAGACACAGTAATGATAGGAGTAGATGAAGTTGAAGTTGAAGTGTGGCTCTGTTGTGGGTCCTCAAGTGTTTGTCTCTGAACATTCTCCCCCTTTTTGGTAGCATCATCTAGAGAGCTAGATGAGCTAGAGGAAGAAGTCAATGAGACATGAACATGTACATACCTAACAGACCTCTCTGTCTGTTTCTCAGCTAGTTTGGCCTTGAGATTGTCAATCTCAAGTTGCTGAGTGGCGGACCTTTCTTCTAAAGTCTTAACCAAGATTCAAGGTTTGAGACTTTAGATAGAAGGTCGTGAATGAGGAGTTTCATGCTTCCCTCATCTTCTTTTGAAGAATCACAGGGAGATGAGGTAATATACCTGGTATGTTCAACCTCACCACCAGATGTGGTTTCTTGGCACCCTGGTTTCCCGTGCTCAATGATGTCTCTTTCAGAGTCATCAAAGTGCTTGGTTGCCGTAGATTCAGTCTGAGATATGTTACCACTGTCCACAAGGTCCATTAAGGCACCTTTTGTAGTGGCAGCTGAATCTGCATGAGTCCCCTCCACATCAGTGGGACTCACCTCAGTTATAGGTTGCTGATGGGGGCTAGAGATAAGGGATTTCTCCGGGCTCTGTTGATCTTGAAGAGGGTGTTGTAAATAACTTCATTGCCATGGAGAGATGTTATCTCTTCATCAGTTTTGAAGAGAAGGTCAGTAAAAGATAGGGAGGTTAAGCCTACTGACCCGGGACCTTGGTCAATGTCTACAGGCATTGAGCCTCTGGTGGGGCTGTCCCTTGTTGGCTGTTCAGAAGAGTGTAGATACTCATTCTGAAGGCTGCCAGTTTGGGTTTCGAGATCCTGGGTTTGAGACTGAGGAGACTCAAAATCCATATTGAGGTCGAAAGAGAAGGATGGAGAGACCTCAGACTGAGTGGGAGCCTATGTTTCCACTCTAGTCTTTTTGAATTGAACAGGAGGGGCTTGTTCAATCAGAGTAGATTGAACAAGGGTTCGTTTGGGGCGTCTTTGATATGTGATGGTGATAGGTGGAGAAGGTAGTGTTGGCATTGTGATGGTGGTTGCTGGTGTGGGTTCATCACCTGTGGGGTGAACAGGGATGTCACCAGGAGCTATGTGCTCAATCATACCTGGAAGCAAAGTGGTGCACCTTCTAGTGAAGTTGATGGACACCTTCTTCAATGTCTTGAAGATGGTAGGCCGCATGTGTGGGACAGTCAGAGCAGCTGCACAGACAAGCATGCTCTGGTCCAACTCACTGTTGATGATGTGTTGAATGAATCTAGGATACATATAGAATGTCTCTCTTTGTAGATTCCCAACCAGATTGGTGAACACAAATCGTGAGTAATTGAAGCGCAGGCCTCTCACCAGTCCATGAACTAAGCATCCTAGTTCATATGGGATTTGATCCCATCCGCCGGACTTGTTGGACAAGCAGTGGAGAACAACATGCAAGAGAAACTTCCAGTTGTAGGAGAAGTTGAACTTGTATACCGTTGACCTGCTTATGTCTCCGCCACATCCCATTAGGATGTAGGTGCTGTCCAAATCTGCTTTCGGGAATTCAGTTGGAGCTCCTTCATCGTGAAGCTCTAGATGCTCCCTGATGAGTTGTTTAGTATAATCAACTCCTATCCACAAATGCTGGACCTCAGTACTCGAATCCCATTTAGGGTTTCGGCTTGACCATTTCCGCAAAATTCGGCCATGTGGTTGGAGAAAACAGTGGGGTTAACGGTAAGAGCAGTGTAGTAAGGTGATTGGGTGAGAAAGGAGATGATTTCAGAGAAGTCGGCATCCCTTAAAGAATCAAGGAGTGCGACTTGGTTGTGCTGAGGGTTAAGTGCCATTTGGAGAAAGGTGAATGTGGATGATTTTGAGCTTGGGTAAAGTTACAGAGGAGAGAAATTTCTAGGGCAGTAAAGATTGCAAGTAAGAAGATGAGATTGAACAGTCGAGATTATTTAAAAGAGGATGGGAAGGCGGTAATAGGGGTTAGGATAAGGTGATGTGATGGTTTAGTGGATGAAATGACAGTGGCGGTAAGGTTAAAATCAGTTAAATAATCCGACATCATTAACAAAATCTTTGCTTTTTACAGTGTGGGGCCCAAGAGATTTACATTACATGGTAGAATCTTTCTTCCGAATGTAAAACATTTCTGAAGGTAATTTGTCTTATGAAGGCAATTCTTACTTTCGAAGGAAATTCTTACTTCCGAAGCAAAAACTTTGCTTCCGAAGGTTAGTGTTGCTTTCCGAATGGAGAATTTGTAACCTCGGAAGTAGATCTGATATGTAATCAATCGCTTCTTCCGAGAAGAAAATTATCCTTTGAGAAATTATGCTTCGGAAGATATAAAAATAACTTCCGAGGGTTAAATTTCTCTTCGGAAGAAATTTACACTTAGAAAATTTTCAGAAAGATCTTTTATAACAGGGCTTAGATTGTATTGACAGATGACATTACATATTAAAAGGTTTTCAAAAGAGGTGATCTAATCAATGTTTATCTTCCCAATAGCTGTTATGAGATACTTAAATCTTTGCTCATCAAAAGCTTTGGTGAACAAATTAGCATATTGTTCATTTGAGTCAACTTTGATTAGTTTAATCAGATTTTTCTCATGAATATCTCTAATGAAATGGTACCTGATGTCAATATGCTTTGTCTTGGAGTGCTTCACCGGATTTTCAGTAATGGAGATAGCACTGTTGTTGTCAATATGGATAGGAGTACTCATAAAGTTGAATCCATAGTCTAACATCTGATTCTGAATCCATAGCAGTTGAGCATAGCAGCTAGCAACAACAATGTATTCAGCTTCAGCAGTTGATGTAGATACACAGGATTGTTTATTGCATTGCCATGAGATGATCCTTCCTCTAAGAAATTGACATCCTCCTGATGTTGATTTCTTGTCAATATTGCAGCCACCATAGTCACTGTCAGAGTATCCATAGAGATTAAAATCCTTGTTTCTGGGATACCAGAGACCTAGTTTAGGTGCTCCTTTGAGGTATCTGAGGATTCTCTTGACAGCAGCTAAGTGAGACACCTTTGGAGCAGCCTGATATCTTGCACAAATACAAGTAGCGAACATGATATCAGGTCTACTGGCAGTAAGATACATCAGAGAACCAATAATTGCCCTATAATGATGTTGATTAGTATCCTCCCCCTCAAGGTCAGAGCAAAAATTATGGTTTCTGGGTATGGGTGTCTTGACAGGCTTGCAATCCTTCATTTCAAATCTTTCTAAGATGTCTGACATACTTAGATTGATTAACGAAGAACCCTTCCTTCATTTGCTTCACCTGAATTCCAAGGAAAAAGTCCATTTTTCCCATGAAACTCATTCCAAACTTCTTCTTCATAATGCTCTCAAAGTCCTTACACATTTGGTCATTTGAAGAACCAAATATGATGTCATCAACATAGAATTGAACGAGCAAGATGTCCTTTCCAGACTTTCTGATGAAGAGAGTCTTGTCAATGGTATCTCTAGTACAGGATCGGGTTTGTCACTTTAAACACTTGGATTTCTCTCAAACTCGCTTATAGAAACACTCAACTCAGATGAAGTAAAGTCTTTTACAAGAGTTGATAATAATATAATAAGTAGTAAAGGAACACACATAAATAAATTTTCAAGGCACTTGTATATATTACTTCTCAACTCAAGATATTACAAGACTCTTACAAGCATGACACATGAGTTACAATGAGAGACTATTATACTAGATCCTACAGCCGGATATACTTTGATACCAGCTGGAAAACTAAGACTAAAGCATATACTACAATGCTAAAGTTAAGGTATCTTAGATAAAGTATTATCTAAGATATGGTAGTCATGACATGTCCATGACTTACCTTTTATCACCAACTAAAGATGGCAACTGTACTAACATAAAAAGGTAAATAGTGGATTAAGTATGGTCAACTGCATGGCTTTTGAGAAAACGCCATGCAGTATCTCAGAGATTTGCAGCGGAGTGTTAGGAAGACCATACTTATGTCCACTGGATAATAGCAGTGATTTTCGAAGGTAAGTTGGCTTCGGAAGAACAAGTTCTTCTGAAGCCACTTATAATTCGGAAGAGGCTTCTATACTTTCGAGGCTTGAGGACTTCTGTACTTCGGAAGTTGACTTCAGATCTTTCCTTCTAAGTCTTGAACTTCGGAAGTAGGTTCCTTGTCTTCGGAAGTTGGAACTTTTCCTTCGGAAGTAAGTTTTACACTTTGTCTTTGGAAGAGCTCCTTTTTCCTTCGGAAGTTTCACACTTAGATTCGGAAGTCCTTTATTTGTTGTACCAAAATCTTCTAAGTGACTTGGTTTTGGTTGCACCAGCCTTTCTAGATCCAACAAACTCCCCCTAGGCTGATGCTACCAAAACCTCATTTATTTCTGCTTGTCAAAGCTTTCAGCACCAGGGACAAAAGATATTTGTCTGTCTTTTTGTTCTTCCCTGAAGTGGTGCTGAGAAGCTTGTGCAAGTCATTGGTGGATAGGAGATCCCAGTCTATCACTCTGAATGACATGTACCATTTGTTGTGCCCCCTGAAAATAGTTAGTTGACGGGAGTTATAGTCATACTCCCATATAACTATGGATTCAAGTTCAGGTACTTCAACCATTTGTAAAAAGGCTTTGCCTTTGGTTGCTGATCCCTTCCTTTCCTCCTCCTCTCTTAGTTTGAACTGTGCTTCAACCTTGCTTCTAGCAATTAGCTCGGCCATATGAAGGCTGCTAGATGATTTCTGATATGGGCAGCTACATCAAAGTTTGAAGGGTTGGAGAATGTCTTCTCTGCTAACTCAGCAATGTCAAATCTGCTTAAGTGTAGTAGAGATGAGGCACTCAGCCTGTTGAGCTCTCCATTCTCTTTTTCAACAACAAAGTTGTGAGAAGAGTCTTTGAACCTCCATTGGATGATCTTCTTTCTAGGTGCAAGAGGTTGTCTTGGCACCCGGTCGCTTTTCTTGGTATCCAGTAGAGTCACCAGCCTTCTCCTTAACTTCTTTTCTTCCTCATTCAAAGTGTCTGAATTGAGGCTAAGGAGATTTGCAGCTTGGTCCAATGTTCCTCTGGGCAGATCAAGAAATTGATCTCTAGTGAGGGAACTTGAGGATCCGTCAACATAGGTCAAATTGACAGAATCCTCCTCACAGGAGATATCACTCAGAGTTGTGCATTTTATGAGCTTTGTCTTGACTGCCTTGAATTCTTCTAAGGAGAGATGTTTAGAAGGCTGAGGGGAAGGTTTGATGGGTTGATGGGTAGGTTGAGGTGTTTGGGTTCTGGCTAGAGTTTTGGGTTGGAGGATGAGTAGTTTAGGTGGTTGAGGTGAAGGGGTTGGTAGGGGTGATGGTGTAGGTTCAGGAGTGTATGGTGTAGGTTCAGAGTTGGTACATGCCTAACAGACCTATCAATCTGTTTCTCAGCTAGTTTGGCCTTGAGAGTTTCAATCTCAAGTTGCTGAGTAGTAGACCTATCCTCTAAAGTCCTAACCTTGGATTCAATATTTGAGACTTTAGAAAGTAGGTCTTGAATGGTAAGTTGCATTCTTCCCTCATCTTCTTTTGAAGAATCACGGGGAGATGAGGTAACATACCTTGTATGTTCATCCTCACCACCAGATATGGTTTCTGGGCACCCTGGTGTCCCTTGCTGAAAGATGTCTCTTTCAGAGTCATCAAAGGGCATGGTAGCCGTAGATTCAGTCTCAGTGATGTTACCACTGTCCTGAGGATCCATTGAGACTCCTTTAGTAGTGGCAGATGAATCTACATGAGTCCCCTCCATATCAGTGGGACTCACCTCAGTAAAGGTTTGCTGATGGGGGCTAGAGATAAGAGGTCTCTCTGGGCTCTGTTGATCCTTAAAAGGGTGTTGTGGATCAACTTCATTGCCCTTAAGAGACATAATCTCTTCATCAGTTCCAATTAAAAGGTCAGTAAAGGATATGAAAGTGAAACCTAATGACGCGGGACTTTGATCAATGTCTAAAGGCATTGAGCCTGTGATAGGGCTGTCCCTTTTTGGTTGCTCAGGGGAGTATAGAGACTCACCCTGAGGGCTTTCAGCTTGGGTTTCGGGCTCATGGGTCTGAGACTGAGGAGACTCAAGACCCATATTGAGGTCAATTGTGAAGGATGGTTGGACCTCAAGTTGAGTGGGAGCCCTTTGTTCCACTCTAGCCTTTTTGGGTAGAACATGAGGAGCTTGTTCAATCAGAGAAGATTGAACAAGGGTTCGTTTGGGACGTCTCTGATAAGTAAAGGTAATGGTTGGAGAAGGTAAATTTGGCAAAGTGGGGGTAGTTGCTGGTGTGGGTTCATCACCTGTGGGGTTAACAGGGATGTCACCAGGAGCCATTGGCTCAATCATACCTGGAAGAAGTCTAGTATCTCTTCTGGTGAAGTTGGTGGACATTCTCTTCAAAGTCTTGAAGATGGTTGGCCTCATTTGAGGTGCAGTCAGAATAGCTGCACAGACAAGCTTGCTATGGTCCAGCTCGCAGTTGATTATGTGCCGGATAAACCTGGGATACATGAAGAATTGGTCCTTTTGAAGATTTCCCAGGAGGTTAATCAGCACAAATCTTGAATAGTTGAAGCGGAGGCTTTTCACCAACCCATGAACTAGGCACCCAAGTTCATATGGGATTTGATCCCATCCCCTAGATTTATTCGACAAGCAGTGAAGAACCATGTGCAGCAGGAACTTCCATTTGTAAAAGAAGTTAAATTTGTAGACAGTTGATCTGCTAACGTCTCCACCATATCCCATTTGGAGATAAGTATTGTCCAAATCTGCTTTGGGGAATTCCGTTGGAGCGCCCTCATCATGAAGCTCTAGATGCTCCCTGATGATCTGTTCAGAAATGACCAATTCCTGGCCACAAATGCTCGATCGAATGACACAAACCCCATTTAGGGTTTCAATCTGACCATTTGCCCAAAATTCAGACATATGGTTTGAGTAAATTGTGGGGTTTACAGTCAGAGCGGTGTAGTAAGAAGATTGGTTAGAAAGGAGATGATGTTTGAGAAGTCAACATCTCTTGAAGAATCAAGAAGTGCGACTTGGTTGTGCTGAGGGTTGAGTGCCATTTGGAAAGGTGAATGGGGATGATTTGAGTTGGGGTAAAGTTGGAGAGGAGAAATTTCTAGGGCAGTAAAATTTGCAAGTAAGAAAATGAAATGGAGTAGTCGAGATTATTTAAAAGATTGTGGAAAGGCGGTAATGGGGGTAAGGATAAGGTGATGTGATGGTTTAGTGTATGAAATAACAGTGGCGGTAAGGTTAAAATCAGTTAAATAGTCCGACATCATTAACAAAATCTTTGCTTTTTATAGTGTGGGGCCCAAGAGATTTACGTTACATAGTGAAATCTCTCTTCCGAGTGTAAAACATTTTTAAGGTAACTTGTCTTCCGAAGGCAATTCTTACTTCTGAAGCCAAAACTTTGCTTCCGAAGGTTAGAGTTGCTTCCGAATAGAGAATTTGTAAGTTTCGGAAGTAGATCTGATATACAATCAATCGCTTCTTCCGAGGCCAAAAATTTTTCCGAGAAGAAAGTTATCCTTTGAGAAATTTTGCTTCAGAAGATATGAGAATGTCTTCCGAAGGTTAATTTATCTTTGGAAGGAATTTACACTTAGAAAAAATTCAGAGAGAATTTCTTGTAACAGGGCTTAAATTGTATTGACACAAGACTTACATATTAAAAAGGTTTTCAAAAGAGATCAAATTAATCAATGTTTATCATCCCAATAGCTGTTATGAGATACTTGAACCTTTGTTAATCAAAAGCTGTGGTGAACAAATCAGCATATTGTTCATTTGAATAAACTTTAATTAACTTGATTAGATTTTTCTCCTGAATGTCTCTAATGAAATGATACCTGATGTCAATATGCTTTGTTTTGGAGTGCTTCACCGGATTTTCAGTAATGGAGATAGCATTGTTGTTGTCACTATGGATAGGAGTACTCATAAAGTTAAATCCATAGTCTAACACCTGATTTTGAATCCATAGCAGTTGAGCACAGCAGCTAGCAGCGGCAATGTATTCAGCTTCAGCAGTTGATGTAGAGACACAGGATTATTTCTTACACTGTGTTGGACCAAAAGAACTAATGAGCCTGATCAGAAACACCTCTAAGTCCCACAAACATTACAACTGCTGAAGAAGATCACAACAGCTGAAGACATCAGCTGATCACAAAGTCTGAAGACTACTACTGAAGACAAAGTCTGAAAGTAAAGTACTGAAGACAAAGTCTGAAAGTAAAGTACTGAAGACAAAGTCTCAAGACAAGTATCACACCCCAACCTTGACGGCGGAAACGTCGAGATGTGAGGGTTAAGATTGTTCACAGCCACATAACGCTATATAAATTGTAAATATTATTATCATAAGTCTTGAAATGGAAATTACAATCATAAGTCTTACACAAGAATAAGTTCAACATAACATAACATAATGTAACTTTTTATTTCATTATCTAGGTCCAAGTCCTAGATTATAGCATGCTTCAAAAGGATCACTTTAAACTTGAGGTTGACCTGAAACATGATAAAAATAAGAGTCAACTAAAAATAGTTGGTGAGTTTCCAGGTTTTCATACATAATATGAAAAAGAAAGTTACAAGTAGCAATTCATGTCATAGGTTATAAGCTAGTAAGGTTATAGAACACATATCGTTACAACCAAACCTCGACTTGATTACAAGTATAAAAGATTGGCTAAGTGTATTTGGTTCCCTAGTGCACAAGCATACGGTTCCTAGGAGTCGGCAATACATCGACTTTAGCACCAAATAGGCTTGTCAGGCCCAAAGATCTAAGACGTCGCCAGGCTAGCAATAGTTAATGATTGTAAACAAACTATGTATCTCATATAAGCACTTACAATACACAAATAACCATGACATAATAATAAGATGAATTGCATGTGCTTAAGTCTCAAACGTTAATAAGTGTACAATGTAGAGATAATCATGTTTCACCCCAAAGTAGTGTGAAATAAAATAAATGGGGCAAGGAAAACTCACATGTCAATAGTATATAACGAAGATCAATAAGAATAATATATGCCGTTCCAAGGTAAAACGTCACAAGACACCTAAATATATAAATATTTCAAAATTTAGGTTAATAATAAGGTTTATCATTTAAACATGAACTAGTTCCTTAGGATTTAAGAGAGTTTTTGTAAGCCAATTTAGTTATTAATAATATTATATATTATATATATATATATTATATATATATATATAATATATTTATTTATTTTGCAAAATAAGAAAATATTCTTACAAAATTGTAAATTCATTGATATTAGTTTGAGTATCATATAACTTTAATCAAAAAGGTGTACGGTTTATTAATGATTTAAGTAAAAATTTAATTTTTACATAAACTCATTCTTATAACAATAATTAAATTTAATAATAAAATATTAAGGTATTTTTTTATAAAAATAAATTTACAGAAAATCATTTTGTTAATTTAAAGGTTAAAAGTTTATGAAATATTTTTTTATAGAAATTTTCTAGAAAAGAATTAAGGCCTAAAAGGCTTTTTTTTTTAAAAAAAGAGGGTGCCCGGGTTCGAACCCGAGACCTCTTGAATGCAAGAGTGTGTTGTGAACCGATGTACCATGGCTTCCAGCCGCGGTATAACTCAGTTCCGTTTCCTTTTAACACTAAGTTTCTTTTCCCCAACCTCAAGAACCCTAGTTTAGATCCGAACCAAATTAAGTTTCTTTTCCCCAACCTCAAGAACCCTAGTTTAGATCCGAACCAAATTGATCATATAAACGATGTTGATAACCAAATTAACCATGGGGCTTTTGTTTCCCATGGTTAGTCGAGCATATCGATGAATGTAATTTACCCGAATAAGTTCGAATTGAAGCAATCCTAATCGAAGAACAAGTCGCGGTCGTAGTACACAATGGATGAGAAATCCCCAATGATAATCCAATTAAACTTGTAGACAGCCTCGAATGATGATCCAGATGCGAAGCCCTATGTTGATTTTGGTTCAATTCGTTCAGAGATTGGATTTTGGTAAGGTTACAGGTCGTGTAAAAGAATGAAATTGGATTGTTGTTTGTGTTGATTCAGGTGCAATTGGGATTGATAGAAGCTTTAGACTACTTAGACGTTCGATTATGAATCATTTAATTGGTTATTATTAAGTTTTAATCGTCGAACGGCTATATGGTTAAAGACGTTCGGTTAATCATTCGATTGGGTTCGTAACCGACGTTTAAACGCAATCAAAGTTCATAATGGTGTTCGAATCGAGTTCAGGGACGGTTTGGAACAGTTTCAGAATCAAGAAACGGTCGATTTTGGTGGTTTTGGTGCCTCGCCGGACTTGGTCGGAGTCCGGCCGGCGAGGTCACCGGAAAAACGGGGATGAGAAAGGGGGGGGGGGGTTTGGATTTTGATAAATTACACCTTTGGTCCCTCAACTTTGATTTTCTATTATTTTATGCATAAAGTTTCTATTTCAAGTTTCTAAAATGACAAATTAACCCTCAAACTTATTTAAGTTTATATTTTAAATATGGTTAAGTTTATAACCCTTATAAATTATAAATAACCATATAAAAGTAATCTTATTATTACTAATACTATTATTCATTATTACTACTTATTATTATATTACTTATGTTAATATTAACATTATTATTATTATTTAAACTTAGCATTTCATAAAAAAAACCCAATTACAATAAAGAATAAGCCAAACAACACGCAAGTTTCCAAAATTGACAATAATAACTCTTGTAAGAGTAAACGAAGTTAACTTTTAGTTAACGAAAATACGAGATGTTACAGTCTCTCCAACTTAAAAGAATTTCGTTCCGAATTAAAAAAAATGAAACTATACAAATAAGAATGGGTATATCTTCTTCATGTGCTCCTCACGTTCCCATGTAAATTCAGCGCCACGTTTATTTTCAACGAACCTTGACGATTGGGGTTGTTGTGGTTCTAGTCTTCTTCATTATACGATCCATGATCTCTACAGGTTTCTCGACAAAATGTAATGACTCGTCAATCTGAATGTCTTCCAGCGGAACGTACAGACTTTCATCGGCCAAACACTTTCTCAAATTTGAGACGTGGAACACAGGATGAATTCCACTAAGGTCGGAAGGTAACTCTAGTTTATAAGCCACTTTCCCAATCCTTTTCAGGATTTTGAAAGGTCCTACAAATCTTGGAGCCAGTTTGCCCTTCTTTCCAAAGCGAACCACACCCTTCCATGGTGAAACCTTGAGAAGACCATCTCCCCAACTTGGAATTCTAATGGCTTACGTCGCTTGTCAGCATAACTCTTTTGACGACTTCTCGCCACTTCAAGGTTCTTGCGAATAATAGAAACTTTATCGGTCGTCTCTTGTATAAGTTCAGGACCAGTGATGAAGTTTTCACCAATGTCGGTCCAACAGATCGTTGAACGACATTTTCGACCATAAAGTGCTTCAAACGGTGCCATCTTGATACTCGAGTGGTAACTATTGTTATACGAAAATTCCGCAAGCGGTAGATGCGTATCCCAATCGCCACCAAAGTCAAGAACACAGAGACGTAGCAATCCTCCAAAGTTTGGATCGTTCGCTCGGTTTGACTATCAGTTTGAGGATGGTAAGCCGTGCTTAGATCTAATTGTGTACCCAAGAGTTCTTGCATAGATGACCAAAAAATGTAAAGTGAAACGAGCATCTCGATCAGATATGATGTGCAGAGGTACCCCATGGCGACTTACAATCTCATCAACGTATATACGAGCTAACTTTGATGTCTTGTAAGTGTCACGTATGGGTATAAAATGTGCCGACTTGGTCAATCGGTCAACGATCACCCATATGCTATCATGTCCTTGAGAGGTTTGGGGTAGCTTTGTTATGAAGTCCATGGATATGTGTTCCCATTTCCACATAGGGATCTCGGGTTGCTCAAGTAATCCACTTGGACGTTGATGTTCGGCTTTAACTTTCGTACATGTGAGGCACTTAGCTACATAAGTCGCTATGTCTTTCTTCATCCCAGGCCACCAATATTGACCACGTAGGTCCATGTACATCTATCGGAACCAGGATGAATAGAATAACGAGTTTGATGAGCTTCGTTCATAATAAAGGTACGAATGTTATCACGATTTGGAACCCAAATACGATTGGCGAAGTACATCAACCCATTGGGTTTTGTTTCCAATTGAGTTAGAAGATTATGCTCCAACTCATCCTTCATTCTTCCTTCTCGTTGAACCATTTGTTGAGCCTCCAGGATGCTAGACTCGATGTCACTATCTATTCTCAGGTTTTGTAGTAGTACAGTGGTCTCGTTGACATCTAGTCGTATCTCAGTATCGTACTCACCCAAGTGTCAAACCATTGATGTCGATCGTGAATTTCTTGGAATGAGATCATCTTGTTGTGAATCTTTCGGCTTAGTGCATCGGCTACAACGTTTGCTTTACCCGGATGGTAACGAATGTCACAATCATAGTCACTAATCAACTCCACCCAACGATGTTGTCTCATGTTGAGATCTTTTTGATTGAAAACATGTTGAAGGCTTTTGTGATCGGTGTAGACTATACATTGCGTACCATACAGGTAGTGCCTCCAAATCTTCAAAGCAAATACAACAGCACCAAGCTCGAGATCGTGTGTTGTATAATTCACCTCGTGAACCTTCAATTGTGTCGATGCATAAGCTATGACCTTCCCTTGTTGCATGAGAACACAACCAAGGCCTTGTTTAGATGCATCACAATACACGGTGAAGTCGTCGTTTCCATCGGGTAGGGTCAAGATAGGAGCATTGCACAACTTATGCTTTAACATTTCAAAAGCTTCTTCTTGCTCGAAACCCCACTCGAATGGGTTATTCTTTTGTGTCAAAGTAGTGAGCGGTTTCGCGATCCTCGAGAAATTGGCAATGAATCGCCGATAATAACCAGCAAGACCAAGAAAAGAACGAACTTCGGTAGGAGTTGTAGGAACACATCAATCTTCACAGCTTCCACCTTTGCAGGATCAACGTGAATTCCTTGGCTATTCACCACGTATCCTAGAAATTGAACTTCCTCGAGCCAGAAATCACACTTCGAGAACTTTGCATACAATCGCTCTTTCTTTAACAACTCAAGAACCAATCTCAAATGCAGTTCATGATCGGTATTGGACTTGGAATAGATAAGTATGTCATCAATGAAGACGATCACAAACTTGTCTAGATAAGGCTTGCATACTTGATTCATGAGATCCATGAAGATAGCAGGAGCATTGGTTAAACCAAAAGGCATCACCATAAACTCGTAGTGCCCATAACGAGTACGGAAAGCGGTCTTTGGGATATCATCATCATGGACTCGTAATTGATGATAACCAGAACGTAAGTCGATCTTCGAGAAAATAGCAGCTCCTTGAAGTTGGTCAAACAAATCATCAATACGAGGAAGAGGATAACGGTTCTTGATGGTAAGCTTGTTAAGCTCACGATAATCGATGCACATACGAAACGATCCATCTTTCTTCTTCACGAAAAGAACAGGTGCACCCCAAGGCGAAGAACTAGGACGGATGAAGCCTTTCTCGGACAGCTCTTGAAGTTGACTAGAGAGTTCTTGCATTTCCGATGGTGCAAGCCGATATGGTGACTTAGCCACGGGGTTTGATCCCGGTATCAAGTCGATTTTGAACTCAACCTCACGCACGGGAGGTAAACCATTAAGGTCATCGGGAAATACTTCAAGAAAGTCTCGTACGATAGGGACATCCTTAAGTTTTTTCCCTTTGACTTTCGTGTTGACCACGTAAGCCAAGAAGGCCATATACTTCTTGCTTAAGCACTTTCGGGCTTGAGTGCAAGACATGAGTTTAAGCCCTTTGGAAGATTTTTCACCGAACACCTTCAACGTATCTCCAGAGGGTAACGATATACGAATGCACTTCTCGAAACAAATGATCTCGGCATGGTGTTTGGCTAACCAATCCATACCAATGATGACGTCAAAGCTTCCAAGTTTCATAGGGATAAGATCGATAAGAAAATCATGCGTGTCAAGACTTAAGATGCAATCACGAACGATAACGTCAACGGTGATCGGTTCTCCATCGGCAACTTCAACAGTAAGAGGTCTTTCTAGTTTCGTATGTGGCTTAGCAAGTATGGGTTCAAACTCTAATGAAACAAAACTTTTATCGGCTCCAGAATCAAATAGGACATAGGCATAAGTTTTGTAATAAGGAACATACCTGTTCAATTTTTTAGGTATTTAACAATACAGGTAAAGTATGAAATAAATCGGATTACAAAAGTTAAGGGTGAGTTAACGTACCATTCACCACATCGTTGTTTGCTTGTGCTTGGTTAGCGTTGATGTTGAACGCACGTCCTCGGGCTTGTGGAATATTACCCACAAGACGAGGGCATTGTGGGCGAAAATGGCCAGGTTCCCCACAGTTGTAGCAAACACGGTTCGTGACCACAACGGCATTGTTAGGTGCACGGTGGCAAGTCGCCACCAAATGACCATATTTACCGCATAAGGTGCAAATGCGGCATGGTTGATTCCCAGGATGATGATATCTACACGTGTTGCACAAGGCTGAGGACCAGCATAAGCCCTAGCCCCAGGCACTTGCGCCACAGGTGCAGTCGTAGGTACAAGTTGTCTTTGGGGTTGTTTGGGTGCAGCCACAGCATAGTTACGCGCCGGTGTGAACTTGCGCTTCTTCTTGTTGTTGTTGTTGTAAGACGATTCAGCTTTAGTCTCCTTAACCGCCTCGGTAGCCATCTTCTCTACCTTCTTTGCACCCTTCACAGACATGGTGCCCGCTCGTATATGGTTCTCGGTGAGTTGAGCGGTGATAGTAATGGCTTCTTCCAAGGTTGTGGGTCGGCTACCCACCACAACATCTTGAATTTGGGGTGGTACCCCCTTAATGAACTTCTCGATGTTGCGGGGAACAGTGTCGACCATATGGGGCAGCAGTATACTCAACTCATGATGCCTAGTGAGTAGGCCAAATGATCACCATCATTTTGTTTCAAATTCCAAAACTCTTCTTCCAACTTTTGCAATCACTTCTTGGGCAGAACTTCGCGATGGCGATGTTCTTGAACTCTTCCCAGTAAGTGCTAGCACAACTTCAGGACCACGGTTTCTCTTCTCGCTATTCCACCAGGTAAGAGCCCTTTGTTAGAACATACTAGTGGCATAACGAACCTTGAGTGCATCGGGACACTCACAATTGATAAAGGTATTCTCCATGCTTTCGAACCACTCAAGAAGACCAGTGGCTCCTTCCTTGCCACTAAAACTAGTGGGCTTGCAAGAGCTGAAGTGTTTGAAGGTGCAAGTTTGATTATTCCCGTGTTGATTGTTCCCGTTTTGATTGTTGCTATTCTCTCCATGACCATTTCCATTGTTGCAAGCGTTGGTCATCAAGGTGCTATTAAGTTCAGCAACCATGGTCGGGATGACAGCAACCATTTGTCGAGCAATCATGGCGGCTAACTTACGATCGAAACTTCCACGCTTTCCATGATGACGAGAAATGCTGGAATATACAAATGAGTTAGATATGAGAATTGGAATAACAAGGATTAATGTTCAACAAGATAAGGCAAAAAGTTGTAAGGCACATGGGATGGTTCCATTTGGTAACGCATTACCATTTGGAAACGTTGCACGTCAAGGTAAGTTGACCCACTCGCCTTAGAAATTTGTGTATGTTGACCATGGTTTATCACTCATCCCAGAAATCCCCAGGTAAGCATAAATAGTCCCGTAGGATTTATGCGATATGCTTGCCTTAGCCCGAGGGCCTTTTGCCAGGAAATCCAGAATACAGGTGTCCATGTGTCATACAAATTTCTTAGGTTTATGAAATCAAAACCATGATGAGATTTACATAGATTAGACATAAGTCTAAAGATTCAATTCTTGAGCATAAGTATACGATTCCACGTGTTGACGAGAATAAGATTAAGAAGTTTCATTTGTCGGGGAGAGTCAATGAGTCAAAGTTAAGTTTAGGGAGACAAGTAACAAAGTTTAGACAATTACAAGGCACCTATGCTAAGGCATCAAGTTGCACATAAGTAAAATATAGCATTATGTAGCATGTAACAATATATATATTTCCAAGAATATAAATATTATCCTATGAGGTTCATGCATAAGCTATAGTCTAGGTCACCATTACTAATAACCTAAATCCCTATAGTTATGGGCTCTGATACCAATCTGTCACACCCCAACCTTGACGGCGGAAACGTCGAGATGTGAGGGTTAAGATTGTTCACAGCCACATAACGCTATATTAATTGTAAATATTATTATCATAAGTCTTGAAATGGAAATTACAATCATAAGTCTTACACAAGAAATAAGTTCAACATAACATAACATAATGTAACTTTTTATTTCATTATCTAGGTCCAAGTCCTAGATTATAGCATGCTTCAAAAGGATCACTTAAACTTGAGGTTGACCTGAAACATGATAAAAATAAGAGTCAACTAAAAATAGTTGGTGAGTTTCCAAGGTTTTCATACATAATATGAAAAAGAAAGTTACAAGTAGCAATTCATGTCATAGGTTATAAGCTAGTAAGGTTATAGAACACATATCGTTACAACCAAACCTCGACTTGATTACAAGTATAAAAGATTGGCTAAGTGTATATGGTTCCCTAGTGCACAAGCATACGGTTCCTAGGAGTCGGCAATACATCGACTTTAGCACCAAATAGGCTTGTCAGCCCAAAGATCTAAGACGTCGCCAGGCTAGCAATAGTTAATGATTGTAAACAAACTATGTATCTCATATAAGCACTTACAATACACAAATAACCATGACATAATAATAAGATGAATTGCATGTGCTTACAAGTCTCAAACGTTATAAGTGTACAATGTATAGATAATCATGTTTCACCCCAAAGTAGTGTGAAATAAAATAAATGGGGCAAGGAAAACTCACATGTCAAATAGGTATATAACGAAGATCAATAAGAATAATATATGCCGTTCCAGGTAAAACGTCACAAGACACCTAAATATATAAATATTTCAAAATTTAGGTTAATAATAAGGTTTATCATTTAAACATGAACTAGGTTCCTTGGATTTAAGAGAGTTTTTGTAAGCCAATTTAGTTATTAATAATATATATATTAATATATATATTTATTTTGCAAAATAAGGAAATATTCTTACAAAATTGTAAATTCATTGATATTAGTTTGAGTATCATATAACTTTAATTGAAGAAGGTGTACGATTTATTAATGATTTAAGTAAAATTTAATTTTTACATAAACTCATTCTTATAACAATAATTAATTTAATAATAAAATATTAAGGTATTTTTTTATAAAATAAATTTACAGAAAATCATTTTGTTAATTTAAAGGTTAAAAGTTTATGAAAATTATTTTTTTTATAGAAATTTTCTAGAAAAGAATTAAGGCCTAAAAGGCTTTTTTTTAAAAAAAAATAGAGGGTGCCCGGGTTCGAACCCGGGACCTCTTGAATGCAAGGGTGTGTTGTGAACCGATGTACCATGGCTTCCAGCCGCGGTATAACTCGGTTCCATTTCCTTTTAACACTAAGTTTCTTTTCCCCCAACCTCAAGAACCCTAGTTTAGATCCGAACCAAATTGGTCATCTAAATGATGTTGATAACCAAATTAACCATGGGGCTTTTGTTTCCCATGGTTAGTCGAGCATATCCATGAATGTAATTTACCCGAATAAGTTCGAATTGAAGCAATCCTAATCGAAGAACAAGTCGCGGTCGTAGTACACAATGGATGAGAATCCCCAATGATAATCCAATTAAACTTGCAGATAGCCTCGAATGATGATCCAGATACGAAGCCCTATGTTGATTTTGGTTCAATTCGTTCAGAGATTGGATTTTGGTAAGGTTACAGGTCGCGGAAAAGAATGAAATTGGATTCGTTGTTTGTGTTGATTCAGGTGCAATTGGGATTGATAGAAGCTTTAGACTACTTAGACGTTCGATTATGAATCATTTAATTTGGTTATTATTAAGTTTTAATGGTCGAACGGCTATATGGTTAAAGACGTTCGGTTAATCATTCGATTGGGTTTGTAACCGACGTTTAAACGCAATCAAAGTTCATAATGGTGTTCGAATCGAGTTCAGGGACGATTTGGAACAGTTTCAGAATCAAGAAACGGTCGTTTTGGTGGTTTTGGTGCCTCGCCGGACTTGGCCGAGTCCGGCCGCGAGGTCACCGGAAAAACGGGGATGAGAAGGGGGGGGGGGTTTGGAATTTTGATAAATTACATCTTTGGTCCCTCAACTTTGATTTCTATTATTTTATGCATAAAGTTTCTATTTCAAGTTTCTAAAATGACAAATTAACCCTCAAACTTAATTTAAGTTTATATTTTAAATATGGTTAAGTTTAATAACCCTTATAAATTATAAATAACTATATTAAAAGTAATCTTATTATTACTAATACTATTATTCATTATTACTACTTATTATTATATTTACTTATGTTAATATGAACATTATTATTATTATTTAAACTTAACATTTCATAAAAAAAACCCAATTACAATAAAGAATAAGCACAACAACAACAGTTTTCAAAATTGACAATAATAACTCTTGTAAGAGTAAACGAAGTTAACTTTTAGTTAACGAAAATACGAGATGTTACAACAAGAACTAAAGACTACTACTAAAGACAAAGTCTGAAAGTAAAGTACTGAAGACAAAGTCTGAAGCTATCAGCTGAAGACAAAGTCTGAAAGTAAAAGTCTGAAGAACAAGTCTGAAGAACAAAGACTGAAGACGAAAGTGATCAGTATTGTCACAAGTCACAAGCTGAAGTTATCAACTTCAGTAGTTGTGATGGTTTCCTTTCAGTACTTGTAATTTACTTTTCAGTAGTTATAGTTTCAGTAGTTTAGTTTTAGTAGTTTTATGTTTCTTGTATTTAGCATTCTCTGAGATGTAATCAGTAGTTGAGAACATTCTCAGTAGTTTGCATAGTTCAGTAGTTTGAATAATTCTGTTAGATGTCACTATCAAGTGACATCAGCAGACGTCACATATCCTATATAAGGAATGTTGACCTAATTGTAAAGTGTGACATTGAGCCCCCGAAAGCATATGAATGAAATATCTCTTTTGCAGAATACTCTTTTTCTATAACCATTTACTGTTACATTGAATATCAATTGTGTTCTTGTGAATTGTTAAAACTCATTGTTCGAATTCCGCTGCAATACTCTCTAATCAATCAAACTTAGATCACTGATCCTAACAAATTAGTTGCTTTTTCTGATAGTGACTATGCAGGGTGTAAGTTAACCAGAAAGTTAACTTCTGGTGATGTCAATTCCCAGGCAACTGTTTGATTTCTTGGCAGAGTAAGAAACAAACATCTGTTGCTACATCCACTGCTGAAGCAGAGTACATTGCTGCTGCAAGTTGTACATCTCAGGTACTCTGGCTTCAAAACCAATTATTGGATTATGGCATTACAGAGACTAAGACTCCATTATTAATGGATAGTGCTTCAGCTCTGTGCATTGTCAAGAATCCAGTCCAGCACTCTAGGACCAACATATAGAGATCAGACACCATTTTATTAGGGATGGTTTTGAAAAAGGTCTGATTGATCCAAAGTTTGTGCTTGCAGATATATTTACTAAGCCTTTGGATAGTTCAACTTTCCAAAACCTTGTGTTAAGGCTTGGTATGCTGCAGCTAGAATAAGTGATAACTACTGATGATCTCAGTCTACAAGTACTGATGATCATTAGTAAACATGTCACAAATATGTACTAATTCTGTTAAAAGAAACTGATGCAGTTACAACTACTGATGTAGTTATAACTCCTGATGTCAGTAAAAACAGATAGTACTGATGTCCTATGAAACAACTGAAATCAGCTAAAAAGTCTGATGCGTAAGTGTTGAGGACAGTATGAAACAACTGAAAAGCTAAGAATTGACAAAAACTACTGATGAGAATTTTCACTTCAGTCGTTTCCACAAACTGCTGTTTCACTCTAAACAGCTGATGACAAAACCATGTCTTCAGTAGTTTCACAACTATTGATGACTAATACCAAGTCCTCAGTTGTTTACAACAGCTGAAGACCAAACCAAGGTTTTTAGTAGTTTCACAACTACTGATGACTAAAACCAAGTCTTCAGTTGTTTTCAAACATCTGATAGTTAAAACCACGTCTTCAATTGTTTTCATAACAACTGATGCCAACACCAACACTTTTAGTCATTTTCTTTTCAGCCTTTTCTTAACCTATAAATACCTGAACTTATAGCCAAACGTTTCATTAGCCGTTTTCAAACCTTTCTCTCTCAACAATGGTGACCATGAAACTCAAACCCCGACACAACTGTGTTGCCTACCTTTCGAAATCAGCCTTCTGGAATAAGTTTGATACTGCCATCGATCTTATGGTGGATTCCCCATACAGAACAGCCTTTCTTTTGAATCCTACCATATATCCTGACTCCTTATCCCAGTTCTGGACCAACGTCTCTGTAATAACTGGTGAGAATGATAGACAAATCACTCTCCAGTCGTTGGTGAACCAGAAACAGGTGCTCATCACCCCCGACATCATTCGCAAAACCCTAAATTTGCATGATGGCACCTATCCTAAAGAATACCCGAAAGGCACCACTGATATGTCTTTTATCCATAACGGGTATGAAGGCGACTTAAGTGCTACAACCATACTTAAAAAGCACTTCCATGATGTTGAACGACTTATCTTTCATATGGTGAATGTCTGCCTCGCATCAAAGACATCTTCTTGGATCAGATGTCTTCCCGATGGCAACAGGTATTGTTCTCTATCCTTGAACGCCAAAATCTAAATTTTTCTGAGATAGTGTTCATGGAACTAAAGGATCTGGCTCAGAAACCTGTGGCAAATAGATGGATACTTTATCCCAGGTTTCTGATGACCATAATTTTGAATCAATTACAATTTGATGGCCTCGTTGGTCTTGGAGTCCCTGCTCCAGCTGTTTTAGCTGAGGTATACTCCCGACATAACTCAGACCCTACTCTTAAAGGGGCTGCCCGGATGCTAAAACCCAAGCAGAGGGAGCCCACAGTCTCCACTTCCAGATCCAAAGTCCCCACCAAACCCAATCCAAAAAGCCCAAAAAGGCTACTCAGGGAGATGAGTCCCTTGAGGATGCCCCTGTACCACAAACACAGGAAATACATACTGGTTATAACCCCCCAGTTATGTCCAAGACTCAACCTGCTGAAGCCGCACAGGTATCCTCTCAACAGGATCCTGTTGCAACCAAAATTGGGGATCCCACATTTCTAGAACCTCTCTCAATTGAGAGGGTTACCATTGAAGAGCACCTCTCTCCCCGGGTGCATTCTGCTTCAGACCAATCTCCACATGCAACCGCCCCTCAAAGCCTAACACTGATAGTTGCTAAAGTGCTGAGTCAGTTGCATTCCTCACCCCTCCCCAGAAACCACTTACCACTGGGAATACCTCAACTATAGAGGGGGAGGACCAAAATGCTTCTGATAACCCACAACACAGGGGTAACAATGTTCAATCTCCAAGTGTAGAAACGGAGAATAGAACATCTGGTAAGGCTGCCACTTCTACTGATTCAGCAAATGATCAGGATGAAGTTGGTAACATCCATAAGACCTTACCAGAGGCAACTACTAATGAAGGACACAGTCCTGAGGCAGGAAGTCCCCAGTACCAAGAACAAGGGGCACATGCTTTTACTGATCTACACTCAGAGCATGTACATCCTGATTCCATCAGGAGGTCAGGTGATTCAGCACAAACTGATGATGACCTGGGCTTTTTCTATGATGTATTAGCCCATAATACCATCCTTGAGACTGAGGTGAGCAGACTCAAAGAGTTGTTAGCCAACATGTCTTAGGATCAAAGTCCATCTACCTCACAAACCCCACAGATGGCACTTTCCATTGAAAGTTCCCCAAACACCGAGCCTACACACATAACTGAGCCACCAGCCACTACTTTTGGCACCACCTCTCAGGGACAGAACCCCTCTGAGCAGATGGTTGCTATCTTTCAAAACTCCTTACCTCTCATCACTCCCATCATCACTGACATAGTGCATAAAGCCATTGATGAGAGGATATCCTCAAATCTACAAACCCTCATTGATGATATTGTTCACAAATCTCTTTCCGCCTTTCAAGCTCCTGATCCCAATGCAACCAAAAAGGGGGAGACTTCCAAGTCTAAGGCAGTGAAAGAAAAGAAAAGAAAAAAAGTTGATGATGACAAAGAACCTGCAAAAGAGAAGGAGGTGGAGAAAGAACTGATCTCAAAACAGTTGATCACATATAAAAGAAAGAAAAGTGCTGAGTCAAAAGTTGATAAAGATAAATCCTTAGAAGATCTTGTCAAAGATGCTGATAAAGCTCACAGCAGATCCATGGATAAAATTATAGATCAGCTCTTTCGACAAGGTCATGACACAACTACACTAGACACTGAGATCAGAAGGCTGGAAATAGAAGAGATTCAAGCTAGATGGGCTGGTTATAGTGTGTTGGAAAGGGAAAGATTGGAGATAATGATCAGATTCATTGCCAAATACCTTGGAAGATCATTGATAGAGATAAAGGCCTGGTCCAGAGACAGTATCCTGGAGATAAGCAAGAAGATCTGCTCTGCTGGAGGCTATAATAAGGGGTTGATAATTGAAGCACTGGATGAAGCAGGTGCAGGGAAGAGAACTGAAATGGCAAAGCTCTCCAAAGCCAAACTCACCACCAAAATGTTAAGTCAGTCTTCTCACACTCCCACTCAAACACAACCCTTATCTCTAAAATCTCCCAAATCTATCCCTAAACCAAAGCCACCCACAAAACCAATCCCTTTACCCCAAAAACCACCTCAAATCTTACCCAGTGATGCACCCAGAAGGAGGAGAAGGGTGTTGAGGGTAGAAGAAGATGAAGAAGAGGATGATGATGATGATGATAGTCTGCCCATCTCTGTTGTTCTCAAACTCAAATCACCTGAGCACAGAAGTCAACAAGTGATTACTCCTGACTTGCAAATGCAGATGGTGAAGGTAAAGATTGAAGAAGCAGAATAGCAGAAATAGCACGATGAGAAGTTTCACAAGATGGTTGATAAGGATTTCCCTCAGTCCTCATCCATTCAAGAAATGAAGAAACAGGCTCTGAGGCTGTACACTCTTAGACAAACTTTTCAACATAAAAAGAAAGAGTGCGGATCTGGCCAGACCCCAGGGTAAGTTCTAGAATTTATAAGAAGAATATACCAAGTAGATATCATGGCCAAGTGAAGAAGACCTTGAATGCTGTAATTACATTGGCCATGGTAGTCTCACCCTGGGAAATCATTGAAGAATTCAAGAGAGCTCACAAATCCAAGACAACCCCTCAATCTATTCTTGAGAACAAAATGATCAAGAAGGGGTTGTTATACAAAAGACTTGAAGATCTTCAGAAGAGTGAACTCCAGTTGTTGCTTGAAGGCTCTCACCCTGATGAATTTGCTTATAGAGAGATAACAACTGTGGAGTTGAAAAATGGAAAGACAGTGAGATACCTGTCTGAGTATTATGGCCTAGAGTTCTTCTTCGAGGGAGAAGCAGAAGAACTCACCAAGGAGGAACAAGTTGTTCTCCTTGAGGCCTATGCTAGTGAGTCTTATAGACTCATTCATGGGAATTAGGTTTCATGGTTGGGATAAGACTCTGTGTTCAGTTTCCCCAAAACAGAGTTCCCTTCCATACTTAGCCAATCAAAAGATTAGAAACCTTTTCCCGGCCTGTGCTTAACTGATTACCTCTGAAGCTGATCAAGAGGGTGTTTCTGCCAAGAATAAGTGGGATCATCAATAAGTTTAGAGGTTTTGGCTGCATTGGTTCAGAGGGAGTTTGTTGGACCAAAAGAACCATGAGCCTGATCAGAAAAACCTCTAAGTCCCACAGACATTACAACTGCTGAAGAAGATCACAACAGCTGAAGACATCAGCTGATCATAAAGTTTGAAGACAAGAACTGAAGACTACTACTGAAGACAAAGTCTGAAAGTAAAGTACCGAAGACAAAGTCTGAAGACAAGAACTAAAGACTACTACTGAAGATAAAGTCTGAAAGTAAAGTACTGAAGATAAAGTCTGAAGCTATCAGCTGAAGACAAAGTCTGAAAGTAAAAGTCTGAAGAACAAAGTCTAAAGAACAAAGACTGAAGACCAAAGTGATCAGTAGTTGTCACAACAGCTAAAGTTATCAACTTCAGTAGTTGTGATGGTTTCCTTTCAGTACTTGTAATTTACTTTTCAGTAGTTATAGTTTCAGTAATTTAGTTTCAGTAGTTTTATGTTTCTCGTACTTAGCATTCTCTGAGATGTAATCAGTAGTTGAGAACATTCTCAGTAGTTTGCATAGTTTCAGTAGTTTGAATAATTCTGTTAGATGTCACTATCAAGTGACATCAGCAGACGTCACATATCCTATATAAGGAATGTTGACCTAATTGTAAAGTGTGACATTGAGCCACCACGAAAGCATATGAATGAAATATCTCTTTTGCAGAATACTCTTTTTCTATAACCATTTACTGTTACATTGAATATCAATTGTGTTCTTGTGAATTGTTTAAATTCATCGTTTGAATTCCGCTGCAATACTCTCTAATCAATCAAACTTAGATCACTGATCCTAACACACTGCCATGAGATGATCCTTCCACCAAGAAATTGACATCCTCCTGATGTTGATTTCTTATCAATATTGTAGCCTCCATAGTCACTGTCAGAGTATCCATAAAGATTGAAATCCTTGCTTCTGGGATACCAGAGACCTAGTTTAGGTGCTTCTTTGAGGTATCTGAGGATTCTCTTAACAGCAACTAGGTGAGACACCTTTGGAGCAGCCTGATATCTTGCACAAATGCAAGTAGCAAACATGATATCAGGTCTACTGGCTGTTAGATACATCAGAGAACCAATAATTGCCCTATACTGATGTTGATCAGTATCCTCCCCCTCAAGGTCAGGACAAAGATTATGGTTCCTGGGTATGGGTGTCTTGGTGGGCTTGCAATCCTTCATCTCAAATCTTTCTAAGATGTCAGAGACATATTTAGATTGATTAATGAAGAACCCTTCCTTCAGTTGCTTTACCTGAATTCCAAGGAAAAAGTCCATCTTTCCCATGGAGCTCATCTCAAACTTTTTCTACATAATGCTCTCAAAGTCCTTACACATTTGGTCATTTGAGGAACCAATATGATGTCATCAACATAGACTTGTACGAGCAAAATGTCCTTTCCAGACTTTTTAATGAAGAGAGTCTTATCAATGGTACCTCTAGTGTAGCCATTCTTCAGAGGAAACCGAGACAAAGTCTCATACCACAGCCTAGGTGCTTGGTGCAGCCCATATAGAGCTTTATCCAATTTGCACATATAGTTGGGGTGCTGTGGATCTTCAAATCCTGGAGGTTGGCATACATAGACTTCCCTATCTATATCCCCATATAGAAATGCACACTTGACATCAAGTTGGTATACTGTGAAGTCCTTGGATGCAACATAAGCAAGGAAGATCCTAACTGCCTCAAGTCTTGCAACTGGTGCAAAGACATTAGTATAATCGATTCCTTCCTCTTGAGTGTATCCTTGAACTACAAGTCTTGCCTTATTCTTGATGATCAAGCCTCTATCATCTCTCTTGTTTCTGAAAACACATTTGGTGCCTATAGGTACTTGACCAGATGGTAGCGGACATAGGTTCCATACCTTCTGTCTCTTGAATTGAAGCAACTCCTCTTGCATCGATTCAATCCAGCTACTATGTTTCAAGGCATCTTCTACCTTCTTGGGTTCCATCTGAGATAGAAAGCATGAGTACAAGCAGACATTTCCTTGATGAGTCTGTCCTCTTGTTCTCACACCCTCAGAGACATTCCCTATGATGTTCTTAGTTGGATGAATGTTGTGAATCCTAAGATGAGGAATTACTTCCAGTTGCAGAGATAGATCCAAGTTAGACATATTCTGCTCAGGAACTGGAACACTCAGTCCAGCTGTTGTTTCAAAGTCATTCAATGAGGACTGATTGAATGAATGAGAAACATCATCAATAGTTGGCTGTGAAGTAGTATTAATAGTTACCTATTCCTTCAAAATACCACTTCCTTCTGCCTGGTGTTGTTGTGGATCACCTGATGAGTTTTGAGGCTCAGTAGGTGATTCACTTGTTGAAGCTTCACTATTCCTTGATATAGTTAGACTATCGGATCTGTGAATAGTGGAAGCTTGATGTTTTGCAGCACTTGGAGAATTTGGTCTAGGCCTGGGAAGCTCAAACAGTTGATTATTAGCAGCAGCATCAGCATCATTTTGAGCACTTATTCCAACTGAAACATTTTCACAAGAGGGTTTAGAATAGTTTGGAAACAATTCTAAATCAAAGATGTGATCAGGTCCATTCCCCCTAACACAAGGAGTGTGCTCATTAACAACTATATTAGATGACTCCTCAAATTGTTGATTCTTAATGTTGTATACTCTGTAAGCTTTAGAGCTAGAAGAATATCCAACAAAGATAGCATCATCCGACTTTTCAGCAAATTTTGCCAAATTGTCCTTTGTGTTAAGTATGGTACACCTACTGCCAAAGGACCTTAGAAAACCAATGAACGGTGGCCTCTTGTTCCATAGCTCATAAGGGGTTTTTCCATGGGGCTTAACTACAAGAACTCTATTCTGCATATAGCATGCAGTGCTGACTGCCTCTGCCCAGAATGTTAGAGGTAGCTTTGAATCAGCTAACATAATTCGAGCAGCCTCAATAAGTGTCCTATTCCTCCTCTCAGCAACACCGTTTTGTTGAGGAGTTCTGGGAGCACTATATTGTCTGGCAATCCCTTTTGAGTTACAGAATGAGTCAAGAACGAAGTTCTTAAACTCAGTCCCTTGATCACTTCTAATTATTTTAACCTTGTGATCAATTTGATTTTCTATTTTAAGAATAAAAGATTTTAATGTTTCAACAGTTTCATCTTTAGTTCTTAAAAAGAATACCCATGTGAACCTTGTAAAATCATCAACTATCACAAGGTAATATGATTTCCTTCCAATGCTCATTATACTTGTGGGACCAAAAAGATCCATGTGCAATAAGTGCAATGGAGTAGTGATAGAGTTAACACATTTGGATTTATGAGATGTCCTGTGTTGTTTCCCTTTCAGGCATGCAACACAGTTGTCTTTGCAGAAAAACTCCTTTTTAGGCAAACCATGTACCAAGTTATTTTTAGCCATTATTCATTGTCTTAAAATTTACATGACACATACGTTTATGCCACAGTGTTGACTCATCACTATCAGCTTTGGAAAGAAAGCATGATACATCACCATTGGGGAAGCATTGTTCATATCAAGCTTGTACATATCCCCTTTTCTGCGAGATCTAAGAAGCACCAATTCGAGAGGAATTGTCATCCCTGGTTTGAGGATAATGCACTCATGTTCAGTGAAAAACATTTGGTGCTTTTGATCACAGAATTGAGAAACACTTAACAGATTGTGTTCAAGCTGTTTGACAAAGCTAACTTTGTCAACTTTTAATTTACCATTGGATATACTCCCTCTGCCAGAAATATATCCTCCGGCCTCACCTCCAAATTGGACAGGACCTCCATCATAATGTTGAAGTTGTTGAAGGAGAGATCCGTTCCTTGTCATGTGCCTGGAGCATCCACTATCTACAATCCAAATATTGTTATTCTTGTCATATGGATGTCCCTGCACATAAGATGAGATGATTAGTTTTGATTGGAAACCCAAGCTTTATTGGTCTTGGGTTCTTCTAAAGATAATGACATAATTGAACCAAGATTTATGCATGGGGATTCAATGGATGTCTTTGAAGAAGAGGTTTGGGCTATAACATCTTCCTTGATCTTCCATTCCATCCCTTGGTTGATCATGGAGGATGAGCTTGTTGAAGCTTTTGTAGCTTGGCATTCTTCGAAGCTTCTTTCTTTTCGGAAGAAGCCTTCACCACCTTTTCTTCCGAAGCAGTCTTCTTCTGGGATGGTTTCAAGGGTACTCTTTTGTTCTTCTGAGTCTTGACAACTTTAGCTTCCGAAGCCTTTTTCCTTTCAGAAGAAGAATCTTCTTCCGAAAGCAGCCTTGCTTCAGAAACAAGCTTTCCCTTTTTCATCACTTGAACCATTTGATATGGTCCAAATGAGAAACCTTCCCCGACTCCTTCCTTTTTAACATTATTTGCATAATGTGTGCTAGAAGGATTGTAGTAACAATCTTTGGCCATGTGGTTTTGTAGACCATACATTATGCATGCAATGTTAATCTTTTGGGGATTAGAGGATTGCTGTTTCTTGTTCTTTTTATCTTCATCAGCAACTTTTCCCTTTAACATCTGATCATTTGGTAGGACAGGAGTGCTGGTACTACACCCCTTTCCTAAATCAGAGTTTCCAACCACCTGGAATCCAGCTGAGATGAATATACCTTTTTCTTTGGGTCTATCTTTAGCTTGGACTCAGCCACTTTCTTGGCAGTTTTTCTGGCTGCCTTAGCTCTACTTCTTCTGGCTTTGGTGGTCAGGGTTGATCGTCATTGGTAGGGGAGGGCATAATTACCTGGTTCTTCCTTGTGATGGTCTCCATAGTTGCATCATTCTTTGACTCATGAGAAGGTGGGTCAGCAGATGGAACCTCTTGCTCTTCAGTACCACACCTTGGTTGTCTTATAGACTCATAAAAGTGTGGTGGAGCAATTTCATTGGTTCCCAACCCTCCTTTGTTTTGGTAACAAAGTTTTGAGTGAGAGGATGATGCAAGAATGGCTTGGAAGTTTTGCTCGGAAATACATACTTCCTGGCTTGAGCCTCTGCTGTGACAAGCTGGGCTTGAGCCTCAGTCAATTTGGATATTAAATCCTTTATCGGAGTCTTATAGTTTGTTTGTTCATGTTTTAATAGGGACACAGTTTTCTCTAACTCCTCAATTTTTCTTTGGTAGTCAGATTCGGCCCTTTTAAAGTCAGATTTCAAAACATTTAAAGACTCAATATCATATTTAATCTCCATATTGTAGTCCCGATACAATTTAACCTTAGCAATACAGGCAGGAGTATAGAGATGTTCATATACCTTATTTTCATCTGTTCTGGCCATGAGTGCTTAAGCAGGAGTCACATCCTGTACCATGAAGCTCCAGTCAACTTCTTGAGCCATTGCAGCTGTTTTAGTTGACTTTTCGGTGGGCTTTGGTGTAGAGGGATATGTGGAGGCCTGTGGGGTTCCGGGTTAGACTTGGGAGCCTTGCATTCCTTGCAAAATGACCAAGTTGGTTACAGTTGTAACATTTGGCCTTGGTTTTGTCAAACCCAAATTTGCTGTTGATTGGGTTCTAGGGAAATTACCTTCCAGTTTTCTTAAAAAACTTCTTTGCTCTATAGGTCAGAAGAGCCATTTATTGGACTATGTCCATGTATTCCACGTCATTTGGGCTGAAACACTCTAGATCATCAAAGCAGTATTGATAATCACTTGAGTGTTCACTTCCTGAGACAAAAGCACAGCTGTCTTGAAAGGAGCTTTGCTGAGCTTGTTGAGACCTTGGAGTCTCAGGAAATGTGATGTATGGCCCAGAAGAACAAGATGGCTGCTGGGTGTAAGTCAGGTATTGTTGAGGCTGGGAGATTCCTGAGCCTTCAGCAACCATTAAGGCATTACTAGCAGGAAGACTCAAGGGTCTGCTTGTCTGATGACCTCTCTTACTTTCCATTTCCAAACGGTATCCATCAAGGATCCCATAGAGTTCGGTCATGGTGAGTGTATTCAGATTTTCTGTTCTCTTGATAGAGACACAGTAGAATGTCCACTCATTAGGTAATGCACACATGAACTTTCTTAAAGGTCTCTGAGTTCATGAGCAATTCCCACAGATTGAAAGGAAGAAACGAGATCCATGTACCTAAAATATTGCTGGCTAAGAGTCTCTCCAGCAACATGTGTGAAGTTCTCGAACTGCTGCTTTAGTGAGTCATTCTTGGAGTCATTTGAGCTTGAGTACATTTGAGCAAGCGCATCAAACAGTTCTTTGGTAGACTTGCAATGCTCAAACCCCACCATGATAGAGTTTGGAATTGCAGTCATGAGAACGGTCATAGCGTTGCTGTCAATGTCAAGCTTCTTGCTGTCCTGATCAGAATAATCTTCAATAGCTTTCTCGATCATGGCACCATTTCCACCAGCTACTTTTGGCTTATACGGGCCATTGACAATGGATTGCCATATTTTGCTGTCTTGATACCTGATGAAGCCTTCCATTCTTTTGCTCCAGGACCTGAAGTTTTTAGGGGTGATGATGGGTGCTTGGTCATCGTCCCCATCTCTACTTCAGATTTGTTGAGGGCCATTTTGAGTGAGGTATAAGGAGGAGTGAAAAGCATGTTGATTAGGATGGTAAGATCTCACAATCAAGAGCCTAAAAAGCTCTGATACCAATTGCAGGATCGGGTTTGTCACTTTAAACACTTGGATTTCTCTCAAACTCACTTATAGAAACACTCAACTCAGATGAAGTAAAGTCTTTTACAAGAGTTGATAATAATATAATAAGTAGTATAGGAACACATAAAAATAAATTTTCAAGGCACTTGTATATTACTTCTCAACTCAAGATATTACAAGACTCTTACAAGCATGATACATGAGTTACAATGAGAGACTATATATACTAGATCCTATAGCCGGATATACTTTGATACGAGCTGGAAACCTAAGACTAAAGCATATACTACAATGCTAAAGTTAAGGTATCTTAGATAAAGTATTATCTAAGATATGGTAGTCATGACATGTCCATGACTTACCTTTTGTCACCAACTAAAGATGGCAACTGTACTAACATAAAAAGGTAAATAGTGGATTAAAGTATGGTCAACTGCATGGCTTTTGAGAAAACACCATGCAGTATCTCAGAGATTTGCAGCGGAGTGTCAGGAAGACCATACTTATGTCCACTGGATAATAGCAGTGATTTCTGAAGGTAAGTTGGCTTCGGAAGAACAAGTTCTTCCAAAGCCACTTATACTTCAGAAGAGTTCGGAAGTTGACTTCAGATCTTTGTTTCTAAGTCTTGAACTTTGGATGTAGGTTCTTTGTCTTTGGAAGTTGGAACTTTTCCTTCGGAAGTAAGTTTTACACTTTGTCTTCGGAAGAGCTCCTTTTTCCTTCAGAAGTTTCACACTTAGCTTCGGAAGTCCTTTATTTGTTGTACCAAAATCTTCTAAGTGACTTGGTTTTGGTTGCACCAGCCTTTCTAGATCCAACATCTAGTGTAGCCGTTCTTCAGAAGAAACTGAGACAATGTCTCATACCACAGCCTAGGTGCTTGGTGCAGTCCATATAGAGCTTTATCCAATTTGCACACATTGTTGGGGTGCTGTGGGTCTTCAAATCCTGGAGGTTGGCATATATAGACTTCCCTATCTATATCTCCATATAGAAATGCACACTTGACATCAAGTTGATAGACAGTGAAGTCCTTGGATGCAACATAAGCAAGGAAGATCCTAACTGCCTTAAGTCTTGCAACTAGTGCAAAGACATCAGTATAATCAATTCCTTCTTCTTGTGTGTATCCTTGAACTACAAGTCTTGCTTTATTCTTGATGATCAAGCCTCTATCATCTCTCTTGTTTTTGAAAACCCACTTAGTGCCTATTGGTACTTGACCAGATGGTAGCAGACATAGGTTTCATACCTTCTGTCTCTTGAATTGAAGCAGCTCCTCTTGCATCGATTCAAGCCAGCTAATATCTTTTAAGGCATCTTATACCTTCTTGGGTTCCATCTGGGATAGAAAGCATGAGTACAACCAGACATTCCCATGATGAGTCTATCCTCTTGTTCTCACACCCTCAGTGACATCCCCTATGATGTTCTCAGCAGGATGAGTGTTATGAATCCTAAGGCGAGGAATCACTTCTAGTTGCAGAGATAGATCCAGATTGGACATATTCTGCTCAGGAACTGGAACACTCTGTCCTGCTGTTGTTTCAAAATCATTCAATGAGGACTGATTGAATGAGTGAGAAACATCATCAATGGTTGGCAGTGAAGAAGTACTAACAGTTTTCTATTCTTTCAAAACACTATTTCCTTCTGCCTGGTGTTGTGGTGGATCACCTGATGAGTTTTGAGGCTCAGTAAGTGATTCACTTGTAGAGGCTTCACTATTCCTTGATATGGTTAAGCTATTAGATTTGTGAATGGTAGAAGCTTGGTGTATTGCAACACTTGGAGAACTTGGATTAGGTCTGGGAAGCTTAAACAGTTGATCATCAGCAGTAGCATCAACATCATTTTGAGCACCTGTTCCAACTGAAACATTCTCACAAGATGGTTTAGAATAGTTTGGAAACAATTCTAAATCAAAGATATGATCAGGGCCATTCCCCTTAACACAAGAAGTGTGCTCATTAACAACTATATTGGAAGACTCCTCAAATTGTTGATTCTTAATGCTGTATACTCTGTAAGCTTTGGAGCTAGAAGAGTATCCAATAAAAATAGCATCATCCGACTTTTCAGCAAATTTTGCTAAATTGTCTTTTGTGTTAAGTATGGTACACCTGCTGCCAAAGGACCTTAGAAAGCCAATAAATGGTGGTCTCTTGTTCCATAGCTCATAAGGGGTTTTTCCATGGGGCTTAACTACAAGAACTCTGTTCTGCACATAGCATGCAGTGCTTAGTGCCTCTGCTCAAAATGTTAGAGGTAGTTTTGAATCAGCTAACATAGTTCGAGCAGCCGCAATGTGTCCTATTCCTCCTATCAACAACACCGTTTTGTTGAGGAGTTCTGGGAACACTATATTGTCTGGCAATCCCTTTTGACTTACAGAATGAGTCAAGAACAAAGTTCTTAAACTCAGTTCCTTGATCACCAACTAAATTTGGTAATTTGTACTATCATGAAAAGGTGAATAGTGGAATAAAGTATGGTCAACTGCATGGCTCTTTAGGAAGAAGCCATACAGTATCAGAGGTCTGCAGTGGAGTGTCAGAGACCATACTTGTGTCCACTGGTCATAGCAGTGTCTTCCGAAGGTTAAATGGCTTTGGAAGAGTAAGTACTTCCGAAGCCAATTATTCTTCAAAAGAGGCTGCTTCTTCCAAGGCTTGGAGACTTCTTCTTTTCATCATACTTCGAAAGTGGTCTTCAGGTCATTCTTCTAAGGCTTGAACTTCGAAAGTGTACACTTGACTTCGGAGGTAGAGTTCTGTCTTCGGAAGTTGAACTTTCACTTTGTCTTTGGAAGAACTCTACAACCTTCGGAAGTTCCATGCTAAGCTTCGAAAGCCTTTGCATGCAGCACCAAAATTGTCTAAGTGACTTAGTTTTGGTTGCATTAGCCTTTTTCTTGATCCAACAACCTACGTTTTAATCAAAAGAGTCACCACTTTGCTTCAATAGGTGTTTTCGACGTTTGCAGGCGTTAAAGTTTTGATTTTTCATTATACGGCAGATTAGGGTTCCTAAGAAAATCGTATTTTGTGTCAAAGTTGCTTCAATAGGTGTTTTGACGTTTGTAGTCGCACGATTAGCTCATTCGTACGATTGAACTCATTCTTATACTCCATTCGCACGACTGAACTCAGTCGCATTCCTCATTCGCACGAATGAATAACTCCAATCGTTAGATTACAATCATCTTGTTCATACGCACGACTGAATCCAATCGTATGATTGAATTCATTCGCACCCTTCATTCACACGAGTGATCCAAACTCATAGCCCATTCGCACGAGTGAAACTGTCCTATTCTAAAAGCACAAAGTTTAAAGCAAAAGATCAATTTGCTGCGTTTACTGCCGGAAAGGACTCATGAATCCAGAACCTTCTACTTCTGGAGAATGAGATTGGAAATCATAATAAACCACCAAAGCTGTTAACGTTAGACGAATATCCTTAGTGGAAACAACAGTTTGAGATCTATTTAAATGAAGTTGACCTGAATCTTTGGACAACCATCAAGACTGGTTATATGATACCAGTCAGTGCTAATGGAGTCAAGTTGACTTTGGGAGGAATGACTGAAGCTCAGAAGATTCTGTTCAATGCTGAGAAGAAAGTATATGCCTTGTTGACTCAGTCAATACCTAAGGACATTTTTCATCAGTTCTCTGAGAACAAGTAGGATAAAAAGTTATAGGAGGCATTGGAGAAGTGATATGATGAAAACGCAATTCTCAAAGCACTGAAGGGTAAAGCTCTCAGAAAGGAGTTTGATAATTTCTCTTCGATAGGGAATGAGAGATTGGATGATATTATTGATAGATTCTATCATCTGATGAGTGAGTTGCACACTCATGGCGTGACCACATCCATGGAAGATAAAGTTTCTAGCTTTGCTGATGGTCTGCCTGAGAAATGGGATTCATTTGTGTCTAATCTGAGACAAAATGACATTCTTGCGACGTTAGACATAAATGATTTCATCTTGAAGTTAAGGGAGGAAGAACTAAGAATGAAATACAAGTCGAAGAAAGGATCCTATGTTCAGAATCCTTCACTTTACAACTCAGTTCCCACTCCAGCTATTTTAGAAGCATCGTTACAAACAACATTCGTGTCTAGTTCATCTGTTCCTTTCCAAACCACTGCGTCAGGAACCAAAACGTTAGGGTCATTTAGAACCCAATACATAGTTCTTGAGGTCAATACTACAAAGTTGAAGACCGAGAATCTTAGTAATATGATAGTGGAAGTTGCTAAGGAGCACATGGATCTTGTAGCGGCTGTTGTCCAATCTTATGATGGTCTAGTTGCTGGTAAGATTGGAAATTATCATCTTGCAGATGAGGATTACGAGCAAGTTGATGAAAATGAGCTAGAAAGAATGGACATAAATGTGGGCCTTGGCGAGTGCAGTCAGAAGAGCAAAGAAGTTTGCCAAGAAGACGGGGCAAAATCTAGTTGCCACTAAAGATACGACTTTTGGTTTTGACAAAACCAAAGTCACATGTTTCAACTGTGGTGAAAAGAGGCACTTTAAACATGAATGTGTAAAGCCCAAGAAAACTAGAAATGGTAACCCATTTCCTACTTTCAACTGTCAAGACAAAGACATGATTGGAACTGCTCAAGGTGATGAAGGGCAAGATTGGTCCTTTCGATTTGTTTCTCCAGGTGAATCAAATATTGCCTTTGTCGATGCATTGGATGATGGATCTGCTAGTGAAGGTGAGATCATAGCTGAGCAAGCGATGTCAGATACTGAAGAAGCAGTGAATGTTGTAAATCACTTGGTTGAGGAAGAGCTCATAGCAACTAACTTAGAATCTCTAGTCAACGAAGCTTTGATGGCTGATACATCTGATTCCTCACAGGTAAGTTCTAAAGACCAACTATTTGAAAAGCGTGCTTGTAATGAATGTGACAAATTTAGAGAAAGCATTGATCTGAAATTTGCTAGGTTATTAGAACAAAATGATAATTTAGTAAATGATTTACAACTCTGCACTGAGGCTAATCGTATTTTAAAACAAAATGAGTGCAGTTTCAAAGAAAAAGTAGAACTTTTGGGAAAACAACTAAGGAAAACCGAGGTTGTTTCTTTAAATCAAGCAAATGACATAAAGTTTTATTTATACTCTTTGGAAGAAACGAAAAAGGAAAAAGCAGTTTTGGAAGTCGAAGTTGAATCTTTCAAACAAAAACTGCATAGTTTGGCTAGTTCTTCTCACATAGTTCAAAACTTAGTGAAAGAATGAAATAACGAGGAAGGTCTGGGGTATAAAGTGTTGGACCCTGAAAGGACCATACATGCCTATTCAACTGGGGAGTTGATGGTTGTTTTGTTGAGGTTCCCACAAGTTCAAGAACCAATGCGGATGAAGATCCTGCTGAGAACCAAGTATGGCTAACCGCATTGTTAATGCAGAAGTCATAAAACAAATGCTGACAAGTGTTTGTTCTTCCGCATTAACAAATGCGGATAGCTTAGAAGAGATGCGGACAAGATTTTGGTCATCCGCATTGCCAATGCGGATGACCAGACAAATGCGTAGAAGTATTTTTTCATCCGCATTAACCAATGCGGATGACCAACATACTAATGCGGAAGATCAAGTAAAGAAATGATGATCAAGTCAACTCATTCGCATTTGTCAATGCGGATGAACAAGAAGAAATGCGAATGAAGACTTAGACTAGTTCTGATGTAATAGGTCAGGGGTAGTTTAGTCATTTTGTAAAAGGCAACTTGTCTGCCTATAAATAGAATAGACAACCTCATACATGAGGTGATAAAAAATAGACAATCAGAATATTTTGTATTCCCTAGGTGCATTATTACTATTCTTGCTAAACCTTAGCATTTATTTATAATCAACCACCTTTATTAATATATACAAAGCATTTATGAGTATTTGTTCTGCACTGAATGTTTCTTGATTGTATGATTCCGCCATTCAATCACTAACTCAATCATTATATTCGATAAGTGAGAATCTCAATCTCACTACCCAGTCAATTGGTATAAGAGCTTTGGCTCTCGATTCTTGTTCAGATCTACCTAAGACCTAAATAGAACTTGATTGATCTAGTGATTGAGTTGCTAATAGAGTATTCCATCATATCTACTTAGTAAACAACAAAAAATACTTTGAAAACGACCTCTGTCAACACGTTCTCACCTTCAAGAACTATACACAGAACCTACAGATTCATACAAAGAACATGAATATAACAACAGCTACGACAGAAACCAAGAATCTTTAACAGATCTGATTTACTAAGCATTTGTTGAACGATTTGGACTATTCGGACTAATTAATATTAAAAATTACCTAATCTATATTTATACAAGTTAAAACACCTTGTTAAAATGGATTCACATAGTTTTTCAGAACTTGGTCATACTCTAAAACCACAAATGCTTAAACATAAATCTGAGTTTAAGCAGTGGAAAATCAGATTCATATGCTACATCACAGGTATAGATCCTGACTTTTGGATCTCAATATGCAAGGGACCACACATCCCTATCACTCTGTCTGCAGATCAAGCTGCCATCTACAAGAGAACAAGAATACCCATTGAAGATCTGACTCTTGATGATGAAGATTACAAGAAAATCAAGATTGATCTCAAAGCTTAGTCCATCCTCACTCAAGCACTTAAGATGGATGTACGAAAAAGACTGGAGAAGTATGGTACTACTAAAACACTATGGGATGCACTGCGAATTATGTGTGAGGGAAGCAGTGAAGTTGCATAAATTAACAAGAATAAGCTTGTTAATCAGTACGAAACATTTCATCACTCCAAGGGGGAGTCCATATCCAAACAATTGAATAGATTTATATAGTCGGTAAATGACTTGGAAATCATAGGAGTCACTTACAAGGTCAAGGAATTAAACAAGAAAATGCTGCACAGTCTTCCAGAAACCTGGAAACAAAATGTAACCATGTTAAAGAACACTCTTGATCTTGAGAGTACAACTCTGGATATAATGATAGCCAAGATAGAAGCATTGGAGTTAGATGAAAGAAGCAGAAACTTGGGAGGACCCAAAGTGATTGAGGCATACAAATTTTCTTTAGAATCTCATTCTGTGGAAAATGCCTTCATTACTGAGGAGGATGATTTCATCTCTTCAAGAGATCAACTAAATACCACAGGGTCCATTGCAACTCTATCAACTAATCATCCATCAACATCATCCCAAGCATCCGGATTCACTGCTGCTCCTACAACCACTCCTGATGACCCAAGATCCGAAGAACAAAAGGCAACTTACAATGCCTTTGTTGCAAGCTTTGAAGCTTATTTGGGAGGAAGACTCACATCTGCACATCTGATCCAAGAAGATTTGGAGGAAATGGATCCAGGTGATGTAGAAGAAATGGATCTACAATGGTAAATGGCCATGATTGCAATTAGAGCAACGAAAGTTTTCAGAAAAGGCAGAAAGCCCAGCCTTAATGAAAACACAAAGCTTGGAAATGATAAATCCAAAGTGAAGTGCTTCAATTGTGGCATGGCTGACCACTTCTCCAGAGAATGTAATGCCCCCAAAAGAAACAACTTTCAAAGAAATTCTCAAAGCCAGTCATCCTCATAGTCAAACTCAAGCTTTCACTCTAATAATCATCATTAGCAGTATCATCATCCACAACAACATGAATCATATCAAAATCAACCTCAACTGACAAACCAAGCTCATGGAAGCAGTCAGTCATCTGCAAATGCTCTTGTGATAAAGCAAGATGGAGTATATGACTGGAGCCTGTATGCAGAGGAAGTTAAGCCTCAATTTCAAAATCATTAACTTATGGCTCACATCAACGATGGTCCATATCCAATGCCTACTGAGGTAAAATCTAGCCTTTGTAGTGAAAAATGTATTACTGAATTGCAAGGTTATAGAGACCATAACCATAAACTTGTACATAAAATAAAAGAAGAAAATGTTAAGTCAGAGATGCCAAGAGAGAAATAAAAGGATTTGAAATCAAAATAAAATCTCTCATCTCTGACATTGAAAAACTGCATGGTGAAAAATACACTCTTGCAGCTGTGAATGAGCAAATGACTGAAAAGTTAGCTCAATCTAAAGCTGAACATACACTTATTGAAGTGAAACTTGAAAAGTTTTAAGTGTCTTTAGTTAAGCTGCAAGAGATGCTTGATTCTCAAAAGGATGCAAAAGACATGTCTGGGATCAGGTATAACACTTGTCCTCCACCATACAATGACAACTACATTGTCATGCCTGACTCTATTGCACTCAATAAGAAAATTGAACCTAATACTATTGAACCAAAAACAATAGTAAAACATATCACAAATCCTCAAAACCAACTAAATGTTTACATTGAAACCAATGAGGATAAAATCAGATTAGGACACCCAATCAAAATCAAAAAGTGTTCAGACAAGGCAGTGAGTGTCATCAAACCCACAAACCTTGTAAAGGCAATTGTACATTTGTAAAATTCATACATTCTATTTTAAAAGGTAAAAAAAAGTTTGTGAAGTGAGTGAAACCCACTGCTAAAACAGTTCTGATAATGAGATTATATCTCCAAACAAATAAAGCAAATAAGACAAGGTTTCACTGCAAAAGAAACAAAAGAGATCACTGATTTCAACGTGTAAAACTCTGTTAGACCCCCAATCTTCAAAATTAAGACAGGGTGTTGGTTTTGACTTATGCAACAAGGAACACGTTGATCAATTTAAGAAAGAGGTAAAGAAAGGGTTGAAGAAACAAAAAACAACCTAAAAAATCAAACAAAAGAGCTGATTTTGATTCATCCCCTGAGCAAAAGAAAGTGGCTCAGTAGCAAATGAGAAAATCAGCTGAGTCCCACAAATCAAAATCTGACTCAAGAAATAATAAATGTATTGTGACATTTGTGATATGCTCAATCACAAAACAGAAGAGTGCTTTTACAACCAATATTGCTCTATCTGTGACATGAACAACCACTACACCAAAAATTGTTATTTTAACAAATATTGTTCAGTCTGTGATATGAACAATCATAATACATCTGATTGTCACTTCAATCAGAAGAGAGTGAGAATCGCTCAGAACAAACCCATCTCAACAACATCATCAAGCAAAACACAAGTCAGGAGTCATTTGCACACCAATCAATCTAGGACATCTAGATCACTCAATGACAGGGGTAAAACAAAAGAAATATGGAAAAGTCAAAGAAACAACCATTACATTAATCAAAAGTCTGACTTTTCAAAACCTAAAATGATTTTGAAAATCAAAAACATTTTAAATTTATTCAAAAAAATAGAGATCAATTATTTCACTACTCATCTGACTCTTCTGTTGATTTTGATGAGAAAACTCCACCAAAATTTCATAAGCAATCTCCAAGGTCACCTCTAAATAGATCACAATTTAGAGGAAGGTATCAAGAAGTCACCATAATAGATAGGAACGGGAAACCCAAGACCATCATGGCTTGGGTTCCACATTCTAATTAGTTCTTTTGTGCTTGCAGGGTCATTGATATAGGTCCAACAGCCTATGGTATGTGGATAGTGGATGTTCCTGATACATGACGTGAGATCGTTCCCTCCTTCATGACTTCAAGTAAATGCAAGGAACTACTGTGGCATTTGGAGGAGATTCACAAGGTGGAAGAATTAAAGGTGAAGGATCTGTGACAAATGGGATGCTGAGCTTTGATAAAGTGAACTATTGTGAACAACTGAACTTCAATCTTCTAAGCATGTCTCAAATCTGCGACAAGAAATATTCAACTCACTTTACCGACACTCATTGCTACATTCTGAAACCGGGATTTCAGATCTCTGAAGAATGGGTTGTCCTAAAGACTCCAAGGAAGAATAACACCTATGTCTTAAACCTAAATTCTACAACACCAATTGAAGAAACATGCCTTTTGTCAAAAGCATCATTTGATGAGTCCCAACTTTGGCATAAACGTTTGGGCCACACAAACTTTAAAAACATGAACAGATTGGTCAAAGGAAACCATGTCATTGGTATTCCACAAAAATAATTTCACTTTGTTGATCACTGTTCAGCGTGCCTTAAAGGAAAACAACATAAGTCTTCTCATAATACAAGCTGGTGAACACAAACAATACTCCATTGAAGTTCCTTCACATGGATCTGTTTGGACCAACTCATGTAATGAGCATTGGAAAGAAACAGAATTGTTTGGTGATCATTGATGACTTTTCACGATTTACATGGGTTTTCTTCTTATTTCATAAAAACGAGGCATCCCAAATAATACAAAACTTTATCACAAAAATTGAAAATCAACTTGATCTTAAGGTCAAAACAATCAGAAGTGATAATGGAACTGAATTTAAAAATAAAGACATGAGTTCTTTTTAGGCAACCAAAGGCATTGCTCATCAATTTAGTGCATCTAAAACTCCTCAACAAAATGGGGGTAGCTGAAAGGAGAAATAGAACACTGATTGAAGCAGCAAGAAAAATGCTAGCAGATGCTAAACCGCCTATCACCTTTTGGGCAGAGGCATTTAACACATCATGCTTTGTGCAAAATCTAACTCTGATTGTAAAAGAAAGTAACATGACTCCATATGAACTGCTCTTTCACAGAAAACCATTTATTGGATTTTTCTAGTCATTTGGTAGTCCAGTCTCAATATTAAACACCCAAGACTATTGGGAAAGTTTTCATCCAAGTCTGATGAAGGATTCTTTGTAGGTTATTCTTCTGTTTCAAAGGCTTACAAAGTGTTTTATCCTAGATTAAACATTATTGATGAATTAACTAATTTTCAATTCAAGGAACATTCGTTTCCCAAATCTACAAATGGTCCTGACTGGTTGTTTGATATTGACTCATTTACAAAATCATTTGATCAATTTCACTTGTTTGTTGCAGGAAATCTACATTCAGGTGAAACATCTACATGTGTAGAAAGAAGAGATGACTTTCCATTGATTCCTCCTACATTGACTGAATACATGAATGAATATGTTCCTCTCTAAGCTGATCCCATCAGACAACCATCACAAAACCAAAGTGTTTCAACTAAAGGAGGTCCAAGCCTCTTACCATCACATTCAGAAGATCTGTCCACAGAGGTCAGAAATAAAAAACAAGCTACTCCTCCAACTAAAATAGAAAGAACATCAAATGATGAAAGCAATCAAAGTGCTACTGAAGTTGCAGTCAATGAAACGGAGTCTCCAATCTTGATGTAACCATTGCTGGTGACTCCATTCCAACCACCAGAATACACAAGCAATCAACGTGCTAATGAAAGTGCCTCTGACCATAATGAACTGAATGTCTCCAATCTTTATGTAACCATTGCTGGTGACTCCATTCCAACCACCAGAATACACAAGAATCATCTGGTTGAAACCATTATTGGTGAACTTAATGAGAGGGTGACAAGAAGCAAGTCAAGTATTGCAAAATCTGTTTGTTCTCATGCTTTCTGTGTCAAACAGTACCCAAGAACATCAAAGAGGAACTTCAAGACAATAGCTGGATTGAAGCAATGTAGGAAGAATTGCTCCAATTCAAGAAACAAGAAGTATAGCAACTGGTAGATCTTCCCGAAGGACAATACCCTATTGGTACCAGATGGCTGTACAGGAACAAGACTGATGATAGAGGATTGTCATCAGAAATAAAGCAAGATTAGTGGCATAGGGATACACTCAAGAAGAAGGAATCGATTATGACGAAGTGTTTGCACCTGTTGCCATATTAGAAGCAATCAGAATCTTTCTAGCATATTCTGCGTCCATGAAATTTACTGCTTATCAAATGGATGTGAAGTGTGCCTTCTTGTATGGAAAGATTGCTGAGGAGGTCTATGTGAGTCAACCACCTGGCTTTGAAGATCCAGATTTCCCTCATAGGGTGTACAAGCTTGACAAAGCCCTGTATGGCCTTCATCAAACCCCAAGAAAATGGTATGAGACTCTATCATCCTTTCTTCTTGAACATGGATATGAAAAAGGAAAGATTGATCAGACTCTCTTCAGAAGAAGAAGAGGAAGAGACATGCTGCTAGTCCAGATTTATGTGGATGACATTATATTTGGCTCAACAAACAAGCAACTCTTCAAAGAATTTGAAGACCTAATGCATTCAAAATTCCAAATGAGTGCAATGGGAGAACTCACTTTCTTCTTAGCAGTGCAAGTCCAACAGACAACAGATGGAATCTTCACTAACCAATCCAAATATGTGGATACAATGCTAAAGAAGTTTCATTTTGCTGATTTTCAGTCTATTAGAACACCAGTTGATACCAAAATGAAGATTGGTCTTGATCCAGAAGGCAAATCTATTGATCAGACTCACTATCGATCCATAATAGGCTCACTTATGTATCTAACTACTAGTAGACCTGATATTATGTTTGGTGTTTGTGTGTGTGCTAGGTATCAAGCTGATCCAAAGGAATCACATGTGAATGTAGTCAAGAGGATATTCAGATATCTGAAGGGCAAACCAGCTCTTGGGTTATGGTATCCTTCACAGATAGTGATTATGGAGGATGCAACTTTAACAGAAAGTCAACATCTGGAGGGTGTCAATTTCTTGGTCCCAGACTGGTCTCATGCAAATGCAAGAAGCAGACAAATGTATTTGTATCAACAGCAGAAGCTGAGTATATTGCAATATCAGCTTGTTGCTCTCAAGTTCTCTGGATTTAAAACCAGATGCTTGATTATGGTTTTAACTTCTTGCACAAACCAATTCACATTGACAACACAACAGCTGTTTTCATAACAAATAATTTAGTTCAGCACTCAAAAACCAAACACATTGAAATTAGATATCACGTTTTGCGAGGCTATGTTGAAAAAGAGTTAATCAAATTGATTCAAGTACCCACTGAAAATCAATTAGCTGATTTATTTACTAAGGCATTTGAACTTGGTAGGTTTGAATTCCTGGTTTAATCAATTGGCATGATTAACATGAGTAAAACCAATCAAAACATCAAAAACAAGTAAAAGATACTAGAAAACCACAAAAAGAAGTAAATTTTTATGAAGAATAGAATATCATTAGGAAATGATATAATTACAATCATTATATCATTCACTATGCTTAATTTCAAAATTTGAGAGACTGTCATGACTTACTAGATATGTTGGTAGGCTCAACTTGGAAGAGAAGATACATGCTGTGATGAATTAAAAGCATATTCAATAGTGAAACACTATCTCAAGGTACAGGTATGTATTGGCTTATCTGAGTGCATGTGTATATAGTAACCTAAACACATCAGGTAATGATACTTTATGAATCTCTTTCACCTACATCCAGTTTCATCTTTGTTTTGCTGAGCAAAGACCTGATGAAATATGCACATAGTGCAGATATACTGATCTAAAAGATTCCCAAGGAGGAACACATCCAAATTGGATGAATCTACAAAAGCAATACATTCCAAGTGAATGAACAAAAGAATCTAATCATGTCACCTTCCAAAGTGAAGTGAAAAGAATCCCAATATGGATCATCATGAAAAGGATCAAAGTAAACGAATCCTAATGTGGATCAGTGAAAATGAGGACTCATATCTAACCTGGTAAGGAAAGTTGTGAAATAATTCTAACATGTTGTATAAGGATGGTTGATCATTCCATGCTTTTGTGTGTGAGGTACATGTTGAGTAATTAAATCAACCAAAAACATGATAAATATCACTTACATCAAAATATCAACTTGGTATGAGTTTAAGAGGACAAACATACCTTCAATCATCAAGTTCATAAACATGTCCATTTCATCATAAAGGATGCACATGTGAAATGGAATATTGATATGATCCTAACAAAACATATACTTCTCTTCATAGATTTTTACTATCTTAAATTACTTTCTTAAAATTTTTGATTAAGTATGTATAGATTTTTACTATCTTAAATTACTTTCTTAAAAACTAAAAAAAAAACAAAAACAAAAACAAAATGCATGTGTTGATGTAGAAGTTATACCATAGTATCTCAGCCTATGCAGATTTTTGGAAACATGAAAAGTCCAAGATCAGTCAAACAATGGGAAACTTGTATCACTTCTAACATACAAGTCAATACAAGCAAGAATTGACAACATCAACAGTCAACAACTTCATAAGAAAAATCAATCAATGATATCTCTTCATAACATGAAAAATCAAAACAAACACATTAACTTATGATTAAGTTCAAAAGTTAATGCAGGTAAGTGCATTGGTTAATGCGGGTGAAGTTAACCCATGCTTATAACCAATGCAGGTAGCTTTTTATTTCCACGTAAAACTAATGCGGACAAAGATTGTAGTCTACCGCATTAGTGTGTTAAAAGTATACACAAAAATTTGAAGTGTTAAAACCTATGCAGAACAAAAAATGTCCTACCGCATTTGTCAATGCAGATAAAATGTTTTTCAAGTATTCAACCGCATTTGTCAATGCGGATAAAATGTTTTTTAAGTGTCCAACCGCATTTGTCAATAGGGATGAAATTTACACTTCCGCATTTGTTTTACTCATCCGCATTTGTGGATGTGTATCTTCAATTTTCATGTATTTTCAAACAGAAATAAATAAGTGCTTAATCTCTTCTGTCATAATGAATGATGATCAAGTAAATGTGGATTTTATTCTATCGCATTTGCTACACTGAGCGAATCCTAACAAAGTTTGATCAGCTGCATTTGCTACAGTGAGCAATGCTGATAAAGTTTGATCAGCCGCATTTTGCTACAGTGAGCAATGCTAAACAAGTTTTGTGAACCGCATTTGTTACAATGCACAAATGCTGATGAACTTCGTTCTTCCGCATTTGCCACAATGCCCAAATGCGGATAGAATAAAACTTTAAGTATCCGATCTTCCGCATTTGCTACAATGTGTAAATGCGGATGTCTAAAATCATACGTTCGACTCTTCCGCATTTACAACAGTAAACAAATACAGATGTATAAAAACCATCCGCATTTGCTACAGTGTGAATTAAAACTCCAACCGCATTTGTTCTGAGACTTGTAAAATTTTGTAAAAGCCATTTTTTTGACTATTTAAAGCAAGTTCAAAAGGTCATTTAATACTTTTCAAATTTAAGAGACTCTATAGTGCGACGAGCAAAAACACTATTCTTCTTCATCAATCATCTTCTTCTTTAATAATCAAAGATTCAAGTTCATTTCACCCAAGCTATCCTCGTATTAGATACTACACAACTGTATTATCAAACAAAAGGTGAAAATTTTACATTGTGTTAACCTAATGTTTTGGAAGTTTGAACTAATAATGAACTTAGAACCCTAGGTTAACAAAGAACACCCAAAATCAAATTTATTCCAAGAAAAGAAGAACATTTTCAACTTCAATGAACATGCAAACCTATTAAAATCTGATTCAATCAGAAAAACTCAAAGTTATGTTCATCACATGAACAAAGCATTAGAAACCGAAAATGTTGAAATCAAAACTTGAAATAATATCCAATTAACAATAAAAAACATCAAAATTTGGTCTTCAAACATAAACAATCAAATAACATGAGTATTCATGAAAATATCTCAATTTGAAATAATTCCTATGGTACAGTATCCTTAAATGTTCACATTTGACCCTTAAAAGTCAAAATGATGAATGCTGATTAAAGTAGTGCATATACTATCATAAATCTAACTCATATGCCTCTAATGCAGGGTACATGGCTGATATCTCATGGAGCAAGCTCCACAATGTCAGTGGTTTTCTAGACCTTGATGTGCCCGAGGTAGAGGGGCTTAGTGACATGATTAGATTCATCTCCACAACTAGAGTGGCTTATGCTATCACTGTCAGACCTATCATATATGAGAGACTCATAAGGTCATTCTGGAACTCTGCTGAAGTGATAGAGGATGATGGTGTTAGGTCTTTATCTGGAAGGATTGATGATGAGCATACAATGATCATAACTGAAGAAACTGTGAGACGGTGTCTGTAGTTTGGTGATGATACAGATGCACCAATTGAGCTAGAAGATGATGATATTACTACTTTCTTTGCTGAGATTGGATATGAAGGAGGTTTTGAAGGAAAACAGATTATGAAGGGATTGGTAGACTTGCCATGGAGGTTTCTGATCCATATCTTTCAGCACTGTTTGTCTAAAAGGAAAACGGGATAGAATGATATCCCTGTTACTACTTCATTAGAAATTTGTGCTTTATGCACAAATATGCCATTCAATATGTCAGCTTATGTCTTCAATGGCCTAGTCTCCAACATACAAGAAGGAAGAAGGTACAAGTTCTTAATGTACCCAAGGTTCATCCAATGTCTGATAAATGAAGCTTTCCCTAATCTAGTAGCTGATGGACCAGTTCTAGATATTCACACCATGATGCTGAGTCATATAAGTAAATTAAGAAGAGGGATCCTAGAAATTTTTATAGTGGAGCTCACTCTCCTTTTCTATCTTGGATGCTTTAGCAGATTAATCCCGATGAACAAGGTGAAGAACAACATGCTCCTGTTGATGAGAAAATTGAGGAACAAGCTGCTCATATTCAGCACACTGCTGATGAGCAAGCTGAAGACATTAATAGGCCAAGGTCAGTATCACCTCAGGTTGCTACAAGTGGTGATTCTCACACTGAACCTGAAATTCATGATTTTGCTTTTCCCTTTGTACCTCTACCAATTCCATCTCTACAAAGAACCCCACTGCAAACACCTCACTCCTCACAAGTTCCATCTCCAAAAAGAACCCCAACACCTCACAGCCCATAAATACAATCTCTCCAAACACAGCCTATTACTTCTCATTTCTCTCCCATTCACCATTCACCTATCCAATCAACCCAACCATCTCTAATTTTACAGAACCTATTGAGCATGGTGACTCTGCCAGTTCTTCAGAAAGATCCAAATTATCTTCTCATGATGAGGATAACCCAAACCAAATGCCTGCCAAGAAAGTTGTTTATGAAGCTGCTCCTTTTGAGAGTTTTGCTTAATCTGGTATCAAAACTCTAGATGAGCTTTCTTAGGAGATCAAGTATCCTTCAAGAACAATGAAGCTGCTCCTTTTGAAGGAGGATATAAAGTTGATGAACAAATGGCTAGTGAGAATCCTATGAAAGAAGAAAATTTTGTAGAAGAAATGGTGGCAAGGCTCAAACAGATAGTCTGATTATGAAATCCATGTTTTTAATTAATCATGGATATGATCCTGATGAAGTTTTCAGCATGACTCATGAGGGGATGAAGGAAGAAACATAAAAACTAAACAAGCTGCTGGACCCTACAACTGAGACTGAGTATGAGAAAACTCTTTCTCATAATGCTGATAAGCCAAAACTATCTTCCATGAAGAAGCAAACTCCCTCTCCTCAATCTTTATATCCTGATCCCTATACCATGACTGATAGGGAAATGAAGGATTATTAATCAAGCCAAGGTTTTACAAAGAGGAAACTGAGCAATATGAAGACTAATTCTTTGAGGGTTGCCATTCTAATACTGATTACTGAAAAGAAAGAAAGACTTGAAGCCTTGGAAGAAGAGATCACTTACAAGAAGCCAAGATCAAGAGTGTCTACTCAAGACATACAACTCACCCAAAAAGATCAAGAATTTTTGGCACCTGTGCTTCATAAATACCCTGAGTGGTTTGCTGAACCCTCCCAACTGAAACTTCAAGAAGGGTTAACCACAACAGAGATGATTAGAGGTGTATGTACTCCCAAAGGCAAAATTGATCAAAAAATCATTGCATGGAAGTAAGATAGTGATTGGAACATGTTCATGGTGAAAAGGATCTTAGGGCTAGTCTAATTTTTTACCGAGTACACTGCTCTAGTAAATGCCTTGGAGATCCATGATTTAAAAGAACTAGCCCAACTAGAATTGATCAATCACACAACTATGTTTAGAGGCTTTGAGTTTGAATATATACTTAGAATGTTCAAGAGAACCAACAACTTCAAGTCTCTAAAAGCCATATGCATGAGGAAAGACAAATCATTCAAAAATCCCCTTGAAAAGAAGCAGACAAAACAAGCTGAAGACGTTGTGTTCCCTGAGCTAAAAGTGAAACCTACAGAATCATTCAAAAGAAAAGGGTGTCTAGCACTCATACCACAATACCAATCTCCAACGTTTACTATGATGAGAAGACTTATGAGTTGGTGATCAAGAGGAAGTGGGGTGGTAAAGAAGGTGCATAAATCAGATTGTTCAGTGGTTATGAAGTGAGACTATTAGATCAATCTTACATCCACTACATCTTCACAAGGCACTTCAGAGAGATATCTAATAAACCTGGAAAAGAAGATATGCACTTCTTCCTGAAGTGCATCAAGATATTAAAGATGGCATGTGACCAGATCATTGCCAAAAGAGAGAAAAGAAAGAAGAAAAAGACCCCTTTGCAGCTTGGGAATATTATTAAGTTGGAGGTTGATATGGATGGAATCTTATTAATTCACAGAGATGGGCTGTCTACAGTTTCTATTTGGGAACCTATTTCTCAAGAAATTACCACTAGAAGCCATCTACAATATGAGCAAAATGAAGTTTCATGTGCTGAGCAGGGAAAGGATGTCAGAAGCAACAGACTTTGTCAACATGATCAAGGCTATTTTGGATCCAACTCAAGCAACACCTTTTATGCCTCCACAAGACCCAGTAAAATCTTCACAACCTCAATCACCACCCAAAAATTGAAGAATATAGGCTGTATGATCCTTAGGGGGAGTATTGTTAGACCCTGAAAGGACCATACATGCCTATTTAATTGGTGAGTTGATGGTTGTTTTGCTGAGGTTCCCACAAGTCCAAGAACCAATGCGGATGAAGATCCTGCTGAGTCCCAAGTATGGCTAATCGTATTTGTTAATACGGAAGTCATAAAAAAATGTTGAGAAGTGTTTGTTCTTCCGCATTAACAAATGCGGATAGCTTAGAAGAGACGTGGACAAGATTTTGTTCATCCGTATTTGCCAATACGGATGACTAGATAAATGCACAGAAGTATTTGCTCATCCGCATTAACCAATGCGGATGACCAACATACTAATGCAGAAGATCAAGTAAAGAAATGCTGATCAAGTCAACTCATCCGCATTTGCCAATGCGGATGAACAAGAAGAAATGCAAATGAAGACTTAGACTAGTTCTGATGTAATAGGTTAGGGGTAGTTTAGTCATTTTGTAAAAGGCAACTTGTCTGCCTATAAATAGAATAGACAACGTCGTACATGTGGTGATAAAAAATAGACAATCAGAATATTTTGTATTCCCTAGGTGCATTATTACTGTTTTTGCTAAACCCTAGCATTTATTTGTAATCAATCACCTTTATTAATATATACAAAGCATTTATGAGTATTTCTTCTGCATTGAATGTTTCTTGATTGTATGATTTCGCCATTCAATCACTAACTCAATCATTATATTCGATCCTAAGTGAGAATCTCAATCTCACTACCCAGTCATAAAGTAGTTCCACCACCACAGGCAGTCCTTTTGAACACTAAATCTAGACCAATCAATAACAACCCGGTAAAGGATCATGTGGTGTCCACTCCTCTGGTTAGTGCTCTTGATTCCACGGGTAAACCGGTGAAATCTGTCACTAAAAAGAAGGATCTTACTTTGAAATCAAAAGAAAAGACGCCTGTTGAGAATTTGGATGATAAAATTAAAAAGGTTAATTTAGGGTCAGGTTCACAAACGTCTATTTCAGAACCCAAAATGACTAAACTAGTTAACCATAAATGTGTAAATCATGAAAGTCCAAATAAAATGAAAGTTAAAGATGTTCAAAATGTCAAAACAATTAATTTTGTTAAAGAAGCTAAAACATCTAAAAGAGAAGTGACAAAACCCGATCAGACACATCTCACCCCGCTACCTAACTCAACACCACATAACAATTTTCCTCAATTTGTAGAAGGGAGATCATGCTACAGTTGTGGAAATGGAGGACATATCTCTCCTAATTGGCCTTATTATCAGACCCCCAAAAGAAAATTTGAACTTTATGATGTAAAACCAAGTTTTTCTAAAATGAGATCTAATACTCCGCCTAAGAGTATTAGTGTACCTATAGTTCAAATCATAAGCCAGTCGTGTGTTTACCATAAACAGGCCTTACATTTACCATAAATAGGCCTTACGCAAAACTGGTTTATGGAAAAAAAATCAAGTAATGTGTCTGATAGTGAGGACAAGAAGAAGAAGGATGTGCCCTCATCCTCTAAAGGACAATGAGTTGAGTTCATGATGTGTGATTCCTCTAGGTTACCAAAGCCAGTAAGGCTTGAGTCCTAAATCTGAACTAATAAGTTTATTTGAATGTGTAGGGTGTCGCTATAGTGCTATCACTAATACCTGGATTATTGATAGTGGGGCGTCCAGGCACATGACATGGAATTCGTCTATCCTTTTCAACGTCAAAAAAATTAAAGGGGGACATGTTTCATTTGCTGGTAATAAAGGAGGTTACATCACCGCTTAGGACAAAGTGGGAAACGAGAAAGTGAAGTTTGACAAGGTCAACTACGTTCAACAACTATAGAACAATTTACATTCAGTCTCCCAGATCTGTGATAAAGGATTCAAAGTTGTGTTTGATAACAAGAAGTGCTACATGTTGAAGAAGGATTAGGTGATTGAGGTGGATAAAGTTCTTAGGTCAGCTTCAAGATATAATGACTTGTATGTCTTGGATCTATCAAAAGCCTCCACAACTAATCACATTGTTCAATGCTTCTTGTCAAAGGCAAATGAGAGGGATTCAATCTCATGGCATAGCAGAATGGGACACATTAATCCAAGGAAGATGAATCATTTGGTTCAAAATGATTTAGTGAATGGAGTAACTGTCAAGAATTTCCAGCTTTTGGATTTCTGTGTAGCATGTAAGAAAGGGAAACAGACCAAGAAGTCTCATAAGGCAAAGAAAGTGAATTCTATTGACATTCCTCATTAGCTTCTTCACATGGATCTGTTTGGCCCTGTCAGCACAAAGAGCATTGCTGGAGATCTATACTGCTTTGTAGTAACTGATGATTACTCAAGATTCTCTTGGGTGATGTTTCTGAAATCCAAATCAGAGACTTTTGAATCATTCAAACATCTAGTAACTACTTTGGAATCACTCTACAAGCTAAAAGTACAGCAGATTTGATCAGACAACGGCACAGAGTTCAAGAATCAGTGGATGGAGGCATACTGTAAAGAGAAAGGAATTGTACATCAATTTACTTTTCCCTACACTCCACAGATGAATGGAGTTGCTGAAAGGAAAAATAGGAGTTTGATAGAGACAGCCAGGACAATGCTAGCCGACTCTAAACTGCCTATTCAATTATGGAATGAGGCAGTGGCTAATGCATGTTACACGCTCAATTGAGTCTTAGTGGTCAAACGACATGGGATAACATGTTATGAACTGCTCTAGCGACGTAAACCCAACCTGGAGTATCTAGAACCGTTTGACGCACCATGCATGTTGTTGAAGAAAACTCAAACTGGGAAGTATAGTGAGAAGGCAGAAGAAGGTATCTTTCTCAGATACAACATACCAGACAAGAGAGTTTATAACAACTCAACGGCTCAGGTAGAAGTGTGGTGCAATATAGATGTTCAAAGATACACCACCCCCCTGTTGGAAGAGGACCTTCCTTCTTCTTTGACTATGATGGATTTTTAAATCCTTCAATCTACCACCTTCTCATCCTGATGACGAGCTGTCTACCATGATGATGTACGATGTTCTGAACACTCCATTACCAGACTCGACATCAACGGCTCCATTAGATGATACTTCTAGCCCTTCAGGGGAGAGCTTGAAGTAGGTGATTCTTCCTATGATGATGAAGTAGTTGAGAGTGAACATGTGGACTAGCAGGAATAGGTTCCCACTAATGAAAGTACATAAGCATAAGATCTTGATGCCTCTAACACTTCTGAACCTCATACTCTAACAGCTACGAATACTGAACCTGGGTTTCACAATCTGGTACTGAGGTAGTTGTTCCCACCATTCCTAGATCTCGAATTAATGTCTATCATCCCTTGGAAAACATCATTAGGGAAGTTAGATTGGGAGTACAGACACGAAATCAGCTATACTTAGCTGATTATGCCTCAGTCATGGAAAAAGGATATCTTCATGATGGTGCATATCGATGTTTTGTGTCACAATTTGAGCCAAAATATGTGAGTGAAGCCTTAAACAATGAGGCATGGTTTAGTGCTATGCAAAAAGAACTCCTATAGTTAAGAAGTTAGGAGTATGGACCCTTATGGACAGACCAAAAGGTGCTAAGGTGATTGGCACTAAATCGGTGTTGAAGTGTAAGAAAGATGACCAAGGGGTCATAATTAGAAACAAGGCTTGGCTTGTGGTTCAAGGATTTCGACAAGTCGAAGGCATAGATTACAATGAAGTGTTTGCACCAGTGGCACGGATGGAAGCTATTCTTATCTTTCTAGCCTATGCATCCTACATAAAGATCAAAGTTTATCAATTGGATATGAAAAGTGCATTCCTTCATGGTGAAATCTGAGAAATAGTCTACGTCAGTCAACCCGAAGGATTTGAGGATCTGTATCATCGGGATAGAGTTTACAAACTGGACAAGGCTCTTTACAGGCTCCATCAAGCCCCTAGAGCCTGTTATGAAAAACTCTCAACTCATCTAGTGAAGCATGGTTTTTGCAGAGGAGTTATTGACTGCATGTTATTAATCAAAGAAAACGATGGTGATTTACTACTGGTACAGATATATGTGGACGACATAATCTTTGGTTCCAAAAATGAAGAATTATGTAAAGAATTCGAATATGTAATGAAAGTAGAGTTTGAGATGAGTGCCATGGGGGAGATGAATTTCTTTCTCGGTTTACAAGTGGATCAGACAGTAAAAGGAATCTTCCTACATCAGACCAAATATGTAGGACATATCCTTAGTAGATTTGACATGGAGAATGCTATAGCTACCAGAACTCCACTTGCCACGAACCAGGACATGGCACCCGATGAAAATGGAGATTTGGTTAATGCCACCATGTACAGAGGAATGATTGGATCCCTAATGTACCTCACAGCCTCTCATCCAGATATTATGTATGCCACGTGTCTCTGTTCCAGATATCAGGCAAAACCAAAAGTAAATCATCTCATTGGAGTTAAATGGATTTTTCGTTATCTGAAGGGTACTCCAACACTCGGGTTGTGGTATCCACATGATGATGACTTTGAGCTTACAGCGTATAGTGACTCGGACTATGTTGGTTGCAAGATGAATCACAAGTCAACATCAGCTAGATGTTAGTTCTTTGGTAGACGGTTAGTCACCTAGCAGTGTAAGAAATAGACATTAGTTGCTCTGTCAACATGTGAAGCTGAATATGTTGCTGTTGCAAGTTGCTGTTCACAAATCATTTGGATTCAACAGCAAATGCGCAACTACGGTTTCCAATTTTCTAACACCTCTATCTTTGTTGATAATTCTGCTGCAATTGCTGTCACCAAAAATCCAGTCTAACACCATAAAACAAAACACATCCGTTGTTGGACCAAAAGAACCAATGAGCCAGATCAGAAAAACCTTTAAGTCCCACAAGACATCACAACAACTGCTGAAGACTTGATCAGCTGTTTGACAAAGTCTGAAGATCAACAGCTAAAGACTAAAGTACTAAAGACTTCAACAGCTGAAGACCAAAGTCTGAAGATCAATAGCTGAAGACTAAAGTACTGAAGACTTCAACAGCTGAAGACCAAAGTCTGAAGATCAACAGCTGAAGACTAAAGTACTGAAGATCAACAGCTGAAGTACAAAGTCTGAAGATCAACAGCTGAAGACTAAAGTACTGAAGACTAAGTACTGAAGATTTCAACAGCTGAAGTACAAAGACTGAAGACAACATCTAAAAACATCAACTGATGATAACAACTGAAGTTCAAGAAGTCCAAGTACTGAAGCCTTCAGAGTTTGTCACAACAGCTGAAGAAGCATTCTTCAGTTGTTGTGATGGTTTCCTTTCAGTAGTTTTCTTTTTTATTTCAGTACTTGTAAAACGACTGAAGAGCATGTTCTTCAGTCGTTGTTTCAGTAGTTTCTTTTCAGTAGTTGTAGTGATAGTTAACACTTGGTATTTTTGTAAGAAGATGTCAGCTGTTTGACATCTTTAGTAGTTGTGTTAACTTTCAGTAGTTAAATAATAGTTAGATGTCACTGTCAAGTGACATCAGCTGACGTTAGCTTTCCTTATGAAAGGAAAGATGACCTAATTGTAACAGTGCGCGAAAAAACCAGCCAAAGCGTGTATTGAATGAATATATTCCTTTTGGCAGAAATTCTCTCTCTATAACAAACACTGTTTCATTGATAAATTTCGTGTGTTCTTGTTTAAATTTGTTAATTCTTGGGCTCATTCCGCTGCAAATCCAATCTAATTAATTAAACTAGATGCCGAGATCCTAACAAATGGTATCAGAGCAGGTTAATCATTGATCGATTTAACAATTGATCATTGAAACTGTTCTTTTGTTATCTACGTTTGATCGAATTACCAAATTTGCAAGAATCGGTTATAGAGATTGAGTTTCTGTTGCTTCTGGCCATTTTGTTTGAGGTTCTAAGTGGTTTTGAGCTAGATTTACTTTGTTTACCTTAAATTTGTCTAAATTCTGAATATGACTACTCCTTCTAATGACTCTCACAATACTGGTTCCTCAACCAAGCCTCCGATGCTGGTTAGGACTGAGTATAACATATGGCAACTAAGAATGCTCCATCACCTGTCTGTTAACATTTCAGGTTGTTGGACATCTGTGGTACATGGTCTACATAAGCCTATGGTTAACAATCCGGAAACCAACCAAATGGTTCAAAGAAGAAGGAACAATACTCTGATGAGGATCGAAAACTGTTTGAGATTGATGCTAAAGTTCATGGAATTCTGGCCATGGCACTGCCTAATGAAATCTATTCTGGGCTTATGCATCATGAAACTGCTCATGACCTCTGGAAGGCACTGAAAGAACAATTTGGTGGTACTGATGAGGTCTTAGCAAACAATAGGGAAATACTTGCCCAACAATATGAGACATTTGCTCATAGGAAGGGTGAGACTCTGACTCAACAGTTTGAGCGTTTTTCATGTTTGATCTCTGAGCTAAAAATGGTCAAACATGAATACACTAATAGCCAGATGAACCACAGATTCCTCAGATCACTGCCTGAGAGATGGGACACATATACAATTGTCCTACGCTCTAATGCAAATCTGGATAGCCTATCTCTCACCCAACTTCATGGGAAACTGCTTACATTTGAAAGAGAGATAGAGCAGAAAAGGAAACTGGCATCATAGGAAAGCTCACTGAAGACTTTGTACCAGGGAACACTGCCTTGGTCGGTCATGAGTCAGAATATGCTGCATCAGAAAGTAATTATGATGTGCATATAGATTTCTCTTCAAACAGTTCTGATCATGCATTTGTGAGTGTTGATAGTCAGTCAGGCTATAATAGTGACAATTTGTGCTTCATTATGGATGATTTGAAAGGTATAGCTGATGATGAGTTAGAAGAGATGGATATTCTGAGCCAAATGGCCCTGGAGTCTGCTGATACCTCATCCTCTAATGCCTCCACACCACAGGTATCACAGGTATCCTCTGAGGCCAAAGCCAAGTTTTGTTCTGAAACATGCATAGCTGCATTTGCATCTATTAGAGAAGCATTTGCATCTATTAAAGAAGCAAATGTAGCTTTAATTAACAAGAACATTAAGCTAGAAAAAATAATATCCAAAAGAAAAGCTGAATTTGAGTCTGTGCTTAATGATAAGAATGATGAGATTTACAAACTTAAATGCCAAATCACTGATGATAAGGCTAGGGAAGAGGTACTTCTAGAGAAGTACAGAGACCTTAAAGAAACACTTGCAGCTACCCAGGTAGAGTGTGATCGATGGGTACAATCCTGCAAGGGTTTTGAAATGCTTCTCAATAAGCAGTCTGCTTCCAATGTGAAGTTTGGCATTGGTTATAATCACACTACTCCTCCTACAGATTTTACTCCCAGAGCAGAGGTAGAATCTGATGGAGAAAGCAATAACCAATCCTTTTCATCATGTGATCTACTATCTGATACAGCACCATCAGAGGTTGGAGTCAGCATTAATTCCTCCCAAAACCTATTAGCTGATGTTGATGGTTCAAATGCTGACACTCACATGATCAAAGGTTGATCACTCCATGTGGTATTTCACAAAGTACTGAAAGTACTAAAGAGCAAGTCATAAAACCTGGAGAACAAACCCAAACTACTGTATGTACTAAAGGAAGAAAACTGTCAGTAGAAAGGGTGGGAAAACTACTGAAGAAGATATCTAGAAAACATGTACTGCAAGGAAGAAAACTGCTAGTATTGATCGCAAACTGCTGAAGAATAAGTCTTCAGTAGTTTCATCTTCTTCAGTAGATGATCAACTTAAGATGAAGAAAAAGCCATGTGAAATTTGTGGCTTATTCAATCATCTTACTGATGATTGCTGGTATAAAAATGGCTCCAAACTCAAACACAATGAGAACCTTAAAAAGAAAATGGATAAAATGAAAACTGAGTTTGAAACCAAGTTTGTACCAGCAACATCAAAACCTGTAACCCCAAAATTCAAGAAGAAATCCAAAAAGGAAGGGGTTGATCAGGCAACAGCTGAGGTTGCTCAAAGGGAGATGGTACACCACAGGAATCCATCAATCTCACGCACTAATGTGTCTGATGAGCTAAAGGCTTTATCACAGAATCAGACATAACTTGTTATGATGGTTCAACATCTATTGGGGAGAGTCAACCAATTAGATGCTCCTGTGCTGAAACCACAGATAAGAAAATCCATGCCAAAGGATTCTTCCTCTTCACCATCTCCATCCCCTCAGGCTGTTCTTCATAACAAATCTGTTAGTTACCATCTGTTGATGTGAACAGACCCAAAACCAAAAGGTTTGGGTCTCAAAAACTAACTAATTTATTATGATTGCAGGGTTCTTCAGCATGCCACAGTAGCATCTGGTATGTAGACAGTGGAGGATCTATGCATATGACAGGGAACAACTCTCTTCTTCATGATTACTCTCAAGGAAAGAAGGGGTTGTTTCTTTTGGCAATGATGCTAAGGGTTACATCATTGTCAAAGGCTTTGGCTCCAATGGGGAAATAAGGTTTGATGATGTTAACCATGTGGAAAATCTCAAGTACAATCTCTTGAGTGTCAGTCAAATGTGTGATAAAGGCCATATTGCTCTTTTCACTAGTCAGAACTGCAAGATTCTGTCATTCAAAGTTATGAGTTTGATTGATAAGGTGTTGGATGATCACACTCTCCTAAGGGCCAACAGGACAGGAAGAGTGTATGCCTTAGATCTTTCCAAGAAAATAGATCTCAAAGGCCATCCTTGCCTATTTTCCAAGGCTTCTCCTCAAGAATTTATTCTATGGCATAGAAGGCTGGGTCATGTGAATCTTAAAAACTTGAATCAGCTCATACATCATGATTTAGTAAGGGGATTGCCTATGAAGGAGTTTAGATGTGAAGACAACTGCACTGCTCGTTTGAAAGGAAAACAACACAAAGTCTCATTCCCTCCTATTGAAGAACCTAAGTCCATTGCCTGCTTGCAATTACTACACATGGATATCTTTGGTCCTGTGAGAGTAATGAGTATGGCAAAGAAGAAATACTATCTGGTAATTGTGGATGATTACTCCAGATTTGTATGGACTTTTTTCTTGCATTCAAAGGATGAGGCTGCTCAGACGATTATAAACTTTGTGTTATATGTTGAGAAGTAGTATTCCCTATCTGTCAAGTGTATCAAAAGTGATAATGGAACAGAATTCAGAAACCATACACTTGATGATTTTTATCTCTCAAAGGGAATCAAGAGGCAGTTTAGCATCCCAAGGACTCCGAACAAAATGGGAAGTAGAGAGAAAGAACAGGACCCTAATTGAAGCTGCAAGGTCCATGTTGGCTGACTCTGGTTTGCCACTGACCTTTTGGGCTGAAGCTGTTAACACAGCTTGCTATGTGCAAAATAGAGCCTTAGTAAATCAGAGGTTGATGAAGACTCCATATGAAGTTCTACATCATTTGGCTCCTCTAATTTCATTTTACAGAGCCTTTGGGTGTCCTTGTTTCATTCTCAACACAAAGGATCAACTCCATAAATTTGATCCTAAGGTGGATGCAGGGTATTTTGTTGGTATTCATCTACTTGCAAGGCATACAGAGTCTTCAACTGCAGAACAAAGATAGTTGAAGAGACTCTGCATGTGAAGTTTAATGAATCTCCAAAGGACAAGATTCCACAAAACCCTGTGGAGTTATTTGATTTGGACATACTGCAATATGTTCCTTATCAGGCTTCAGCTGTTGCTCCTGTCAACAGTTCTCCACCAGGTGGTATTGATGATGATGATAATATCAATACTCACCTATTCAAGTTTAGTGATCAACTGCCTAAGTCCACTAAACTTGATGTTCCTGTAGCTTCAGCAGTTCCATCCACAACAAATGCTGATGAGATCTCTGATTCCTCTACATCTTTTGATTTGCCATCTCATTCTTGGTTTCAAGAGTCTGCCTCACCATCTGCTACTGCTGAAGGTCCTACAAACACTTGCACAGATCTCATTGTTTATCAAGAGCTGAAGAATCACCAACTGTCTCAAATCATTGGTGATATCAATGCTGGAGTTTCAACAAGAAGTCAATTGTCCAATTTCTGCTTCTATGCTCTCTTCATTAGTCAGCAAGAGCCAAAGACTATCACATTGCTTTTAGGGACAATGGATTGGTTGAAGCCATGCAGCTTGAGCTACTTCAGTTCAACAAGCAGCAAGTGTGGGAACTGGTTCCTCTACCCCCAGGTAAGTGTGCAATAGGCACTAAAGGGTGTTTAGGAATAAAACAGATGAAAATGGGCTTATTGTTAAGAATAAGGCCAGACTGGTTGTTCAGGGGTTTGCAAGGCACTAAATGGGTGTTTAGGAATAAAACAGATGAAAATGGGCTTATTGTTAAGAACAAGGCCAGACTGGTTGTTCAGGGGTTTGCACAGGAAGAAGGTATTGATTATGATGAAACCTTTGCCCCTGTTGCCAGATTGGAGGCAATTAGATTGTTCTTAGCCTATGCTGTATTCCATAATCTTAAAGTTTTTCAAATGGATGTTAAAAAGGAATTTTTATATGGTAAAATAAAAGAAGAGGTTTATGTGTGTCAACCACCAGGTTTCGAGGAAAATAAACATCCAGATTGGGTATACAAGCTTGATAAGGTTCTTTATGGGTTGAAACAAGCTCCTAGAGCCTGGTATGAGACATTATCAACTTTTCTTCTTCAAAATAATTTCACTAGAGGCTCCATAGATAAAACTTTGTTCATTAAGAAGGTGGATCAACGTAAGCTACTTGCTCAAATTTATGTTGATGATATATTTTTGCATCCTCTAATCCCCAGTTGTGTGATGATTTTACCAATTTAATGCAAAAGAAGTTTGAAATGAGTGCAATAGGAGAATTACAGTTCTTTCTAGGATTGCAAATCAAACAAAAGGCTGATGGGACTTTCATTCATCAGTCTAAATATACAAAAGATCTTTTGAATAAGTTTGATTTACAAAACTGTAAGCCCTGTTCTACTCCCATGTGCCACATCACTCAACTGGATGCAGATCAGAAAGGTAAAGCTGTTGATGAAACACTTTACAGATATATGATTGGGTCCTTGATGTACTTAACAGCTTCTAGACCAGATATCATGTTTGCAACTTGTGTTTGTGCTAGATTTCAGGCTGCTCCTAAAGAGTCTCATTTGATTGCAGTCAAGAGGATCTTTAGATATCTGCAAGGTACACAATCTCTAGGTTTATGGTATTCCACTGGACACTCTTGCAAATTAGTTGCTTTTTCTGATAGTGACTATGCAGGGGGTAAGTTAACCAGAAAGTCAACTTCTGGTGGATGTCAATTCCTAGGCAACTGTTTGATTTCTTGGCAGAGTAAGAAACAAACATCTGTTGCTACATCCACTGCTGAAGCAGAGTACATTGTTGCTGCAAGTTGTACATCTCAGGTACTCTGGCTTCAGAACCAACTTTTGGATTATGGCATTACAGAGACTAAGACTCCATTATTAATGGATAGTGCTTCAGCTCTTTGCATTGTCAAGAATCCTGTCCAGCATTCTAGGACCAAACATATAGAGATCAGACACCATTTTATTAGGGACTATTTTGAAAAAGGTCTAATTGATCCAAAGTTTGTGCCTAGTGCTGATGAGCTTGCAGACATTTTTACTAAGCCTTTGGATAGTTCAACTTTCCAAAACCTAGTGTTAAGGCTTGGTATGCTGCAGCTAGAATAAGTGACAACTACTGATGATCTCAGTAAACAAGTACTGATGATCATTAGTAAACATGTCACAAATATGTACTGATTCTGTTACAAAATACTGATGTTAGTAAAAGAATATAAGTACTAATGTCCTATGAAACAACTAAAAAACAGCCAAAAAGACTGATGAGTAAGTGTTGAGGACAGTATGAAACAGCTGAAAAGCTAAGAATTGACGAAAACTACTGATGGGAATTTTCTCTGGGAATTTTCTCTTCAGTTGTTTTACAACTGTTGTTTCATCTTAAACAACTGAAGCAAAACCAATGTCTTCAGTAGTTTCACAACTACTAATGACTAACACCAAGTCTTCAGTCGTTTACAACAACTGATGATAAAACCATGTCTTCAGTAGTTGCACAACTACTGATGACTAACACCAAGTCCTCAGTTGTTTCCAACATCTGAAGCCAAAACCATGGTTTTCAGTAGTTTTATAACTGCTGATGCCTAAAACGAAGACTTCAGTTGTTTCACCCTCTGAAGGTTAATACCATGTCATCAGTCGTTTAAAACTACTGATGATTAACACCAAACCCTTCAGTTGTTTTATAACCCATACCCTATAAATACCTAATCCTACAGAGCTTCATTATCTCAAACCTAACGTTCAAAAACTCCGAACCTTCTCTCACATTAATGGCGACCATGCAGCTTAAAGCAAGACACAACTGTGTTGCCTACCTTACCAAATCACCTTTCTGGACGAAGTTTGATACTGCCATTGATCTAATGGTCCATTCTCCATACAAAACAGCCTTCCTTATCAATCCTACCATTTATGCCGAATCCCTAACTCAGTTCTGGACGAACGTCACCCTTACCACTGGGGAGAATGACACCGAGTCTCTCCAGTCGTTCGTCAACTCCCGAAAGGTGGTCATCACTCCGGCAATCCTTCGCCAAACCCTACAACTGGATGATGCCACCTTCCCCGCTAGATATTGAAAGGGCACCACTGATCTATCCTTTGCCCAACATGGATACCAGGGTAACCTTAGTGCTTCTACCATCCTAAAGAAGCATTTCCATGACGCTAAACGCCTCATTTTTCATATGGTGAATGTCTGCCTAGCCCCTAAGACTTCTTCTTGGGATCAAATGTCAACCAGGTGGCAGCAGGTATTCTTCTCTATCCTTGAGCAACAAAACTTAAATTTTTCTAAAATAATATTTCTTAACTTAAGGATATGGCCTCAAAAAAACTATTGCTAACCGATGGATATTATATCCTCGGTTCATAATGGCCATTATAGAGAACCAGCTGAAAGCTGAGGGACTTGTTGGCCTTGGAGTCCCTGCCATGGCTGTATTGCCTGAGGTATACTCCAGGTACAACTCAGACCAGTCACTCAAACAGGCTGCCAAGTTGCGAAAACCCACGCAGCTGGAACACACAACCACCACCTCCAAATCCAAGTCCCCACCAAACCCAAACAAAGAAAACCTAAAAAGGCTGCTCAGGGAGATGATCCCCTGAGGATGCCCCTGTACCACAAACACAAGAATACATACTGGTTATAACCCCCAGTAGTCCATGACTCACCCAACCTCAACCGCTCAGGCTTCCTCTCAACAGGAGGCTACAACAACCACATTCGGGGCACCTATACATCTGGAACCTTCCTCATTTGAGGAGGTTCCCATTGAAACGCACTACTCTCCCCGGGTGCATTTGCTTCTACACATCTCCCACTGCAATCGCCCCCCAAAGTCCTACCATACTAGTTGCAAAAGTGCTGACTCAGTTGCATTCCTCACCCCCTCCCCAGATACCAATCACAACTGGGATGCCTCAACAATTGAGGGGGAGGATCCAAATGCTTCTGATAACCCACAACTAGGGGTTACACTGTTCCATCTCCAAGTGTAGAAACGGAGATTCGAACATCTGGTGAGGCTGCCACTTCTTCTGCTTCAGCATATGATCAGGATGCAGTTGGTACCATCCATAAGACCTCACCAGAGGCAACTGCCAATGAAGGACATAGTCCTAGGCAGGAAGTCCCCAGTACCCAGAACAAGAGGCACATGCTGCTACTGATCTACACTCAGAGCATGTACATCCTGATTTTATCAAGAGGTCAGGTGATTCAGCAAACATTGATGATGACTTGGGCTTCTTCTATGATGTTTTAGCCCAAATATACCATCTTAGAGAATGAGGTAAGCAGACTCAACGAGCTGATTGCCAAAATGTCTCAGGATCTAAGTCCATCTGCACCAATACACCAACAGATGGCACCTTCCTCTGAAGGTCTCTTATACACGGCCACTCTAAAACACTCAACCACCTGCCTCTACTTCTGGCACTATCTCTCAAGGACAGAACCCCCCTGAGCAAATAACTGCTATCTTTCAAAATTCCTTACCTCTCATCACACAATTATCACTGATATAGTGATTAAAACCCTTGATGAGAGGCTTCCCTCGGTTATCCAACCCTTTAGAGGAAGTTGTGAGCACAAGGCTTTCTGACAATCAACCCTTACAACCAATGCAACCAAAAGGGGGAGATTCAGTCAGTGAAAGCAAAACGAAAGATGATTGAAGATGGGAGAGAAAGAAAAAGAGATAGAGGTGGAAAATGAGAAGGAGTTGGTGTAGAGACTGAGAAGGAGAAGGAGAAGGAAGCTGAAATGGAGAAAGTGACTGAAAGTACTAAAGACTTTCATGTCACATACAAGAAAAGGAAGAGTGGAAAGAAGGAAAGGAGTTGGAGGAAATGGTGAAGGAGGCTGATGCTCAACGCAGCCGATCAATGGATAACATCATTGATCAGCTGTTTAGGCAAGGTCATGACACTGAAAAACTTGACTCAGAAGTTAGAAGATTGGAGATTGAAGAAATCCAAGCAAGATGAAGTTACAGTGTGTTGGAAAGGGAAAGGCTGGAAATCATGATCAGGTTCATAGCTAAGTATCTTGGAAGATCATTGATTGAAATCAAGTCATGGTCCAGGACAGCATCTTGGCAATAACCACCAAGATCTGTTCGTCTGAAGTATATACCAAGGGCTGGTCATTGAAGCCTTGAATGAAGCTGGTGCTGGGAGCAGGACTGAACTGGTTAAACAATCTAAAGCCTCACTTACATCCAAAATGCTAGAACACCCTGTCAAAATTCCCATACCAAAACCACCACAACCACAAGCCACTAAACCAATTCCCTTACCCACAAAACCAATAGCCGATGATGTACCCCAGAAGAGGAAGAGAAGGGTACTGAGGCTAGAAGAGGAAGAAGAAGATAATGATGAAGATGAAGACAGGCAGCCAATCTCAGCTGTTATATAGTTGCCTAAGGCCATAAGTCACCCTCCAACAATTACTCCTGAATCTCAAAGGCAAATTGTGAAAGTGAAGTTAGAAGAAGAAGAGCTTCACAAACAACATGATGAGGAACTGTTGAGAAGAATCAACAAAGCATATGCTGCCACATCTTCAATCATCAATATGAAGAAACATGCTCAGAGATTATACACTCTCAGACATACCTTTCAATATCAAAAAGTGAGAGAGAGGATTTGGCCTGATCCCAGGGTGTCTCATAGGATTTAAAAGAAAAATATTCCATAGAGATACATTGGCCAAGTAAAGAAGATTGTAGATGAAGTGATCTCACTAGCCTTTGTAGTATCACCTTGGGAGATCCTAGATGACTTCAAGAAAGCCTATAAAGCTAAACTGACCCCACAAAAGATGCTGGAGAATAAAGTGGTGAAAAAGAGGTTAGTGTATAGGAGGCTTGAGGAAGTTAGAAAGAATGAGCTCAGTTGTTCTTAGAGGGTATTCACCCAGATGAATTCGCATATAGATCATAACAACTGTGGAACTAAAAATGGGAAGCAGGTCAAATACCTATCTGAGTACTATGGGCCAGAGTCACTCTTTGAAGGAGAAGCAGAAGAGCTTACCATGGAGGAACAAATAACCTTCCTTGAGGCCTATACAAGGGAGTCTTACAGACTCATAGTTAGGAAGTAGATCTCATGGATGGGGTAACAACTCTGTGTCCAGTTCCCCAAGACAGAGTTCCCATCCATCCTTTGTCAAACAGATCATTGAGACTTCTTTCCAGGCCTGTACTTCTGAGCTGATCTAGAAGACAAAAAGACCAATCTTTCTGCCATAATAAGTGGGACATCTTCAATAAGCTTAAAGGTTTTGGCTGCATTGGTTCAGGGGGAGTTTGTTGGACCAAAAGAACCAATGAGCCAGATCAAAAAAACCTTTAAGTCCCACAAGACATCACAACAACTGCTGAAGACTTGATCAGCTGTTTGACAAAGTCTGAAGATCAACACTGAAGACTAATTACTGAAGACTTAACAGCTGAAGACCAAAGTCTGAAGATCAACAGCTGAAGACTAAAGTACTGAAGACTTCAACAGCTGAAGACCAAAGTCTGAAGATCAACAGCTGAAGACTAAAGTACCGAAGATCAACAGCTGAAGTACAAAGTCTGAAGATCAACAGCTGAAGACTAAAGTACTGAAGACTTCAACAGCTGAAGTACAAAGACTGAAGACAACATCTGAAGACATTAGCTGATGACAATAGCTGAAGTTCAAGAAGTCCAAGTACTGAAGCCTTCAGAGTTTGTCACAACAGCTGAAGAAGCATTCTTCAGTTGTTGTGATGGTTTCCTTTCAGTAGTTTCTTTTTTATTTCAGTACTTGTAAAACGACTGAAGAGCATGTTCTTCAGTCGTTGTTTCAGTAGTTTCTTTTCAGTAGTTGTAGTGATAGTTAACACTTGGTATTTTTGTAAGAAGATGTCAGCTGTTTGACATCTTTCATAGTTGTGTAACTTTCAGTAGTTAAATAAGAGTTAGACGTCACTGTCAAGTGACATCAGCTGACGTCAGCTTTCCTTATAAAAGGAAAGATGACCTAATTGTAACGGTGCGCGAAAAAGCCAGCCGAAGCATGTATTGAATGAATATATTCCTTTTGGCAGAAATTCTCTCTCTATAACAAACACTGTTTCATTGATAAATTTCGTGTGTTCTTGTTTAAATTTGTTAATTCGTGGGCTCATTCCGCTGCAAATCCAATCTAATTGATCAAACTAGATGCCGAGATCCTAACATCAGTATTAAATATCATTTTATATGTGACTGTTTTAAAAACAATTAATCGATGTTGTTCAAATTAATACTGATTTTCAACGCGCCGACCTCTACACAAAATCATTTGACAAACCATGGTTTTTATATCTTTTAGAGGTTAATGGCGTGAAAAAGAAAAGTGATGTGATTCCAGAAGACGAAAGTTCTTAGTCCGACAAGTAGTTTCTTAGTTTATTATTTAGTTTCTTTTATTTTATTTTCCTGTCTATTAAAATCCAAAAACACAAAAAGATTTTTGGGTTTAGAATTTTAGGGGGAAAATAGTTTAGTTTAGTATTTACTTATGCAATATTTATTTACTTAAAAAAATATCGAGGAGTGAGGGCAGTTTAGCTGAAAGAAATGAAATCAAATCTGTGATTATGATTTAAAGTTTATGGAAAATGATAGTATACAGGGAACAAATTGGCTGGGACTTCAAACATTTGCTCAAAATGCGAAATTCAAATGACAAGTCTGAGAAGTTTAAGCATAACAAAAGAAAAATGGTAGTTAAACTAGTCTGCTACTGAGGTAACATAGAGAAAGTAAACCTAGAGGTTGCTAGTTCATTATATGATGTGTCGGTAGATTCAACACAATAGATGAGTAGACTTCATTAGTGAATTAAAATTCAAACTAATTTGTTCATCTTATCCCTAGTTAACACAATAAACGCATTTCCAATAAGGGGTGACGAGAAAAATAAACGCCACAATGTGTGCGGATGACCATAAAAATGAGCAAGCACATGGAAAAACTGATAAAAGCAATCAAGCTAATGACTAATGTCGTTGGTGCATTATGTGCAAAAGAAACAAATGCTCTAACAAGAAGATAGGTTGTGTTCCTCTCTGTTGTGCGGTGGCACTGACCTGAGGATAAGCATAACCTAAATATTCTAGAATTCATTGTTGTTTGCGCCTCTCTGCTGTGCGATGGCACTGACTTGAGGCTTGGCATCTTTTTGAAAGCTCTTAGAATAGTTTCTTCTTGTCCAATACCCGTATACCACTCAAAATCTCCTAAGGAAAGTTGATTACCATATAAGTGTGGGATCCACAAATGCTTGTTGAAATAATTAAACCTAACTCATCACCAATGTGAGTCAAAATCTGTGTATGGATTTAAGTGGACAAATATACTGACAATTATCATGGCTGCAACTCTTAACAGTCAAATCATTGTGTGCATCTTATCGCTCTAGTATGATTTCTTGAAAGTGCTATTGACTCTCAGAGAAAACACAAATCTAGCATCAAAGTACATATAAAAGGGGTCCCAAATGATTATGAAATACCTGTATGATTCCATAATGAATCTTTCCAGAAATGATTAAATTAACTTGAAGCTGTTCTGATAAAGAAGTAAAATCGGTTAGATGTAGTCTAAAAGGTTTCCATCCATCTCAAACCCAAAACAACAAAAAATGTCTTGTTTTCTTTTAAATTTCAAGTTATTTTCTATTTTTTGTTTTTGTTGCGTAGATGTTGGACTATACAACTAGATGAAATCTGTGAATCACTCACTAAAAGGGGTCACGTCTGAGGTGACCAATTGGTTCTAAACTAAAAGGATCACGTCTGAGGTGATCAAATGGTGTTAAATTAAAAGGGTCATGTTTGAGATGATCAAAGGTCATAATGTTATATATCAAAAGTTAAAATTTTAAGTGTTTGAAAGTGTATGAGTTCAGGCTCATAGTATGAGCCAATCACACGATTAAATCATAAGGATGAGCCAATCACACGTTTGAACCATACGTATGAGCCAGTCACACGATTGGACCATGAGTATGGGGCAACCATGCGATTGGACCACAAGACTGAACCAATTGTATGAATGGATGAAGGAGTATGAGCCAGTCGCATGACTGAAACCCAGTCGCACGAATGAAACCCAGTCGCACGAATGAAGAATGCGTATGGGTCCAGTCGCATGACTGAATTTTAAAATAGTATAAATAAGGGGGTCAGTCGGTCGCCCCTACCACCCTTCAAAACTCTCTAAAATCACCCATACACATACTCTACTCAAATTTCGCTTAACTGATATTACCAATTGATTGTGATTCTAACGTATGTTCTACTCATCTACAAGTACTGTGCAACTGAAATCGATCCAAATGAATGTCTAAATCGCACCATTAAGGGCCAATTATGCCAAAACCTAGAACCGAGACTATACCCTAAAATAGACCACTTAAATGGACATAAAAGTTGATTAAAAGGATATTAAGTGCTATTTCGATTCCCTGCGAGTCTAATGAGTTTAAACACAAAGTATAATATAAAGTTTTGACAAAGATGCAAATCTAGGGTGTTCAACAGTGAAGGATGCGAATGAAAATGCTAATGAACTTCAGTTGCACGATTCAATCACACAAATGAATCATGCATATGGGTTCAGTCGCACGACTGATTCAACCGCATGGCATAGCATACGACCAAGTTCAGTCGTAGGCTCAATAGCACGACTGAACTCAACCGCAGGCTAAATCGTACGACTGAACTCAATCGTTCGACTAAAACTCTGTCATATGGTTCAGTCGCACGACTGAACCAGTTTGATCAATACAGTTTATGTTCCAACTGTCTTCTGTTATGCACAAATCTAATGTAGATTTTTTCTTGTGTTTCAGCAACATGGCTGATAGATGGACGATGAGCACCAAGCAAAACATCTATGCTCACTTAGATGCTACTTCTCGGAATGCTTCCGAGTTTGCTGGGATTATAGCTTTTCTACGTAGATCGAGGATCTGCAAGGCTATCTGTTAGGATCAGTGATCTAAGTTTGATCAATTAGAGTAGATTGCAGCGGAATTCGAACAATGAATTAGACAATTTAGCAAGAACTCAATTGATATTCAATAGAAAAGCACACGGTTATAGAGAGAGAGAATTCTGCAAAAGCAATATTTCATTCAAATGCTTTCGTGGTGGCTGAATGTCACGCGTTACAACTTGGTCAACATTCCTTATATAAGGAATGTGACGTCTGCTGATGTCACTTGATAGTGACATCTAACAGATTTATACAAACAACAGAAACTATGCAAACTACTAAGAATGTTCTCAACAACTGATCACATCTTAGAGAATGCTAAGTACTAGAACATAAAACTACTGAACTAAAACTACTGAAACTATAAACTACTAAAAAGGTAAATTACAAGTACTGAAAAGGAAAACCATCACAACTACTGAAGTTAATAACTTCAGCTGTTGTGATAACTACTGATCACTCTGGTCTTCAGTCTTTGTCTTCAGTCTTTGTTCTTCAGACTTTTACTTCAGACGTTGTCTTCAGCTGATAGCTTCAGACTTTGTCTTCAGTACTTCACTTTCAGACTTTGTCTTCAGTACTTTACTTTCAGACTTTGTCTTCAGTAGAAATCTTCAGATCTTGTCTTCAGACTTTGTCTTCAGACCTTGTAATCAGGATGTCTTCAGCTGTTGTGATCTTCTTCAGCAGTTGTAATGTCTGTGGGACTTAGAGGTTTTTCTGATCAGGCTCATTGGTTCTTTTGGTCCAACAAACTCCCCCTGAACCAATAGCCAAAACCTCTAAGTTTATTGATGATCCCACTTATTCTTTGGCAGGAACACCCTCTTGATCAGCTTCAGAGGTAATCATGTAAGCACAGGCCGGGAAAAGGTTTCTAATCTTTTGATTGGCTAAGTATGGAAGGGAACTCTGTCTTGGGGAAACTGGACACAGAGTCTTGTCCCAACCATGAAACCTAATTCCCATTGATGAGTCTGTAAGACTCACTTGCATAGGCCTCAAGGAGAACAACTTGTTCCTCCTTGGTGAGTTCTTCTGCTTCTCCCTCAAAGAAGAACTCTGGGCCATAATATTCAGACAGATATCTTACTGTCTTCCCATTCTTAACTCAACAGTTGTGATCTCTCTGTATGCGAATTCATCTGGATGAGAGCCTTCTAGCAACAACTGGAGTTCACTCTTTTGAAGATCTTCAAGTCTCTTGTATAACAACCCCTTCTTGATCATTTTTTCTCAAGTATAGATTGAGGGGTTGTCTTTGAGTTGTGTGCTCTCTTGAATTCTTCTATAATCTCCCAGGGTGAGACTACCATAGCCAACATAATTGCAGCATTCAAAGTCTTTTTCACTTGGCCATGATATCTACTTGGTATGTTCTTCTTGTGAATTCTGGAACTTACCCTGGGGTCTGGCCAAATTCTCACTCTTTCTCTTTGATGTTGGAATGATGTCTAAGAGTGTACAACCTCAGAGCTTGTTTCTTCATTCTTGAATGGATGAGGACTGAGGGAAGTCCTTGTCAACCATTTTGAGAAATTGCTCATCATGCTGCTTCTGTTGTTCTGCTTCTTCAATCTTCACTTTCACCATTTGCATTTGCAAGTCAGGTGTGATCATCTGTTGACTTCTGGCTCAGGTGTTTTAAGTTTGAGAACAGCAGAGATTGGCAGACTGTCTTCATTATCATCCTCTTCTTCTTCTTCTTCTACCCTCAACACCCTTCTCCTCCTTCTGGGTGTATCACTAGTTTGAGATGGTTTTGGGGTAATGGAATTGGTTTTGTGGGTTGAGTTGTGGGGGTTTTGGTTTAGGGATAGATTGGCAGATTTTAGAGATGATTGCTTTGAGGGTTGTTTTTGAGTGGGAGTATGAGAAGCTGATCTAGCAATTAGTGGTGAGTTTGGCTTTTGAGAGCTTTGCCATCTCAGTTCTCTTCCCAGCACCTGCTTCATCCAGTGCTTCGATGATCAACCCTTTGTTGTAGTTTCCAGCAGAACAGATTTTCTTGGTTATCTCCAAGATACTGTCTCTGGACCAGACTTTGTCTCTATCAATGATCTTCCTAGATATTTGGCAATAAATCTAATCATAATCTCCAATCTTTCCCTATCCATCACACTGTAACTAGCCCATCTTGCTTGAATCTCATTTATCTCCAGCTTCTGATCTCAACATCTAAGGTGGCTGTGTCATGACCCTGTCTGAAGAGCTGATCTATTATTTTGTCCATAGATCTGCTGTGAGCTTCATCAGCTTCTTTGACAAGATCTTCTAAGGATTTTCTCCATCAGACTTTGACTCAGCACTTTCTTCCTTTTGTAAGTGATCAGCTGATCTTTTATCTTTGTCTGTGCTCAGCTCTTGCACTGTGATCAGCTTTCTCTGAGATTGTTCTTGTTCTTTCTCCAACTCTTTTCTTTTTCTGGTTCTTTCTCATCTTCTACTCTTCCTTTTCCTTCTTTCACTGCCTTAGACTTAGTAGTCTCCCCCTTTTTGGATGCATTGGGATCAGGGGCTTGAAAGGCAGAAAGTGACTTGGAACAGCATCATCAATAAGTGTGTGGAGATTTGAGAGATCCTCTCATGGCTTTATGTACTATCTCAGTGATGATGGGAGTGATGAGAGGTAAGGAGCTTGAAAGGTTGCAACCATCTGCTCAGAGGGGTTCTGTCCCTGAGAGGTGGTGCCAAAAGCAGTGGCTGGTGGCTTAGTTAAGTGTATTGGCTGTGTGTTTGGTGAACCTTCAAATGAAGGTGCCATCTGTGGGTCAATGGGGGTAGATGGACTTTCATCCTGAGACATTTTGGCTAGCAGCTCTTTGAGTCTGCTCACCTCAGTCTCTAGGATTGTGTTATGGGCTAAGACATCAAAGAAAAAGCCCAGGTCATCATCAGTCTTTGCTGAATCATCTGACCTCCTGATTAAATCAGGATGTACATGCCCTGAGTGTAGATCAGTATATGCATGTGCCCCTTGTTCTTGGTTCTGGGGACTTCCTGCCTCTGGACTTTGTCCTTCATTGGCAGTTGTCTCTGGTGAGGTCTTATATATGTTACCAACTTCATCCTGTTCATTTGCTGAATCAGTAGAAGTGGCAGCCTGACCAGATGTTCTAACCTCCTCTTCTACACTTGGAGATGAACATTATAACCCCTGTGCTGTGGGTTATCAGCAGCATTTTGGTCCTCCCCCTCAATTGTTGAGGTATTCCCAGTGTGAATTGGTTTTTGGGGAGGGGGTGAGGAATGCAGCTGACTCAGCACTTTAGCAACTATAAGGGTTGGGCTTTGAGGGGCGGTTGCAGTTGGAGATTGGTCAGAAGCAGATTGCACCCAGGGTGAGAGATGCTCTTCAATGGTAACCTTCTCAACTGAGATAGGTTCCAGTAATGTGGTATCCCAAAATTGGTTGCAACAGGATCCTGTGGAGAGGATACCTGTGCGGTTTCAGCTGGTTGAGTCTCTGACATGACTGGGGGGTTAGAACCAGTATGTGTTTCCTGTATTGGTGGTACAGGGGCATCCGCAGGGGACTCATCTCCCTGAGTAGCCTTTTTGGGCTTTTGGGTTTGGGTTTGGTGGGGACTTTGGATCTGGAGGTGGAGGTTGTGGGTTCCCTCTGCTTGGGTTTGAGCAGCCGGGCAGCCCCTTTGAGAGTAGGGTCAGAGTTATCTGGAGTATACCTCAGCTAAAACAGCTGGAGCAGGGACTCCAAGACCAACAAGGCCTTCAGATTTTAATTGATTTAAAATTATGGCCATCAGAAACCTGGGATATAGTAGCATCTGTTTGTCACAGGTTTTTGAGCCAGATCCTTAAGTTCCATAAACACTATCTCAGAAAAATTAGAGTTTGTCGTTCAAAGATAGAATACAATACCTGTTGCCATCTTGAGGACATCTGATCCCATGAAGATGTCTTTGGAGCAAGACAGACATTCACCATGTGGAAGATAAGTCTTTCAGCATCATGGAAGTGCTTTTTGAGAATGGTTGTAGCACTTAAGTCTCCTTCATACCCGTTGTTGATGAAAGACATATCAATGGTGCCTTTCGGGTATTCTATAATACAGGTGGCATCATGCAAATTTAGAGTTTTGCGAATGATGTCAGGGGTGATTACCACCTGTTTTCTGGACCAACGACTGGAGAGTGATTTGGCTATCATTTTCACCAGTTGTGACAGAGACGTTGGTCCAGAATTGGTGTAAGGAATCGGGTATATGGTAGGATTCAAAAGAAAGGCGGTTCGGTATTGGGAATCCACCATAAGATCGATGGCATTATCAAATTTGTTCCAAGGCCGATTTCGAGAGGTAGGCAACACAGTTGTGTCTAGGTTTGAGTTTCATGGTCGCCATTGTTGAGAGAGAAAAGGATAGAAAACGGCTAATGAAACGTTCGGCTATAAGTGCATGTATTTATAGGTTAAGAAAAGGCTGAAAAGAAAACGACTGAAAGTGTTGGTGTTGTCAGCCGTTGTATGAAAACAACTGAAGACTTGGTTTTAACTATCAGACATTTGAAAACAACTGAAGACTTGGTTTTAGTCATCAGTAGTTATGAAACTACTGAAAAATTGTCTTGAGGTGTAGAAAACAAATGAGAACTTGGTGTTAGTCATCAGTAGTTGTGAAACTACTGAAGACATGGGTTTGTCATCAGTTGTTTAAGGTGAAACAGCAGTTTGTGGAAACGACTGAAGAGAAAATCTCATAAGTAGTTTTCGTCAATTCTTAGCTTTTCAGCTGTTTCATACTGTCCTCAACACTTACTCATCAGACTTTTTAGCTGTTTTCAGTTGTTTCATAGGACATCAGTACTTATCTGTTTTTACTGACATCAGTTGTTGTAACTACATCAGTAGTTTGTAACTGCATCAGTTCTTTTAACAGAATCAGTACATATTTGTGACATGTTTACTAATGGTCATCGTACTTGTTTACTAAGAGATCATCAGTAGTTGTCACTTATTCTAGCTGCAGCATACCAAGCCTTAACAAGGTTTTGGAAAGTTGAACTATCCAAAGGCTTAGTAAATATATCTGCAAGCTCATCAGCACTTGGCACAAACTTTGGATCAATCAGACCTTTTTCAAAACAATCCCTAATAAAATGGTGTCTGATCTCTATATGTTTGGTCCTAGAATGCTGGACTGGATTCTTGACAATACACAGAGCTGAAGCACTATCCATTAATAATGGAGTCTTAGTCTCTGTAATGCCATAATCCAATAATTGGTTCTGAAGCCAGAGTACCTGAGATGTAACTTGCAGCAGCAATGTACTCTGCTTCAGCAGTGGATGTAGCAACAGATGTTTGTTTCTTACTCTGCCAAGAAATCAAACAGTTGCCTAGAATTGACATCCACCAGAAGTTGACTTTCTGGTTAACTTACACCCTGCATAGTCACTATCAGAAAAAGCAACTAATTTGCAAGAGTGTCCAGTGGAATACCAAAGACCTAGAGATTGTGTACCTTGCAGATATCTAAAGATCCTCTTGACTGCAATCAAATGAGACTCTTTAGGAGCAGCCTGAAATCTAGCACAAACACAAGTTGCAAACATAATATCTGGTCTAGAAGCTGTTAAGTACATCAAGGACCCAATCATACATTTAAAGTGTTTCATCAACAGCTTTACCTTTCTGATCTACATCCAGTTGTGTGGTGTTGCACATGGGAGTAGAACAGGGCTTACAGTTTTGTAAATCAAACTTATTCAAAAGATTTTTTGTATATTTTGACTGATGAATGAAGGTTCCATCAGCCTTTTGTTTGATTTGCAAGCCTAGAAAGAACTGTAATTCTCCCATTGCACTCATTTCAAACTTTTGTTTCATTAAACTTGTAAAATCATCACACAACTGGGGATCAGAGGATGCAAAAATTATATCATCAACATAAATTTGAACAAGTAGCTTATGCTGATCCACTTTCTTAATAAACAAAGTTTTATCTATGGAGCCTCTAGTGAAATTATTTTGAAGAAGAAAATTTGAAAGTGTTTCATACCAGGCTCTAGGAGCTTGCTTCAACCCATAAAGAGCCTTATCAAGTTTATACACCCAATCAGGATGTTTATTGTCCTCAAAACCTGGTGGTTGACACACATAACCTCTTCTTTTATTTTCATATAAACCTTTCTTTATTTTTCCATATAAAAAAGCACTTTTGACATCCATTTGAAAAACTTTAAGATTGTGGAATGCAGCATAGGCTAAGAACAATCTAATTGCCTCCAGTCTGGCTACAGGGGCAAAGGTTTTCATAATCAATACCTTCTTCTTGTGAAAACCCTTGTACAACCAGTCTAGCCTTGTTCTTGACAATAAGCCCATTTTCATCAGTTTTATTCCTAAACACCCACTTAGTGCCTATTGCACACTTACCTGGGGGTAGAGGAACCAGTTCCCACACTTGCTGCTTTTTGAACTGAAGTAGCTCAAGCTGCATGGCTTCAACCCATCCATTGTCTCTTAAAGCAACATGATAGTTCTTTGGCTCTAGCTGACTGATGAAGAGAGCATAGAAGCAGAAGTTGGACAATTGACTTCTGGTTGAGACACCAGCATTGATATCACCAATGATTTGAGACATGGGGTGATTCTTCAGCTCTTGGTACACTATAAGATCAGTGCAAGTGTTTGTAGCAGGTTCAGCAGCAGCAGATGTTGATCCAGACTCTGGAAACCAAGTATGAGATGGCAATTCAAATGATGTAGAGGAGTCAGAAATCTCATCAGCATTTGTTGTGGATGGAGCTGCTGAAGCTACAGGAACATCAAGTTTAGTGGACTCAGGCAGTTGATCACTAAACTGAAAAGGTGAGTACTGATATCATCATCATCTTCAGTACACCAGGTGGAAGACTTGCTGCAGAAGATGATTTATTCACATGATCTGCAACAGCTGGAGGTTGATAAGGAACATATTGCAGTATATCCAGATCAAACAACTCCACAGGGTTTTGTGGAATTTTCCTTAGGAGATTCATTGAACTTCACATGCAAGGTTTCTTCAACTATCTTTGTTCTGCAGTTGAAGACTCTATAAGCCTTGCATGTGGATGAATATCCTACAAAATACCCTGCATCCACCTTAGGATCAAATTTGTGGAGTTGATCCTTTGTGTTGAGAATGAAACAAGGACACCCAAAGGCTTTGAAGAATGAAATTAGAGGAGCCAAATGATGTAGAACTTCATATGGAGTCTTCATCAACTCTGATTTACTAAAACTCTATTCTGCACATAGCAAGCTGTGTTGACAGCTTCAGCCCAAAAGGTCAATGGCAAACCAGAGTCAGCCAACATGGACCTTGCAGCTTCAATTAGGGTCCTGTTCTTTCTCTCCACTACTCCATTTTGTTCTGGAGTCCTTGGGATGCTAAACTGCCTCTTGATTCCCTTTGAGAGATAAAAATCATCAAGTGTATGGTTTCTGAATTTTGTTCCATTATCACTCCTTATACACTTGACTGATAGGGAATACTGCTTCTCAACATACAACACAAAGTTTATAATCGTCTGAGCAACCTCATCCTTTGAATGCAAGAAGAAAGTCCATACAAATCTGGAGTAATCATCCACAATTACCAGACAGTATCTTCTTTGCCATGCTCATCACTCTCACAGGACCAAATAGATCCATGTGCAGTAACTGCAAGCAGGCAGTGGACTTAGGTTCTTCAATAGGAGGGAATGAGACTTTGTGCTGTTTTCCTTTCAAACAAGCAGTGCAGGTTTCATCACAGTGGAACTCCTTTATTGGTAGACCTCTCACTAAACTATTGTGGATCAGCTGATTCATGTTTTGAGATTTACATGACCCAGCCTTCTGTGCCACAGTTTAGATTCCTGAGGAGAGGCTTTGGAGAACAAGCAAGGATGACCCTTCAAATCAATCTTCTTTGACAAATCCAGGGCATATACTCTTCCAATCCTGTTGGCCTTCAGGAGAGTATGTTCATCCAATACCTTGTCAATCAGCCTCAGAACTTGGGAAGACAGAATCCTGCAGTTCTGGCTTGTGAAAAGTGCAACATGCCCTTTATCACACATCTGACTGACACTCAGTAGATTATACTTGAGATTCTCCACATGGTTAACATCATCAAATCTGATTTCTCCATTAGACACATATCCTTTCCCGATGATGTAACCCTTAGCATCATTTCCAAATGAAACAAACCTTCTTTCCTTGAGAGTAGTCATTAAGAAGAGAACTGCTCCTGTCATATGCATAGATCCTCCACTGTCTACATACCAGATGCTCCTTTGGCATGCTGAAGAACCCTGCATTCATCACAAGGAACTAGTTAGGTTTTGAGACCCAAACCTTTTGGTTTTGGGTCTGTTTTCATCAACAGATTTAACCATAACTTGTTTCTCATGATTAACAGCTGATGAAGGATGGAGATGGTGCTGAAATGGATTCCTTGGATTTGGGCTTGGAATACCTTTTCAGTGGTTTGATCACAGGTGCATCTAGTTGGTTAACTCTCCCCAACAAATGCTGAACCATCATAACAAGTTGTGTCTGATTTGTAGCTAAAGCTTTCAGCTCTTGTGACACATCAGTACTTGTTTTTGATGAGTCCTGTGGCCCACCATTTCCTCCTTGAAATTCACAGACTTAGTCTGATGTTTATCATGAGGAACACTATCAGCTGTTTTATGATAAAACCTATCCTTCTTTTTGGATTTGGGTGAAGCCTTGGGTTTATCACATTGGGATGACTGTGGTACAAACTTGGTCTCAAACTCATTTTTCATTTATCCATCTGAATTTTAATGAGCTTATCTGTTGAGTTTGGAACCCTTTTTGTACCAACATTCATCAGAAAGATGATTGAATTTACCACATATTTCACATGGCTTATTCTTCATCTTGGATTGATCAACTGCTGAAGTGGAAACTACTGAAGGTGTGATCTTCAGTACTTTCCTCCTTTCAGTACTTGTGTTAAGTACTGAAGGATCTGTAACAACTGAAGACTTGTTCTTCAGCTGTTCTCTATCCGTCCTGAAAGACCGTATGATAGATTCCTCAGCAGTTGTTAACCTTTTATTTCAGTTGATTTGAAATGCTTTTCAGATGTTGTGACTTGCCCTTCAGTACTTGAGGTACTTTGAGGGACAACATCTGAAGTACTCAGCTTCATGTGCTTATCAGTAGTTAACCCATCAGGCAATTGATTTGCTGAGGTATCAACACTGATTTCATCTTCTGATCTTGGGTGATCACTTGAGGATGATACACATGATGATGTGGTTTGGAAATTACTTTCACCTTCAGGTTTTACTATTGATTTTGGAGTAAAATCTGTAGGTGGTGCAATGTGATTGTAACCTATTCCAAACTTCACATTTGAAGCTGTTTGCTTGCTGAGAAGCATTTCAAATCCCTTGCAGGATGATACCCAGCGGTCACACTCAACTTGGGTAGCTGCAAGTGTTTCTTTGAGATCTCTGTGGTTCTCAAGAATGACCTCTAGCTTAGCCTTTTCATCATTTAATTGGCATTTAAGCTTATAAATCTCATCATCTTTATCTTTAAGGACAGACTCATACTCAGCTTTTCTTTGGAAAGGGTTTGCTCAAGCTCAAGATTTTGATTTATTAAAGCTACATTTGCCTCTCTAATAGAGATAAATGCAGCTATGCAAGATTCAGAACATAGCTTGGCCTTAGCCTCAGAGGATACCTGGGTTACCCTGATGAAGATGCATTGGAGCATGAACCCTCAGTAGACTCCAGGGCCATGAGAGCAAGATTCCCAAAAGGATGTTCACCACCATGTTGACCATCACTAGCAAATAATTGCTCATTACCAGAAAGATCATCTGGTAGACTGCTCCAGTCAACAGCACCAGGGGTGAAGAAGCTGTGATGAGGTTGTGATTGAGATGATGAGATGGTTGAGGCTCAGGTAAGGCTTGAGGTTGTTGTGCAATAGGAACTTGAACTTGATTTGGCTGTGGCATGTAATAGCAGGGATATGGATATGGCATTGGACCCTGAGGGACAAAATATGCAGGAGATATAGGTTGTGAGTGATGACCAGAACTAGCAGGATGTTGCCCTCTGTTTTGTGAACTATTGCTTGGAAAAGTCACAAAGGGTGCAGAGGAGTTAGATCCAGTTGATCTACACTCTCTTGCAAAGTGCCCAAGCCTGTGGCATTTGTGACACCTCAACTTACTCTTGTCAAAACCAACTTTGGTTTTGCCAGAGAGTCCTGGAAATTTCCTACCAGTTCTCTTGTAGAACTTTTGAGATCTGATATTAATCAAGGCCATTTGGCTTAGAATATCCATCTCTTCTAAGTCATCATCAGCAATACCTTTCAAATCATCCATAATGAAGCACAAATTGTCACTATTACAGCCTGACTGACTATCAACACTAACAAATGCATGATCAGAACTGTTTGAAGAGAAATCTATATGCTCATCATAATTGCTTTCTGATGCAGCATATTCTGACTCATGACTAACGAAGGCAGTGTTCCCTGGTACAAAGTCATCAGTGAGCTTTCCTGATGATGCCAGTTTCCTTTTCTGCTCTATCTCTCTTCAAATGTAAGCAGTTTCCCATGGAGTTGGGTGAGAGATAGGCTATCCAGATTTGCACTGGAGCGTAGGACAATGGTATATGTGTCCCATCTCTCAGGCAGTGATCTGAGGAATGTTGTTCATCTGGCTATTAGTGTATTCATGTTTGACCATTTTCAGCTCAGAGATCAAACAAGAAAAACGCTCAAACTGTTGAGTCAGTGTCTCACCCTTCCTATGAGAGAATGTCTCATATTGTTGGGCAAGGATTTCTCTGTTGTTTGCTAAGACCTCATCTGTTCCACCAAATTGTTCTTTCAATGCATTCCAGAGGTCATGAGCAGTTTCATGATGCATAAGCCCAGAATAGATTTCATTCGGCAGTGCCATGGCCAGAATTCCATGGGCTTTAGCATCAATCTCAAACAGTTTTTGATCCTCATCTGAGTATTGTTCCTTCTTCTTCGGAACCATTTGGTTGGTTTCTGGATTGTTCACCATAGGCTTGTGTGGACCATGTACCACAGATGTCCAACAACCTGAACTGTTAACAGACAGGTGATGGAGCATTCTCGTTGCCATATGTTATACTCAGTCCTAACCAGCATCGGAGGCTTGGTTGAGGAACCAGTATTGTGAGGGTCATTAGAAAGAGTAATTCTCAGATTCAATCAAATTCAATTAAGTTTTAACTGATTTAGCGCAAAACACAACAAACTCAATATGAACCAAGAGAAATTCAAAGCAAATAACCGAAAGCAGCAGAAATTCAATCTCTATAACCAATTCTTGCAAAATACTAATTCGATCAAACTTAGATATCGAAATAGCAGTTTCAATGATCAATTGTTAGATCGATCAATGATTAACCTGCTCTGATACCATTTGTTAGGATCAGTGATCTAAGTTTGATCAATTAGAGTAGATTGCAGCAGAATTCGAACAATGAATTAGACAATTTAGCAAGAACTCAATTGATATTCAATAGAAAATACACACGGTATAGAGAGAGAGAATTCTGCAAAAGGAATATTTCATTCAAATGCTTTCGTGGTGGCTGAATGTCACACGTTACAATTAGGTCAACATTCCTATATAAGGAATGTGACGTCTGCTGATGTCACTTGATAGTGACATCTAACAGATTATACAAACAACTGAAACTATGCAAACTACTGAGAATGTCTCAACAACTGATCACATCTCAGAGAATGCTAAGTACTAGAACATAAAACTACTGAACTAAAACTACTGAAACTACTAAACTACTAAAAAGGTAAATTACAAGTACTGAAAAGGAAAACCATCACAACTACTGAAGTTAATAACTTCAGCTGTTGTGACAACTACTGATCACTCTGGTCTTCAGTCTTTGTCTTCAGTCTTGTTTTCAGACTTTTACTTCAGACATTGTCTTCAGCTGATAGCTTCAGACTTTGTCTTCAGTACTTCACTTTCAGACTTTGTCTTCAGTACTTTACTTTCAGACTTTGTCTTCAGTAGAAATCTTCAGATCTTGTCTTCAGACTTTGTCTTCAGACCTTGTAATCAGCTGATGTCTTTAGCTGTTGTGATCTTCTTCAGCAGTTGTAATGTCTATGGGAGTTAGAGGTTTTTTTATCAGGCTCATTGGTTCTTTTGGTCCAACACTACTCTGGTCCATGCATACCTCCAATCTATACAGCAGGCCTATGGGGAAGGTGCTTTGGTGTCAGGTCCGTGAGCCCATAGTGATTCGGAGCTCAATCTTCGGACAAGAGATTAAGATACTGCAGATGATCTAAGCGAGTCTTGGATCTGGGTGAGGATGTGCCTATCCAACCAAGCTACATCCGCTGACTGTTTGAGGATGCTTTTAAGGATGAAGTACACTGGGGACATCAATGCAGATGTGCTCAACAAGAGCAACTTGTGCCCCCAGTTCAAGTACTGGCTCATGTCATCCTAAAGTGCATAGCTTCAGGCGAGGAGGATTTGACGAGATGTCTGACCAAATCTAGAACGCATATGTTACACTAGTACTGAACCACCCATTTCGTTTCTCCCACTTGTTATTCTCCTACATGATAGAGAACATCGAGGCCAAGGGCAAGGAAGGCTTCTGTATGTATCCAAGGTTCTTACAGATGATCATAGACGAAAAGCTTCCTCTGCTACTAAAAGGGAAGGATGATGTTGTGGTATTAAAGGTTATGGATGACACCACACTGGGGAGGATGAAGGTGTACCAGGGGAAGCAGGTGAAGCCCCCGGTCAAGAGACTGTTTGGTCATCTGGCCAACAAGGACTACGTGGTGCCTGCTCGCAAGAAATGGCGCCACGATGATAGTGATTCAGATGTTGAGCCTATAGTGGTACCCACTGATGATGACGAAGACGATGATGACGATGTTGATGACACTCAAGGTGGTGGGGATGCTGGTCCAAGTCAATCAAGGGCCATTGACACTTCTTCTATATCACCACCATCTCACTTGGTACTTCTGATGCACCTGGTGGATCGGAGAAGGCTGCTTTCCATCAGGACTTCTTGATAGATGAAGAGGAGGTATCTGATCATGAGCCTCTGGTTAGGATAGTTGGGAGCCGGGTTGTGGCTACTAAGAAAGGAATAGAGGTGGTTGCTAGACGCCCAGCTGGTACTGCAGGTGATGATCTTGATGCCACTAACCTACTTACACACCTGACCCAGCCTATCAGCTCAGGGGGAGCCCCTCCAACCAAGGGCTCTAGGAAGAAGAGGATGGTCATCCCATGGGAAAAGAGTAAGAGACTAAGGTTCATATTGATCACATCCACTACAACCACTGCCACAACTACCACCACTGCACAAAACCACTACCACGTCCACTGTCACAACCACAACCACTACAACCACAACCACTACAACCACAACCACTGATACTCCATCCACCACTCATACACCTACCCCTAACACAATCCCACCACAATCCATTCCCATTCCTCCTCCCATCTTCACCACATCCACCACCACCATAACCACCACTCACCAAGCTGGTCCCTCCACCCAATCCACATTTACACATGGATCTAGTCTTCCCATGGTTGGGTTAAAGGAACAGCTGGCTAGCCTAAACCGTATGGTGCTAAAGCTGATTGCTACTGATGATCTGAGGGCTACTCAGATAAACCAGCTGATGGCAATAATGCGGCTCAAGCCAAGCAAATAGCTCAGCTAAGTGAGAAGAACGCACAGTATGAGAGAGCCTTAGGCCGAGCCCACCATGCAGTAAAGAGTCAAAATGAGTTGGTGTTGGCTTCGGTAAAGAGGATTGAAGGACTTGAGAAAAAGAACAAAAAGATTTTGCTAAAGCTAAAGGGATCTAAGAGTGAGCCTTTGAAGATTAAAGATGGTGATGATGAGGATGATGAAGATGAGCTCACTGAAATTGAATCTGATTAAGATAACGATAAAGAGGAAGCAGGAGGAAGTGGAAAGGGAAAAGGAGGAAATGATGATGAGGATGAACAAGAAGGTGATGCATTTGCATCAGGCTCAAATCCATCAGCAAAGGAGAGGCGCATCAAGTGAAATCAGGATCAAGGAGCCTCATCCTCTGCTCCTCAAGCTGAAGAGACAACATATGCAGGCAGAAGTAATGATTAGATGTTTATGTATTTGAAAATTTTGTACTTGAATTGTTTATTACACTAAATGTCAATTGGAGCATTCCATAAACTTGGAGATCCAACTACAAGAAGACAAGTAGTTTGATACAACATTTCTTTAGTCTCTTTCAAATTTATTTATTTTTACAATTTGATTTTGATATAGGTTACCAGAAAAATCTTGATTTGAATCGTCATTTTTTTGTACTCTTTCTCTTCTTATCCGGGATATGATCCCCCCAAAATAAACAAGTATGGAAGCTATACTTGTAAACCATGATCAAATCTATGGAAGCATTGGTTTATACATTCCTCTTAGTCTTGACTCTAGGAATAATATTTTTCGCTATCTTTTTTAGAGAACCGCCAACAATTTCAACTAAAAAATATAAAAAATGTAATGATTTTTCATTATCGCAATTGAAGTAATTAGCCTCCCAATATTGGGAGGCTCATTACTTCAATTAGTCCCCATGTTCCTCGAATGGATCTCTTAGTTGTTGAGAAGGTTGCCCAAAAGCGGTATATAAGGCGTACCGAGTAAAACTTACAAGTAAACCAGATATAAAGATGGTGACTAGGGTTTCTATTTCCATTATTATATAATTTCAAGACCACAATGGATCTATGATAAGATTGTTTTATTTACAATGGGATGGTATACAAAGTCAACATATTTCAATGAATACAATAGGATTTATGGCTACACAAACTGTTAAGAACGGTTCTAGATCTGGTCCAAGACGAACTACTGTAGGGAATTTATTAAAACCCTTGAATTCTGAATATAATGATTTATGCGTGATGTGTTGAATTTTTAATCAAACAGATGAAGCTCAACAACCAGATGAATATGATGTTGCCCCTGTTCAACAAGTCAAGACTCAACTTACTATGATTCTTGACTTACAAGGGATCGTTAGAAGATCTGTGAGCTACACTCCTGAGGAAGGAGAGATCATCCATGATCTGACAGATGAGTAGCTGGCCGGTATGTTCAGATTAAATCCAGATGAAATTGTCAAAGATGCTCTGGAAGTTGATGTATTAAGTGATGAGGAGCTACAGGATGTGGATGAAATAGAGATTGAAGATGTCACAGCTGCCCACTATCCTGGGTACACTGACCCTGAGGGCAACGCTATCCCCAACTTGGGTGAAACCTTTGGCAGTGGTACTTTTGATAAGTTGGAGGAGATGGAGAAAGAAAAAGAGAAAGATGAAAGTACAACCCAAGCTTCAGATGTAAATGTTGATATTAAGAAAGCTGAATGGACAACTTGTTTTGTTGAAATGAAAGCCCAGCACGCACCCCAAAGCAAAATGCCTACACCAAACTTTACAGAGTCAAGAGACATAAAAAAGTGTTAGGAAAGATTATCGCGTGGGCATATTTTGAAGACTTGGAAGTCTATGCTGTTAAAAGGGAGAAAGGGATTGAGTACTTCAGATATCCACATGATCTAAACACTCTTCCTGGTTTTGAGCTCAATCGATTGGCATGCTTAGATCTGTTCTATGCCAACCCAAGAAAAATGTCAGGATGCTTAATGTAGCATTGAAGAAAGAATATCTCACAAGATGGGTAAACTTCAAACCTCAACAACCTAAGAGTTCATTCATAAGTCTGAAGTCGACCCTATATCTGGAAGGCCTAAAGTAGTGTTGAAATGGAGTCCTCCACGCAAAATGTCCAAGATTCCCTTACAGGAAATGCCTCAGGACTTCACTCCACACTTCAAATGGTGGTATTATGATTGGAGGATGGGGGAAACGGTCATAGTTCTGAACAAAGATGGGAAGATAGAGACTATCAGGGCAATTAACCCAATGTGGCTTACCAACTTGTCTGCTGAAGATGTCTATACTTTATACAAGTGGCCACTGTTCTATGACACGCAATACATTGTATAAGCTTTTCAATTTCAACACGTTATACGGCTCTGCTTTGCATTCGAGATACATGCAGAGTCACAAGAGAAGAGAAGTACTAGAAATTTCAAGAGCATGTGAAGAATGTTAGACAATAGGGTAAACTAGGTTCGAGGGGGAGTTTGTAGATACATGATGTACCTAGTTTATATGCTTAAATGTAAAAGTCTTTCATCTCTTACATATGTGTAATATGATGAAGTAATGAAATATGATATATGCTTTGATGTTTATTTATCTTTGATTCATATGTATAAACTCCTTATATAGGTTTGAGGTTGTTGTACATAGTTCTTAGTCAATAATGATTAAGTAATGTGTTTAACTTAGTCGGGTGATTATTCATGCTAATGGACCATACTTATGGACGATACGCATGAATAAATCATGCTTATGGACCAATCACACGATTGAACAAGAAGACTGGATCAGTCGTATGATTGAGACATAAAATTGACTCAGTCGCACCACTAAACCTTCAGTCGTGCGTATGGATCAATCGCATGAGTCAGTCGCACGACTCAACCATGCTAATGGTTCAGTCGTACGAATGGAAACCACATACCTATAAATACCACTTAATTCGTGGAAAAACAAAACACTTTGAGAGATACTTGGAATACACATAAACCCTAGCCGTCCAGAGCGTCCCAAACAGCCTATCCAAGTTCATAGTATGATCTTGATCGATTCGTATTCGTTCCTAACGTTTAGTTCATTCTCATATCGATCGAGTTAGCGTTCTCACTAATTAGATCACCAATCAAATAGGATTCTGCACTATCTGATCTGGTATAACGAAGAATCCGTTAGTACTCCGTACATACACGGTCCTCCTAACACATGATATAAATTACATATGAGCAATAACTATAAGTAATAAAACAATAATATGAACTTTTTAAATTTTTTTATTTTTTTCAAAGATGAAGTAAGCATTTTGATTCAAAATAACGTCTTGAAAAATTTCCTTACTATAACTTCGTTTTATAAAAAAATTATTTTAGAAAACTAATTTTAAAATATTACCTTAAAATAGTTTTATTTTTTAGAAAACAATCATTTATATAAAACTATTTCTATAGACTTAACATTAATAAAAAGATGTATTTCTTAAATTAGAAAAAAACTAATTATAAGGTAAAAATGAATAAATAATAATATTAGTAATTAATATAGTTATTTAATAGGAGAGAGAAGCGGAAAAAATTTGATTAGAATAAATGTGATGTTGACACCTGTCACTACCATTTATCCTTTTATTAGAGTAGAAAGATGTCAAGTAGCACAAATATCAAACCATATTTAAAGAAACACTAATAGAAAAACTCATATTAAAAAACACATAAAAACGAAAAAAGAAATCGAATGGAAAATAGACGTAAAAACATTGAACCACGCACGTGAAACGTAAAACGCTAAAATAATAAGTAAGTCGATCAAGGAGCTGCAAGTTGCAACGGGACCATTAAACGGAAAAAAAATAGGCATGACAACATTAAATCATGCGCGAACATTACGTCGTGTTAATTATCGAAATTTAGAGAGAAATATAAAACGAAAATTTTGTAAAAGATAAAAAATATAGAGACCAAAGTTGAATGTAGAAAATTTTAAGGGTTAAATTGCAAAATATATAAAATTATTGAATTTAAAATAATAAATTATAAGAAAGAATGTATACCACCTATAATGCTCATGATACAACATTTTATGCAACTTTACACAGGCGAAACATAGAACATATAAAATAATAAATAAGTCGATCTATAACCAAGTGCGATGCAACGATGCCATTAAATGAAGAAAAGTAAGTGTTTAAACGTTTAACCAGATATGCACGTTGCTCGTTGAAAACTAATAAAATTTAGATCGAAACATAGATTGAAAAATATGTAAAATATGAAAGATTATGCGACCAAAGTTAAAAATAAAAGAATGTTTGGCTAAATTGTAAAGATGTAAAAGTAGAAGGTTAAAATATAAAAGTCAAAGAGTAAAAATAAAAGTAAAAAATATGTGTACAACCAACTAAAATATATAGTACAACTTATAATGCACACTAAAGTTTTTATAAACGTGGCATATATTATAAATCGAAAACTTTTTATACATTTCATATAGCACTATACGTGACATATCGGTCTAAATTACTGAAAATAAGGAAAATCAAGGGGGTTGTTAGAGCGCTATATAACGAGTAAAATTCAAGAGGATATTAAATGGGTTATATGACTTATATAGGGCGTTATAACCCATCTATATGATGAATATGGGGTGTTGATTTATAATTGGGAGATGTTCCAATTATAGGGTTATACGAACCGTATAGATATTTAAACATCCCAAAATTTTAAATCAACACCCCAAATTTGTATATGGGTTGTATAACACCATACGCGCCATATATGTGGGTCAGGTCATATATCCATATATGGGACGTTAACACCTGAATTTTTTCTCGTAGTTAGTGTCAAAGTTTGCAATACGCGTTGTATAGCCTCATATGTGTCGTTAAGGGCTATATGGGGCGTATAGCCTTCTAACAGCCCCCTGAATTTTTCTCGTTTTTAATGTTTTTTACGTATGATGCTATAAGAAGCGTATATGAAGGTGTCAGTTTACAAGTGGGTGTCTTTATATTAAGAGGTTGTTGATAATGTATTGTAGTTCAATAATGACTTTTTGAATGAATTGAACATGCCGTATATATAGTTTTATTTTCATAGAAACTCATTTTTTACTAACGGCATGTTGCGGTAGGGTCATATGTGTCGTGTTATATATATATTACAATAGCCTGTTAGTTATATTTTTAAACATAAATTATAGTATTTAAGGTGCATTTCCGCATATATTTTGCTTTAATTGCATGCATCTTTTATTTAAATTATAAAGTAGTAGTTTTTGGTAGGATGAAATCTACTCTTCTATTTTGATTTTTGTAGGATAGATAAATGGCTAGAAAAATAAGTGATAAAGATTAAAACTTTAAAGCCAAAAAAAGAGGAGAGTTGGTTGAAAGAAGGGGGAGAACTCAAAAAGATAAAAGGGGAGGCTGCACAAAGGGGAATCATCAACCAGAGAAGAAGAAAAAGAAAAAAAAAGAATCTTTGTAGAGGCTGGAAGAAGAGATCAAGAAGACAAAAAAGAAATCTTTGTAATCTACTTTTCAGTGGAAGACATTGAAGTTTTTCTTGGTTTCTTTTCGGTATTCGTAAGTTTTTGTTTTCAATAACCTAGCCACCATGTCTGGCTAGGGCACTCTTGATTTCAACATTAAGATTCAAGTTCTATGATTTTGGTTTGAACTTATGTGAAGTGTTTATGACATGTTATTTTAGTGGTTTGTTTGTTTGATTCTTGATCTTAAACTTGGATATAATCCGGTACATATTAGATTATCAATAAACCTGATCAACTTATAAAGTTATTCAAGATTTAAAACCCTAATCAAGTTTAGATTTTTGATATAAGGAACAAATGGCGGTTTGAGTTTGTCTATGAATTAATTCTCGTTATGGAATCACACAATCTAGTTAAGCATACCGAACGACATGTGTGTTTAATTATAATCGATACTTCTATCATTGCAACCCGCATGCTAAGATCCAAACAGCGTGAGCTTAGAATAACGGGTTGGCTCTGTAGAGATTAATGAAGAGGCTGATGCAACCTGAACATCTTTAGTCTTCCTGTATGCTGCACAAGTGCATTGAAGTGGAATGCTTCGGAAGTTTCACATGTGCAACAGAAATACTCTTAGTGTGAAATCTTCCGAAGCCAAGACCAACATCTTCCGAAGCCAAAGATGAAGTCTTCGAAGCCTCAGAGACAAAGTCTTCCAAAGCTTCAAGTTCATGAAGACAGATTTCTTCCGAAGACTTTTAACATATGCTTTATCTGATGTACTGTTCCATAAAGCTGGACATCTTTCTGCTCAACTCTGCAAGTCACCAACTACATGGTTTGGTGATAAGGTCCATGCTTTTGGTAACTGTACATTGAGGTCTTGAGTCTGTATTCTTTCTACTTTATGTACTTTATCCTTTTTGTAATAGAAAAGGATGTGAGCTATGGCATGTCATAGTCACAAGTCAAAAGGCAATCTGCCTTTTGACTCTACAATTGATTTTGTTTGTGTCTAGTCAATTGTATCCAGGTGGCTTTCAAAGTATAGCCAGCTGTAGGATGTAGTATAAGTATCTCATGTTCTTGTAACTTTTATTTACGCTTTGTAACACTTGTAATAGAACATAGAGAAAGCAATATACTGCATTCTTGAAAACCATATACTTGTGTTCTTTGTGTTCTGTCTCTTTCATTACTTGTGTTCTTAGTGTCTTATCTTGGTTAATCCAGTTTACTGCTTAATTAAGTTTGGTTAATCTCCTCTTGTGTTGTTGTGTTGTAACTCACACCCTTCAACGATCCTGCATTTGGTATCAGAGCATTCAGGCTCTTGATATAAGATCTCACCATCTTAAGATCCCTCACACACACAAATACCAAACTTTTCAAATGGCAGCCATTTCCAAAACCGATATAGAAACTGGAACCATGAACAAGTCCCCACTGATCACTCTTGATGAGTTTGACACCTGGTGTTTAAGAATGGAAGGTTTCATCAGGTCTCTCGATTCAAGAATGTGGGAGTCTATTGAGAATGGACCTTTCATACCCAGCACACCCTCTGCTACTGGTGTTGGTATGATCCCCAAGGATGTGGCTAACTACTCTGATGAAGATAGGAAGAGAGTAGAGATAGACAGGAAAGCCATGACAGCTCTTCAAACTGCCCTTCCGAACTCTGTATACAGAGGTTTCAAGAAGTGCAAAACAGCTAAACAGCTGTGGGATGCACTGAAACTGATGTATGAGGGTTCTTCTGAAGCCAAGGAGAACAAGAAGGATCTCCTAAAGCAGCAGTTTGAAAACTTCACCTTCAAAATAGGTGACACCATGACTCAGCAATACTTCAGGTATGTTGAGATTGTGGATACCTAGTGGATGGAGGAGTTGCTCTTGAGAATAGAGACATTGTAAGGAATTTATGTCCTCACTTCCTAGGCAAGGACACACTACTGTGTGGTGATGAAGAGAACTAAAAATCTCAAAACTCTCACTTTGACAGAGTTATATGGGATTCTCAGTGGCTACCAGATGGAAATGAACATGCAGGGTTCATCTAGCAACTCCAACAATCAAATGGGTTTAGCCTACATGTGGTTGAAAGGGATAGCATAGAACCCAAACATCATCTTATATGCTACCCTGACAACTCACCCAAGGGTCCTTTCATCACCTTCTAAAGACACCAAGGGAGAACTACACTCAAGGAAGCCCATTCCAAGAGACAAGCAATTCTCAAGCATTTGTGTCTTCTGATGACAGCAGTGGCAACTCTCTTTTCACTCTTGAAGACTTGGACTGTATCCATCCAGATGATCTGGAGTACATGGAAATAGTCCAGCAGATGGCTTTCTCACTCACAGAGCCAAGAAGTTCTACAAGAGGACTGGAAGGAAGTTTCCAAGCAATGCAAACGGTGGAAAGTTTGGACTGGACAAAGGCAAAGTCAAGTGTTACAACTGTAACTTGCGGGGCCACTTTGCCAGGGAGTGTAAGGCACCTAGAACCAATGGTGGCCAAACACAATCCAGACCAAAACTACACTGACAAAGCTCTTCATAATGAGAAGTCAAGCAGCAAGCTGCTGTTGCTGTTGAAGAAGGAGGCTTTGACTGGAGCTTTCAGGTGGAAGATGCTTCTCCAAACCAAGCACTGATGGCATATCATGATGAAGCCAAGGTATTGGAACATCTCTGTACTCCTGAATGCATTGCTAAAGTTAATAGGTACAGGTCCTATAACTTGGAATTGAGATCGATATTGAGTCCTTAAATATTTTAAAAATTATTTTAGAAAGTCTGAAAATGATTATAAGCTGAAAATAGAGGACTTAGAGAAAACCATTTCAGTTCTAAAATGAACACACGATTTAGAACTCAAATTCAGATCTCATAACCAAGCTAACTGAGTGCCAGGCTGAGCTTGTGATCAGCAAAGCCAGGGCAGAAGAATGTTCTTGAAGAAGAGACCTTTAAGAACATGATATCCTCATCCTGGCACAACAAAGTGTGTTATCAAAATAGACAGGGACTGGGATCAAATGAGATAGCTCCTCACACAAACTTGTCTATAAGACCCCTAGGTGTGGAATTGTGAAGATGAGCTTCCTCTCATAGATCCTATGAGTGAGGAGGATGAAGAAGAGATAGTGAAGAATCCCTCTACTAAGAGTGAAGAGGAGGATTCCAAGAAGGGCCACTATCCTTCTGAGGAGAAAGTGAAGACTGTGATGACCAAGTCCATGAGAAAGAACTTGATCAGAAAGACCAAAAGAAAGGCAAGAAGGCTCAAGAGATCAGGCTGCTTTTGACTCTAAGTAGAAACAAGTTTTATTTCTGCAGGTTTAAAGTGGTAGGGACTGAAGAAAGAAATAAAACAAAAACTCTCTGCTAAGAGTTCTGGTTCTTGTTCAACTCATCTCAGTAGCAAGAAGAAGACTGATTTGCTGTGTACCACTGCTACACAACCTGGACCATCAAACTCCAAGCACAGTCCTCAGCCCAAGAGGACTGTCTCAGCATCTGTAAAGATGAAGGTGGAGAAGGGATGTGACCAAAAACAGTCTTATTCTCATGAAAAGACTCTTGTGAAGAAGAAGATAAATTGTGTTATGTGTGACAACACTACTCACATTGCAAAGGATGTCCCTTCAATCCTAAAAGTACTGTCCACATGGCCAAAACAAAGGCTTCAAAGAGTTCCAAGAAGATTCAGGCTTCAGAAGGAAACCAGTTTCCTTCGGAAGTCTCAAATCTAAAAAAGAAGGGAAATGGAAAAATACCTTGGAAGAAATATTGGTCTCGGAAGAAAGGAATTCTTCCGAAGCACTGAAATCTGCTGCAGTGTCTGCAAAATCTTCCGAAGTATCAGTCATCAAAACTTCCGAAGTTCCACAAGCTTCCGAAGTTTTGAAGGTCAAGTCCAAGACTCCAAAGGTGGTGTGGATGTCTAAGAAAGACTAAGTGACTGGGATTTCTCCATCTACAAAACAGCTCAAGATCCTCTAGTACAACCATAGATCTATCACTGTGAATACCTTCTGTACATAAGCCCAAGACAAGCAAGGATGGGTTTCCAGATGTAACTAATCATTCTCTTTTGTACAGGGACAGCTGAAGACAAACAGAAATGTTTGGATCATAGACAGTGGCTGCTCCAGGCACATGACTGCTAATGGGTCACTCCAGAACTTTGAAAGGATGATGGAGGACCTGTTGCTTTTGGAGGAGATGAAGATGGTACATTTCAGGAAGGGGCAAGGTCACAAATGGTAAGCTCAGCATTGAAAAGGTAAACTTTGTTAAAGAGCTTGGATACATCTTCTAAGTGTATCTCAATTTGTGATCAGAGTCATAAAATGCTCTTTACTGAGCATGAGTGCATTGTTCTTAAGTGGTGTGGTCTTCCTCATGAGCATATCTTGCTTAGAGCCCCCAGGAAGGAAACATGTACAAGATGGACTTGCAAGAAACCTCTCCCTCCGGAGAAGTTTCATGCTTCTATCTAAAGCCAATAGTGATGAATCTTCCTATGGCATAAAAGAATGTGCCATGTAAACTTAAGAACATGAATAAATTGATTAGCATGATCTAGTAACTGGAATGCCAAAAGAAAGAGTTACAAGTGATGATCACTGTGTTGCATGCCTGAAAGGGAAGCAACATAGGTATCTCATAAGCCTAAGGAAATGAACTCCATCACTACACCCTACACTTGTTACATATGGATCTCTTTGGCCCACCAGGTAATGAGTTTAGGAGGACCTCATACTGTCTAGTGATCACAAATGATTTTACAAGATTCACTTGGGTCTTTTTCCTTAGAACTAAGGATGAGACTCCTGAGATTCTGAAGAATTTCATATTAAAGATTGAGAATCAGTCTGATCACAAGGTCAAAATCATAAGATGTGATCAAGGAACAAAATTCAAGAATCAACCCTTGATACTTTTGTGATGATAAGGGTATTGCAAGACAATTAGTGCTCCCAGGACTTCTTAGCAAAATGGTGTTGCTGAGAGGAGAAACAGGAAACTGATTGAAGCTACAAGAACCATGCTGTCTGACTCTAAACTGCGCATCACCTTCTGGGCAGAGGCAGTCAACACTGCCTGCTATGTGTGGAACAGAGTTTTAGTAGTTAAGACTCATGGAAAGAGCTCCTTATGAACTTTGGCACAGAGAAAACCTTCATTGGTTTTCTCGGTCATTGGATGTCCTTGCACCATCTTGAATACCAAAGATCAAATGCCAAGTTTGTTGCTAAGAAATCAGATGATGGACACTTTATTGGATATTCTTCCAAGCTAAGGTTTATAGAGTGTACAATCTTAGAACTAGAATAGTTGAGGAGTCAACCAATGTGACCTTCAATGAACACACACCATGTGTTGCTGGTTCTGGTCCAGATTGGCTTTGATCTCGATTTAGTTACCCCTGTTTTAAAATCTTGTGAGAATGTTTCAGGATCTACAGAAAATTTAAATACAGGTGATCTGACCCAAGATTTGAGCTAGGAAGACCTTCAAGTCATACATCTTCAGCTCCAGTTGGAACTATTCTGCAAATGAGGTTTCTATCAGCACAACAATGACAAATTCAGCTGATACATCTGGTATGCCTTTAAATTCCTGCTCAGAGGCTCTACAACCAGATAAGAACACCTCAATTGTGGAAGACAACAATGGTGATGGTGATAGTGACAAGGATTTCTTGATGTCACTAACCACACCATAGATGAGAAACAATGATGTCACACACTGCGGGATCAAGTTTCACTTGAAAAATGTGCTGATGTGGTGGGAGAAACATCTTGCTAGATCTAAATTTTCAAATTTAGATCTTTCTCACAAACTTGCTGTGATTCCTCAGCTTAGGATCCACAAGTCTCATCCTACCACAAACTCATTGGAAATGTTGTCTCTGGGGTAAGACAAGAGGACAAACCCATGAAGCAAATGTTTGTCTTCACTCTTGTTTTTTATTCCAGATAGAGCCAAAGAAAGTGAGGAGGCTCTAAAGGATGAAGTTGGGTTGAAGCTATGCAACAAGAGCTGCTTCAATTCAAAAGACAGAAAGTTTGGAACCTTTGTCCTCTTCCTTCTGGAAGACTACCATAGGAACCAAATGGGTGTTTAGGAACAAGAAGGATGATAGAGGCATTATCATAAAAAACAAAGCTAGACTGGTTGTTCAAGGATACACACAAGAAGAAGGGATTGACTACACTGATGTCTTTGCTCCAGTGGCAAGATTAGAAGCTGTTAGGATATTCCTGGCATTTGCTGCATCCAAGAACTTCAAGGTCTTTCAACTTGATGTGAAATGTGCCTTCTTATATGGGTGATAGATGAAGAGGTTTATGTCAAACAACCACCTGGTTTTGTAGATCATCCTGATCATCCTGATTATGCTGCAAGCTTGACAAAGCTCTCTATGGGCTGCATCAGGCACCCAGGAAGTGGTATGAGACACTATCTGAGTATCTTGTAAACATAGATACAGGAGAGGTACTATAGATGGAACTCTTTCATCAAAGGACAATGAAAAGACATATTTCTAGTTCAGGTATAGTGGATGACATCATCTTGGTTCAACTAATCCAAAGCTCTGCAAAGACTTTGAGAAGCTGATGAAAGACAGATTTGAAATGAGTGCCATGGGGGAACTCAATTTCTTTCTGGGAATTCAAGTGAAGCAAGTTGAAGATGGCATCTTCATAAGTCAGTCAAAGTATGTTCAAGACATACTCAAAGGTTCATATGACTGACTGTAAGATTGCTAAGACACCCATAGCCAGAAACCACTCCCTTGGTCCTGATCTTGAGGGGGAGTGTGTAGATGAACACTTATACAGGGCTATGATTGGGTCTCTTATGTATTTACTGCTAGTAGGCCTGATATCATGTTTGCTACATGCATCTGTGCAAGATATCAAGCCAACCCTAAGATGTCTCATCTTATCACTGTCAAAAGGATTCTAAGATACCTAAAAGGTGCATCAACACTTGGTCTATGGTATCCCGAGAATTCTGACTTCAATCTGTATGCTTATACAGATAGTGATTATGGTGGTTGCAATATGACTGCAAAGTCTACATCTGGGGGATGTATTTCTTGGTGGAAGGGTTGTCTCATGGCAATGCAAGAAATAATCCTGTGTCTCTGCATCAACTGCTGAAGCTGAATACATTACTGCCACTAGCTGCTGTGCTCAGGTGCTTTGGATTCAGAATCAAATGCTAGACTATGGGTTAAATTTCAAGGAGACTCCAATCCACATAGACAACAACAGTGCTATCTCAATTACAGAAAACCCTGTGCAACACTCAAGGACAAAGCACATCAATATCGGGTATCATCTAGTAAGAGATAATTATGAAAAGGGATTAATTAAACTAGTCAAGGTTCACACAGATGAACAATATGTTGATTTGTTTACAAAGCTTTTGATGAACAAAGATTTAAATATCTAATATCAGCTATTGGATGATCAACCTTGAGTAAATTTTTCTTAAAACTAATTCTTATTATTTGTTAAAAAATGTGTGTTCTAAGTTGTCTTGTCTATCATCTTCATAAGTTCATGTTTTTCTCTTGGATTGGAAGAACTTTCCTTAGATTAATTGATGATTTTATACTTCGAAAGTTATGCATTTTAACTTCGGAAGAAAATCACACCTTCAAAATATTTAACTGTCTAAGAAATTACCTTCGGAAGAATTTTCAAATTTATCTTCCAAAGCTTAAATAGTTATCTTAGACACTTACTTATTTTCAAGGACCTTTTCCTTCCGAAGCAATAATTAACTCTCAGAAGCTTTGTTGATCTCTATACAAAGCACTCAAGTCTAATTTTTCCTTCCGAAGCAAAATCATCAAATACTCTCAGGAAACTCTTCCGAAGTCATTTTAACTTCGGAAGCTTTTTCATTAAAACTTCCGAAGATAATTTACCTTCGGAAGCTTGTTGATTCCAAGAAAACTACTTTTTGAGCAAAAAGTAAACTACTTTTTCAGAGGTGGGACCGACATCCGGATTTCAAAGTTTATCCTCTTTCATTAAACTTTATCTGAAATCCCTCTCTCTCATATGAACCCAACGGTTTCCCCCTCTTCATCTCTGAAATTTCTTTTTTTTCTTCTTTCTTCGTCTTAAGCTACCTCACAATGGCTAACCTTGCTCACAGAAATGATCCCAACTTTACCATGCAGCTACACATACAACACAATCAAGTTGCTCTGTTATGCTCTGAGAAAGATACTCATTTCTCAGAGGTTTGCCGTTCTTGTCTCTGTCCCACTACTTCACCTCCCTAACCATTGATCCTCCCCTCTATGAGGATCAATTGCTTGAATTCTGGAAGACCTGCCAAGAGGTCATTATGGACGGGAAGAAGGCACTGTCTGCCACAGTGCAGGGAAGAACAATCTTCATCACTCCAGCCATCATCAACCGACATCTTCAGCTAGATGATGAAGAAGGTGAGGTGTTCTTCTAAAGGAAGCTGTAAATCATTCCTTTGAGCAGATGGGCTACGAGGGAGATTTCTCCGTAAAGACCTTCAGGAAAGGGAAGGTCTCATCCAAATGGAGATTCCTGCTCCATGTGGTCATTCACGGCTTATCAAACAAGCATGGTGGATGGGACCAGATTCCTGAAGATCTCTCCTTCATAGTCCATGGAATGGTTCAAGGGGTCAAATTCAGGTACTCTCAATTTGTTTATACAAATTTTCCTGCTAATTTAGACTCCTTAGAGTACTACATGTTTCCTAGATATGTCCAGTACATTCTTAACTGTGAACTGGGCTCACAGTTAAGGGATACAGGTAACACTCTTAAATTGGGACAGATGAAGCCCGGCATCTTTAAAACATGAGAAAGTCCACTATGGATTCTCTGGGTAGAAACAGCCCTAGTCCCAAAAATGTTAGAGCTCATTGCTCAAGGTGACAACCTAGCAGCACAAGCTAGTGTTGAACCCACACCTGCTGCTTTTCAACCACCTACACAGCCTTAATATCCATCACCTACCAACGAAAATCCAAACGAACCCCTGCTCAGACTATTCAGTCTGAGGAGGCCCCCATATACTCACCAATACTAGAAGAAGTGATACTGAGAGCCCCATTTCTCTGAGGAGCAGACCACTCCCATCTTTTCTAGAATCAGTGCTGAGGTTCCTCATGCTCAGCCTGATGAGCTCATTAGCCCTACTGCTTTCAACCATCACTCTGAGTCTCAACACTCAAGTGATCAACCTCAGGGGACAGTTACCATCCCCAACTATAGATCTCAACCAACCAATTCCCAACCTTGACTTCTACACTGATGAAGATCTAGGTTTCAGTGAGTATAATGAGTCTCTCTTCTTTCCCCTACTCAAGAGAGATGAATACTCCTGAGTCTCCTACATCTATCCCACATCAGTCACCTACAACTGAGGTGGACACTTCTGAACTTGTTCAGGATGTCCATATGGAAGAGGCTCTCACTTCTACAAGTGATTACATCATTAAGACCCCAACCATAGCAACTCAGCCTGCTGACATCTCAACTGAGACTGCCAGTAAGCAAAGGAAATCCAGTAGCCAAGAACTAAGAACTGGTCATGAGAGAAAGACTCTGGTCCAATCTTCTCCACCCCCAGTGATTCTTCTGATGAAGATGAGGGGGATCTGAGACTAAAGGTGCAACAACTATCCAAAACATGCACCTATTTAGTCTCAAAGGTCAGTCACCTTGAATCTCAGGTGACTACTTAAACAATAGGATCAATGATCAGCAACTTGAGATTTCATATCTTAAGGAAAAACTAGCTGGGAGACCCTAAGGAGAGCTCAACCGGGAACACAAGAACTTGTGGATGTGATTGATCTATCCTCCAACTCACCTATGCAAGTGGGTAATGCTACCAAAAAGGGGGAGAAAGTCGTTATAGCCACAGAACCTAGGAGTTCCTCTGAAAGAATGGACATTGAGGACTCACCATCCTCACTTGCAATTGTGCATTCTCAGCAACCTCCTCTAGATCACATTGATGTGGACTACCTAGACTCCTTCATACAGAGTCTATTTGAGGATGGGATACCAAGAGCCATGTCACCTCATCATCCTTTAATCACATCATGGATGGAGGTATGACAACAATGGAAGGCTCTCATCATCATAAGAGTTCAATGATAGCAAGAAGTTTAATTTTCTGACCTTGAACTACTATGAAGGTCTGGATCTAGTCAACATGCCACTTGTCAACCCAAGCCAATCAAGACAAGCTGACAGAATGGCTAGAGAATCCAAGACAGGATCATTGCAGAGTTCTGCCTAAGAAGGAGACTAAGGCAATCAGGCAATGTCATCGGTCAACTGGATGTTAAGGCAGACCCTAAGATTAGCTTCATAAGGGAAACCTTGACTGAAGGCCCAGTGACAGAACCTGAGAGCCCTATCTCATCATCTCCAACTGCTGCAGAGATCCATATTCCTTCTAAGACACCTGCTGGTGAAGGTGCTTCTCAACCTCTCTCTGACCTGAGCTCAGATGCTGCAATGAGCAATGAAGGCCAAAGCTCTCTCCACCCTGAGTCACAAAGGTCTGTGAGTGACAAAGGGAAAAGAAAAATGACATCTGAGGAGATTGAGAAGGAGGAGAGAGAGAGAGAGGAAAAGGAGGCTAAGGGGAGAAGGTTCCTCTACTGAGTCTCCAAGACTCATAGAGTCTGCAATCAGGGCTGCCCCCAGACCAGACACTCAGAATGATGAGTTAAGGGCAGTCATGATTAACTATCTGCAGACTAGGAACTATGATAGATAATATCATTTCTCTCCCCTTGGATGAATTGAATGAGCTGGTTGATCTGGAAAGGTCAAGAGAGAAGAAGGAGGCAGAAGATGCAGAACTCCTAGTACAGATCAAAGAAGAAAGAAAAAGAAAAAGACTGTACAGAGGTATGCCTACCCTCTCACCAGTTCAAGAAAGCCCTGAACAAGAGGATGTGGTTCAACAAGAACCTCAGGTAGATAAGGAATAAGACAGAATCAAGATGATCATTACCTGAGTGCCACAGGTCTCTATCAGGCAGATGCACTCCTTCCCTTACCTCATGACTATGTTGAGTTTGAGTATTTAAAACAACTTGAGCTTGAGCTAGTCAAGGAAAGAAAGACAACAAAGAGGAAGATGAGGGAAGAAACTGCAAAGTCAAGAGCCATCATCCAAAAGAGCATGAAGAAGTCTGCTGATAGGCAGAGGATGATGAGCTTCTTGAAGCTGTATGGATTCTCCGAAAGGGACTTGGACCTATGTCTCTATCCACTATGGATGAGCATATCAGGGTAATCAAGTAGAAGATCAAGAGTGGAGTGCTCACTGACTTACACTCCACTCCAAGTCAGGCCCCACCTGAAGTGGAGGTTAAGGTTGAACAACAGACACAACACAACCCGGACCTCCTGCTAATGCTCAGCAAGCTTCATCTTCTGATCCACAGCAGGGTCAACCTCCCTCTCCTTCTGAGCCTGAGAGAGAGGAAGTCCCAACTGAGAGAGACAGTGAAGATCAATCTGGTGCTGCAGGCTAGTCTTCTCAGTTAAAATTTGGAAAGAGAAAGAATAGGATGGCTTCTAAACCAAAGTCTAAGAAGAAGAAGAAGCTGCATCCTCTTCTGAACCTCAGGATGAATCAGAACAACCTGAGGATGTGCAGCCAGAGGATGCTCAACCAACTCCAACTTTAGTAGCTCCTCTAGCATTAGGAAGACCCATCTTGTCTTGGACATACACCACAAATCCAGAAAGATGGCATGTATTAGAGATCAAGGCATTAAAGACATTTATACATGGAAAGATATGTTTCAGTTGCCTCTACATGATCTCTTTGACATGAGAAGACGATTTAACAGCCTGAAGGATCCTGATCAACTTGTGAAGAAAGGAATGGTGATCATTAATGAGGACTATTAATATCTGAAGTTTTCTAAGTGTTTTGGTAGCATCAGCTAGGGGAGTTTGTAGAGATTAATGAAGAGGCTGATGCAACCTAAACATATTAGTCTCTCCTGTATGCTGCACAAGTGCATTGAAGTGGAATGCTTCGGAAGTTTCACATGTGCAACAGAAATACTCTTAGTGTGAAATCTTCCGAAGCCAAGACCAACATCTTCCGAAGCCAAAGATGAAGTGTTCCGAAGCCTCAGAGACAAAGTCTTCCGAAGCTTCAAGTTCATGCAGACATATTTCTTCCAAGGCTTTTAACATATGCTTTATCTGATGTACTGTTCCATAAAGCTGGACATCTTTCTGCTGCAACTCTGCAAGTCACCAACTAACATGGGTTGGTGATAAGGTCCATGCTTTTGGTAACTGTACATTGAGGTCTTGAGTCTGTATTCTTCTACTTTATGTACTTTATCCTTTTTGTAATAGAAAAGGATGTGAGCTATGGCATGTCATAGTCATAAGTCAAAAGGCAATCTGCCTTTTGACTCTACAATGATTTTGTTTGTGTCTAGTCAATTGTATTCAGGTGGCTTTCAAAGTATAGCCAGCTGTAGGATGTAGTATAAGTATCTCATGTTCTTGTAACTTTTATTTACACTTTGTAACACTTGTAATAGAACATAGAGAAAGCAATATACTGCATTCTTGAAAACCATATACTTGTGTTCTGTCTCTTTCATTACGTGTGTTATTAGTGTCTTATCTTGGTTAATCCAGTTTACTGCCTAATTAAAGTTTGGTTAATCTCCTCTTTGTGTTGTTGTGTTGTAACTCACCCCTTCAACGATCCTGCAGGCTCCAATCAACGAACTTCGATTGATTGTACATTAAATAGAGGGGATATCCAAACGGCGTGATGTCTAGTATCGATGCAAATCATTAATTGAAAATAATCATTGCACCGTAATAATAATGATCAAAAGCCAAATCAAAATCAAGAAATTACCTTAGTGTTGGAATTAGTCTTCATATTTGAATTACTTCACCATTTCATTAACATTTTTATTAATATCTTTTGCAAAATTAAAATACAAAAATATGTCAACTTTGTTTTTTTAGCACAACGTTAACACGACCATGTGGATTTCCTTTATAGTTTTGACACGGTCGTGTCAGCTCACTAGAATTTTTTCTACTTTTTGCAAATTACTTTAAGTTTTAGTTTTTAGTTAAGACCCCTATCTTCCTTAGTCCATAGTCAATCAAAGTAACTGCACTAAAATGTTTTGGTATAAAATAATTGACACGTATCCCTAAGGACACGAACCCTACTTCCGCTCATACTATTCTTAGTGTGTGTAATGGTAGGTTCACATTATAATCTTTTATTTGCTGGATTCGACAACCAACAAATTGGCGCCGTTGCCAGGGATATGGCGATTCTAATCATTTTATGCCAAGATCTTTTCGTATAGGTACAACACTCGAGATTGACTCGAAGATTGAGAAGGCTGCAAAGAGGTTAAGGAAACAAGCGAAGCTCTGAAAGAAGTCAGCAAGTTCCTCAACACCAATTACTTCATCTCCAACCACAGACATTTGTCATGATATACCCTTGTCAAGCGAATCCGAATCTGACACCAAATCACCACAACCCTCACAAACACCCACAACTTCACCACAATCACCTATCCATCAAGAACCACCCTCACTCGAACCAACCATGGCAGCTCCACCCGAACAAACCCTTAGACAACGTGCAACCCATAATGCTACCCAACAACCCCTCTACATAAACTGCCCTGCTATGGTGAACTTTGAGCTGAAATCTGGCCTCATCCATTTGTTACCACTCTTTCAAGGCCTTGAAAACAAAGACCCTCATAAGTTTCTCAAGGAATTCCATGTTGTGTGTTCGGGAATGAAGCCACACAGCGTTACTGAAGACCAAATCAAGCTTAGGGCATTCCCCTTTGCTATGCAAGATTCAGCTAAAGAATGGTTATATTACCTACCACGGGGGTCGGTAAACACATGGAATGATCTTGCAAAGCAGTTCTTAGATAAGTACTTCCCAGAAGTCAAAGCATCTATTCTACGCAAGGAGATCATTGGGATTAAACAAGCAAAAAAAGAAGCTTTGCATACTTATTGGGAAAGATTCAAGAGGCTATGTGCTCAATGCCCACAACATGGTATCTCGGAACATCAACTACTTCAATACTTCTGTGAAGGTTTAGCACCACTAGAGAGACGTTCGATAAATGCCTCTAGTGGGGAGCTTTACTTGATAAAACACCAACCAAAATCAAATCTTTGATATCCTCTGTAGCCGAAGATACCAAATATTCTTCACAAGAAGATGGATGGTATGATGATGTGTCTCGGGCGGTTAAAGAAGTGAGCACTCCACACATTGAAAATCAACTTGCCGAGTTGACTAAAGCTGTAATGCAACTCACAAAAGGCAAGGAAGTTGAGCAAAACCCTCGAGCATATGGAATATGCTTATAATTTGGACACCCCAGTAACATGTTTCCCACACCTCAAGAAGATGTTGAAGAAGCACAAGCAATAGGAGGTTATCCAGGGCATAATTCATGATCCTATGAAAAACAAAGAAACAATAAAAGTTGGGGGCAAGACCACATGTTGGTTATCCATAAAGAGTCCCACAATTTTATCAAAGACGTCCATTTCAAATGCAAGGCAATCAACAAAACTATCAGCCTCGACAACAACAACAAGCAGGAAGCTCAGGGAACAAAACTTTGGAAGATATTGTCAAGAGTTTAGCAACCAACAAACACGTTCCAGAAGGAAACAAAGGCTAGAATAAAAAACTTGGAGCAACAAATAACTCAACTCGCCTCCTCGGTAAGCAAGATAGAGTCAGAAGTTAAGCTACCCGCACAAACTAAAACAAATCCTAAGTATAATGATTGTTCAATTAACTTGAAGAGTGGGAAGAGTTATTATGATTCGAAAGTACAAGAGGAGGAAAAAGAGATTGTGGTTGAGAAGAATGACTTGGAAAAGAAGGATAAACCAAAATTCGATGAAGTTAAGGCAAAATACGCTCCTCCACCTCCATTCAAGACTAAAAGGTACATAAAAACAAAGGGAAGAACAAGAGATTATGGAAACATTTCGTAAGGTAGAGGTAAACATACCATTACTCGATGCTATAAAACAAGTTCCTAGATATGCTAAGTTTCTAAAGAACTTTGCACATCAAAGAAAAAGCTAAAAGGTTCTAGATACATGTGTACCTAGTTTTGAGCTTAAATGTAAAAGTCTTGCATGTCTTACACATATGTAATGAATGGGTTCAATGAAATATAATTTGTGGTTGATGTTTATTAATGTCTATATTTCATATGATTACTGATTTAAAATATAATTAACTTACTATATAGGTTTAAGGTTGTTGTACACAATTCTAAGTCAATAATGATTGAGTAATGTGTTCAACATAGACGGATGAGTATTCATTCTAATGGCCCATACTCATAGACCATACGCATGAATACATCATGCTTATGGACCAATCGCACGACCGAACCAGGAGACTGACGGATGATTATTCATTCTAATGGCCCATACTCTTGGACCATACGCATGAATACATCATGCTTATGGACCAATCGCATGACCAAACCAGGAGACTGGATCAGTCGCACGGTTGAAACATAAGATTGAATCAGTCGCACGACTAAACCTTCAGTCGTGTGTATGACTCAATCGCATGATTCAGTCGTACGAGTGAACCATGCTAATGGTTCAGTCGTACGAATGGAAGTCCCTAAACTATAAATACCACTTAATTTGTGGAAAAAGGGGAATTCGAAACACTTGGTATTCTTACAAACCCTAGCCGTCTAGAACGTCCAAGGAAACTGTCCAAGTTCATAGTTCGTTCCTGATCGATCTCTATTCGTTCATAGCGTTTAGTTTTAATCTTATATCCATCGAGTAATCATTCTCACTTATTGGATCACCAATTAAATAGGATTCCGCACTATTGATTCGGTATAAACACAAAATCTGTTAGTATTCTGTACATACATGGTCCTGACAAGTGGCATTAGAGCTTTGGCTCTTGATTTTGTGTCTGATTCAATTAGAATTGTGTCAAAACTCACGTTTTAACTCAAAAGAATCATCTTTTTGAGTTCACATGTGTTTTTCGACGTTTACAGGCATTAAAGTTGAAGTTTTTTGTCATACGACAGATTAGGGTTTTTGGTAAATCGTAATTCGTGTGTCTGCATGCCAAAAAAGTTAATTTTTCCAAACAAAGCAGCCTTCAGTCGCACGAATAGCTCATTCGTACAATTGAACTCATTCGCACACTTCATCCGCACAACTAATCTCAGTCGTATCCTTCATTCGCATGACTGGACACCTTCAGTCAGTTGAGTCCATTCGCCTTGTTCATATGCACGACTGAATGCAATCACATGATAGAACTAATGATAAAAAGTTTTATTTATATACATTAGAAGAAACCAAAAGGAGAAAGCAGTTTGGAAGTTGAAGTAATCACTAAAACAAAAACTGCATAGTTGGGCTAGTTCTTCTCACATAGTAAAGAACTTAGTGAAAGAACGAAACAATGGGGAAGGTTTGGGATTCAAAGTAGTTCCACCACTACATGAGATCCTCTTGAATGCAAAGTCTAGACCTATAAATAATAACCTAATTAAGGATCATGTGGTGTTTACTCCTCTAGTTAGTGATCCTGATTCCACTGGTAAACCTGTGAAATCTGACACTAAACAGAAGGAGGCTACTTTGAAATCAAAAGGCATGATGCCAGTTGAGAACTTGGATGATGCATTAAAAAGGGTTAATGTAAGGTCAGGTTCACCAATGTTCATTTCAGAACCCAAACTAACTAAACCACAAGGGCAAGTTAAAAATGTGTTGATCATCAAAGTCCAACCAAAGGGCAAGTTAAAAATGTTCAAAACGTCAAAACAATTAATTTTGTTAATAAGGATGAAACATCTAAAAGGTAAATGACTAAACCAAACCAAACACACCTCACACAATCACTAATCTCAACATCACACAAAAGTTTTCCTCGATTTGTAGAAGCAAGAACTTGCAATAGTTGTGGAAGACGAGGGCGTATTTCTACTAATTGTCCTTACTATCAGACGCCCAAAAAGAAAATTGAACTTTATGATACACTAGTTCTTCTAAAATAAGATCTAACACTCCACCTAAGAGTGTTAGTGAACCAAAAGTTCAAACCATAAGTCAGTCATTTGTTTACGACAAATACGCCTTACACAAAACTAGCTTATGGAAAGAAAAATCAAGTATAGAATCTGATAGTGAGAATGATAAGAAGAAAGATATGAACTCACCTCTAAAGGACAATGGGTTGAGTTTATGATGTGTGATTCCTCTGGTTCACCCAAGTCAGTGAAGGCTTAGGTCCGAAATCTAAAATAACAAGTTTCTTTGACTGTGCAGGGTGTCCGCTACAATGCTATTACTAATACTTGGATTATTGATAGTGGGGCATCCAGGCACATGACAGGAAATTCGTCCCTCCTTTTCACGTCAAACAAATCAAAGTGGGACATGTTTCATTTGCTGGGAACAAAGGAGGCTACATCACAGCATAAGGAGAAGTAGGAACGAGAAAGTAAAGTTTGACAAGGTGAACTACGTTCTACAACTTCAGAATAATTTACTTTCAGTCTCCCAGATCTGTGATAAAGGCTTTAAGGTTGTATTTGACAATAAGAAGTGCTACATGTTAAAGAATGTCAATTTGACTAAGGAGGACAAGGTTCTCATGTCAGCTTCAAGATATAACGACCTGTATGTCTTGGATCTATCAAAAGCATCCACAACTGATCACATGGTTCAATGCTTCTTGTCAAAGGCAACTGAGAGGGACTCAGTCTCATGGCATAGGAGAATGGGCCTCATCAATCCTAGGAAGATGAATCAATTGATTCAGAATGATCTAGTGAATGGTGTAAATGTCAAGAACTTCTAGCTTCCAGACTTCTGCATAGCTTGCAAGAAAGGGAAACGGACCAAAAAGACTCATAAGAAAAAGAAAGTCAACTCTATTGATGTGCCTCTCGAGCTTCTGCACATGGATCTGTTCGGCCCTATTAGCACAAAGAGCATAGCAGGAGATTTGTATTGCTTTGTAGTAACAGATGATTACTCAAGATTCTCTTGGGTGATGTTTCTGAAAGCCAAATCAAAAACCTTGAATCATTCAAAATCTGGTAACTACATTGGAATCACTCTACAAGCTGAAAGTAGGCAGATTCGATCAGACAACAGAACTGAATTAAAGAATCAGTGGATGGAGGCATACTGTAAAGAAAGAGGAATTGTTCATCAATTCACCTCGGCCTACACTCCATAGATGAACGACATAGCTGAAAGAAAGAATCAAAGTTTGATCGAGACTGCCAGAACAATGCTGATGACTCAAACTGTCTATTCAATTCTGGAATGAGGCAGTGGCAAATGCGTGTTACATGCTTAATCGAGTCTTAGTGGTCAAGTGACATGGGAAAACGTGTTATGAACTACTCCAGTGACGTAAACCTAATTTGGAGTATCTAGAATCGTTTGGCGCACCTTGTACATTATTGAAGAAGACTCTGAATGGGAAGTTCAGCGAGAAGGCAGAAGAAGGGATATTTCTCAGATACAGCATACCAAACAAAGAGTTTACAACAACTCATCGGGTCAGGTAGAAGTGTGGTGCAACATTGACATTCAAAGATACACCACCCCCCAACTGGGAAAGGACCCTCATTCTCTTTGACTATGATGGATTCTTTAAATCCTCATTTGCCTCCTTCTCATACTGATGACGTTTTCTGCTAGGATGTGGTACTATGCTCTTAACACTCCTCCACCAGACTCGACATCAACTAGTCCATTAGATGATTCTTTTAGCCCTTTAGGGGAAGACCTTAAAGTGAGTGAGTCTTCATCTGATGATGAGGTAGTTGAGACTGCTAATGAGGACCAGGAGGAACAGGTTCCTACTAATGAAAGTACACAAGCATCAAATCCTGATGCCTCTGACACTTTAGAACCTCATACTCTAATAACTACAGATCCTGAACCTGAGTTTAACAATCTGGATAATGAGGTGACTATTATAACCACTCCCAAGTCTTGACTAAACATTTATCATACTTTGGACAATGTCATTAGGGATGTCCGATCGGGAGTACAGACCAGAAATCAGCTGTACTCTGCTGACTATGCCTCGGTAATGGAAAAGTGATCCCATCATGATGGAGCATATCGATGTTTTGTGTCTCAATTTAAGCCAAACTATGTTAGTGAAGCATTAAACGATGAGGCATGAGTTAGTGTGATGCAAGAAGAACTCTTACAGTTTAAGAAGTTAGGAGTAGGGACCGTTATGGACAAACCAAAAGGTGCTAAGGTGATTGGCACTAAATGGGTACTGAAATGCAAGAAAGATGACCAAGGGGTCATAATCAGAAATAAGGCCTGACTTGTAGTATAAGGATTCGAGAAGTCGAAGGCATAGATTACAATGAAGTGTTTGCACCAGTGGCTAGGATAGAAACTGTTAGGGATCGTGTACTAGACGAATACTAGCAGATTTACGAGTGTACCGAATCAAATAGTACAGAATCCTATTTGATTGGCGATCTAATCAGTGAGAACGCACGTAGAATCAATTAAAGATTGAATCTAAACGTTAAGAACGATTAGCAATCGATCTACTACGAACTTTGAAGTTGGAACATGTTACTAGAGGTCTCTGGACGGCTAGGGTACATCTGGTATCTAAATATTCAAAGTGTCTAGTTTTTCCATGATTTAAGTGGTAATTATAGGTTAAGGTTCTCAATCGTGCGACTGGACCATTTGCATGGTTCAGTCGTGCGATTGAGTCATGCGGTTGATCCATTCGCATGACTGAGTGTTCAGTCGTGCGACTGAGTTAATCTCATGTTTCAATCATGCGACTGATCCAGTCTCCTGGTTCATTGTACGACTGATTTATTAGCATGAAGTTGTTCATGCGTATGGTCCATTAGCATGGGCCAATCATATGAGAACTTCACATGATTAAGTTTGAATATGTTTCATAGTCATGAATTGATTTAGGTATTATTCAAACACCACAACCTATATAGTTAAGTCAATGAGCGTTATTACATACCAGCCAATGAAATAGTCAACATTATATAAGCACAACCACATATTGTATTTCATTAAGTACCCGTACAATTACATATGTGTAAGACAATACAAACATATTACATTAAGTTCAGAAACTAGGAACACATGTTTCTACAAACTCCTCCCTGGACCTAGTTTCGTCTAATGTCTTACATCCTTCATAAGTTCCTCAAAATCTTGTAGTTCTCTTCTCTACTGACTCCGGCATGTATCTCAAAAGCAAAACAGAGTCTTATAACGTTCTGAAATTGTAGAGCTTGTACAATATCTTGAGAGTCATAGAATAATGGCCACTTGTATTAAACATCATTTGCAGACGAGTTTGTAAGCCATATTGGGTCAAACACCCTTATGGTTTCCATTACACCATTTTGTTCAAAACTATGATTGTCTCTTATGTCCTCCAATCATAGTACCACTATTTGAAGTGTGGAGTGAAGTCCTGTGGCATTTCTCGTAGAGGGATCTTAGACATTGTGCGTGAAGGACTCCACTTCAACACTATTTTCGGTTTTCCAGTTATGGGATCAACCTCAGACCGTCGATATACATCGTTGGCTGTTGAGGTTTGAAGTTGACCATCTGGTGTGGTACTCTCTTTTAAGAGTAGTCTCAAACCAGCCTGACATTTTCCATGGGTCAACATATAGCAATTTTAACTTTGCTAACTGGTTTAGCTCAAATCCAGGAAGAGTCTTCAGGTCATGTGGGAACCTGAAGTACTAATCCCTTTCTCACGTTTAACTGCATAAACATTAAGATCTTCAAAATACGCCCATGCTATGATTTTCCCGACACCTTTTGATGATCCTTCACTTTGTACAGCTGGTGTAGACAGTTGACGTTGAAGCACTACGTTGGGCTCGTATATCTTCAAAGCATGCAGCCCACTCAGCCTTCTGATATTTACTTAAGCTTTTAAGGCTTGGGCTATATCTTCTTTTTGTCAGACTCTTCTTCCATTCTATCCAGAGTCTCAAAAGTTTCACTGACAAGCTTGTCTCCTAGATTGGGAATGACATTACCCTCAATGTCAGTGTACTCTGGATAGTGTTGGTCCGTGACATCTTCGATCTCCATCTCATCAACATCGTTAAGCTTGTCGTCACTTTCCACTTGGACTGTTGGAGCATCTTTCACCATCTCATCAGGATTGAGTCGGAATATTTCAGCAAGTTGCTCATCTGTGAGATCATGAATTATCTCTCCTTCTTTGGGAGTGTAATTCACTGATCTCCTGACTCTACCCTATAGATCAAGAATCATCGTGAGCTGAGTCTTGATCTGTTGGAGGGGAGCAACATCATATCATCTCTTTGATAGTTGGATCTACTTGATTTAAAACATATAACACATCAACCATTAGTCAACAATCAAAGCAGTAAACATCAACAATAAATAAACATTAATTACATTAATTTGATACAAGATTCAAAACACATGATTTAAATAACATAAGTAACTAAGCATACTCTTGTCTTGTATCATGTGCTTCTCTGCTAACGGGGCTGAAGTGGAGGCACCTTGTCCTAAGCTCTCTTAGTCCTCCTTTCACTTGCAGATGTGGCACCCGTAGCAGAAGGATCTCATCTCCATTATCATCATCATCAAAATCATCACCAGCATCGGTATCCTCTCCTTGATCATCACCATCACCATCATCATCATCACTGTCATCATCATCACAATCATCTCCATCTCCCACTCTAATCTTTAGTGGCTCCTCTTTTGATCCTTTGAGCCTTAGCATGAAGGTCTTGTTGGTAGTCTCCAACTCCTCTATCCTTTTGGCTGATTAGACATGTTGCTCCTGGAGTTGGGACATCTCTGGGCTTTGTGCAGCAATCTACTGTGCGTGCTGCTCAATCAACTGAACCTGCTAAGATATCTGCTGAGATTGTGCAGCAGTAAGATCTACTAGCTGACGAATCTGGGCAGTATTCTCTTCATCGGCATCCAACAGCTTCAGCACCATACGATTAAGTGCCGAGAGCTGTTCCTCTACCCCACTAGGAGGTAGAGAGGATCCGGATGGATAGGAGGGGTAGGATGATGGTCCTGCATGGTGGCTAGTGGTGGTGGTAGTGGCAGTGGTGAAGATTAGGGGTGGTATAGATAAAGGTGGTGGTGGAATGGTGAAGATTGGGGGTGGTATAGATGAAGGTGGTGGTAGAGTGGTGAAGATTGGGGGTGGTATAGATGAAGGTGGTGGTGTAGAGGTTATGGTAGTGGTGTGTGAGGTGGTAGATAATGTGGTGGATGGGATGGTGGTGTGGGTGGAGTGGTGAAAGTGGTGGTAGTAGTGGTGGTGGTGATGAAGGTCATCCTCCTCCTCTTCTTCTTCAACCTGTGGGGCTGAGCCATCCTTTTCTTACTAGAGCCCTTTGAGGTGGATGCTCCCCCTAGAACACTGCTGGACTGATCGGGAGCATAAGTGGATCAGTGTCAGCCTCCCCCGACTCGCCAGGGCGTCCTCCGACCTCCTGAATACCTCGGTCGGTGGCAACCAACCGCTCCCCATAGTACGAGTTAGGGCTCCTCGTTTGTATCCTCCTCCTCATCAAAACGAAAGTCCTGATGGAACCCTGCAGCCTCTGTTCCACCTTGGGTGGATGCTGGAGATGTTATATCAGCAGTGGGGCCCTCAGTTGAGTGTGCCCTACATCTCCACCATCACCGCTGTCGTCATCGTCAGAGTCATCTTCAGGGAGCTCCAGCTGCTCGACTCTGAATCACTATCTACGTGGCGCCATTTACGCCTCCCCGGCGCCAAGTAGTCCACCTTGGCCAGATGGCCTATGAGTCTCTTTACCGGGGGTTTGACTTGCTTTCCCCGGTAAACCTTCATACGATCCAGTGTCGTATCGTCCATAGTCTCCAATGACACATCATCATGGCTTTCCTTTGGCAGAGTGGGCAGCTTCTCATCAAAGATCATCTGTAAAAACATAGTGTACATGCAGAAACCCTCTTTGCCCTTCGCCTCCAAGTTCTCTATCAAGTAAGATAAAATCATGCTAGAAAAGCTGAATGGGTGGTTTAGAACCAGTGCCACGTAGGCATTTTGTATCTGGTCTAAAAGATCATCAAACCCACCCTTTCATGAAGCCAAGCACTTGAGGAAAGTGATGATCCCACAAACTCGGCACCATTTCGGAGTGGTGGAGTCTAAGTGGGCACATATGTTGTGCTTGGGGTTGATGGACCATCTGACCGCCATCAATGTGTAACATAAGACACATAGACATTAGCTACCACATGACACAAATCAGTTCTAATTAACTTGATTGAATTCATTCTGGTTCACTCATGCAATTGAACCATGTGACTGTGCTTAGTCGGTTGACTTGGCATGCGACTAGATTTAGTTAGGTGACTGAGCAGCAACTAAGTTCAATCGGTTGACTGAGCCTGCGAGTGGTTCAGTCGGCCGACTGAGCTCATCCGTATGATCCATTCGGCCGATTGAGCCATTTGACCAGCTCAATCATGCGATTGGAGTTCATCCTGGAGACCAGTCGCATGGCCCACTGTTCGGTCGACTGTGATTCATTTTTACCTAATTCTTGAAATTAGATGTCGTGTAATGGATCTTTAGACTTGCAATCATTATACTAATAACCTAATAACTTTAATTTAAACATTTTACTTGGTTTTGTTAGGTTATTAGTTCATTTATAGTTTTGTTCTTGTTTGTTCCAATTTCTTGATTTTTGGAGGCCAATCGATGAAGTTTTTGGCATGGGTACACTGCATTTTACCTGTATAATCACCAACGAAAGTCAGAATATCAAGAGAAGTTGAAAATTTTGGTCTAAAGAAATTTGGGCAGAGTAACGGTAAAGTGTGCGATATTACAGCGATTGGGGGTGATGAGTTGAATGCGATCGACTGTGGCCTATTTATACTGAGTCTGATTTCAATCGGCTGACTGGACCCATTCTCTCGGTTCATTCGGGCGAATGGACCTTAGTCATGCGATTGGCTCATGCGATCACATTCACTCGGTCGACTGGATTTCAGTCGGGCGAATGACTCACTCGCACAATTCCATTTGGTCGAATGGCTCATTCTGATAAGCCATTCGGGTGAATGGTTCATACTCATGTGCCATTTGGCTGTTTAGTGCATGAGTATGGTCCATTCGTACGGTTGATCCATACTCATGGTCCAGTCGTGCGATTGGATCATACTCACGATTTTGACTTTATTACGATTTCTCACTTAAATCCTTTTTACCTTTTGATTAAACTTTATGAGCATTTGATCATCTCAGACATGATCATTTTAACTGGAAAAACTTTTGACCACCTCAGACGTAATCCCTTTAAGCAATTTGACACCTCATACGTGACTGATTTTACCTTTGAAAACACATGTGGCGACCTCAGACGTGACCCTTTTAGATGATTTAAATCCCCTATTGAATTCCATGACGTAGTCCGATATCAACCACACTGAATTTGACTAAATTTAACAAAGTAAAAGACTTAAAGTTAAACACAAAAGTAAACTTGTTTTTGACTTTTTGTGTGAGGTGTAAATCCTAAGATAGAAATCTAATGGATTCAGTTTCGGAATAGGCAGCTTCAATTATTTGACCGTAAACGGACCAATTCAATTTGGAATCATACAGGCAAGTCAAATCATTTGGGACATTGTTATCAACGCCTTCTGATGCTCAATTCTTGTTTTTCATCTAGAGTCGTTAGCAAGTTTAGGAAATCATACTAGTACTATTAGATCCCCCACATTGATTGGAACTTTCAAGAATTGTAGCCACGATGTTGTCAGTATACTCGTCCTCTTAAATCCATACACAGACTTTTGACACATATTGGTGATAGTTTAAGGCTTGATTATTTCAACATGCATTTATGGATCCCATACTTATATGGTAGTGAGCATTCCTCAGGAGATTTTTCAGCGGTCTCAGGGTAGTTTTCAAGAAGAAACTATTCTTAGAACTTTTAGAGAGAAGCCAAGCCTCAGGTCGGTGCCACCGCACAGCAGAGAGGCGGCAAACAACAATGAAATCTAGAATATATAGGTTATGCTTATCCTCAGGTCAGTGCCACCGCACAGCAGAGAGACACATAACCTATCTTCTTGTTTGAGCAATTTTAATCTTTTGCACAGTTGTCACCAACTACAGAAGTTATTTGTTTGACTGCTTTTGCTCATATTTTGGTCTAACGCTCACATTTGTGGCGCTTATTCTGCTTGTCATCCCTTATTGGAATTTTGTTGATTGTGTTAACCAGGGATAAGATGTTAGCCCATAGCTTGAAGAATAACTTAGTTTTTTCTTGAGATCACCAACAAGGTCTAATCATCTATTGTGTTGAATCTACCAACATATCATCTATGGTCTAACAACCTCTAGGTCTACTTTCTTTGTGTTACCTTAGTAGTAGCTAGTTTTACTATCATTTTCCTATTATTTTGCTCAGACTACGTAGACTTATACTTTGAACTTCGCATCTTATTTTATTTAATATTTTAAAGTCCTAAGTGATTTGTACCTGTGTACTATCATTTTCCAAAGTCATTGAATCGGTATCACAGATACGATCTACTTTCTATCAGCTAGCCTTTCCTCCTCCCTCGTTTTTTTGTTAATGTTACTAACTGACCTATTCTCCCCCTAAAATTCTGAAACCATAACCGATTTATGCTTTTTAGGATTTTAATAGGCAATCGAATAACATTAATTTAATTAAACAACTTAAAGTTAAACAAATAAATAAATAAACTAAAAATTAAAAGAAAAATGGACAATAAGCATCGGACTACACATGGTCATCATCGAAAATTACATCACTTTTCTTTTTAACGCCATTGACCTCTAACAGATATAAAAATGTGGTTTGTTAAAAGCCTTTGTATAGAGGTCAGCGCGTTGAAAATCAGTATTTATTTTAATCACATCGATTAGGTTCTTTTCAAAGTAATAACGTATGTGTTTGGTCTTAGGATGTTGGACTGCATTTTTTGGCTCAAACTGAGACATAAGAAAACGATATGCACCATCATGAAGATAGCCCTTTTCCATCACTGAGGCATAATAAGCTGAATACAACTGATTTTTAGTCTGAACTCCTGATCTCACATCTCCAATGATATTATCCAAAGGATGATAGACATTTAGTCATGATCCAGGAGTGGTTGGAACAACTACCTCAGAATCAAGATTATGAACATTCGGTTCAGTATCAGAGGCAGTAGGAGTCTACGATTCCGAAGATGCAGAGGCATCAATGTCAAATGCTTGTGGACTATCGGTAGGGGAACCTGTTGCTCTGGTTGTTCGGATCAGTCTCCACAGCTTCTTTATCAGAGGAAGAGACACTATATGCAAGTGCTCCCCTGAGTTGTTGGATGAATCGCCTTGTAGTCTAGATGTGTAGATTCTTGAGCTGGTGTGTTTAGAACATCATACATCATCTTTGTTGCTAATTCATCATCAGAAGTGGAGAGTGGTATGTTGAAGGACTTGAAGAATCCATCATAGTCGAAAAAGAAGGCGGGTCCTTTTCCAGCAGGTGGTGTGGTGTATCTTTGAACATCCACATTACACCACACTTCTACCTGACCCATTGAGTTGTAAAACCTCTTGTTCGGTATGTTGTATCCTAGAGAGATACTTTCATCAGCCTTCTCGCTGAATTTTCACTCCTGAGTCTTCTTCAGTAGGGTGCACGGAGCGCCAAACGGCTTGAGATACTCTAGATTGGGTTTATGTCATTGAAGTAGCTCGTAACATGTCTTTCCACGGCGTTTAACTACCACAACCCGATTTAGCGTGTAACACGCATTTGCAACTGCTTCATTCCAGAATTGGATTGGCATTTTTGAGTCTGCTAGCATCGTCCATGCCGTCTCTATCAAGCTACGATTCTTCCTTTTAGCAACGCCGTTCATCTGAGGAGTGTAGGCAGAAGTGAACTGATGCATAATTCCCTTTTCCTTGCAGGAAGCCTCCATCCATTGATTCTTGAACCCGGTTCTGTTGTCTGAGCGTACTTGACGTACCTTCAACTTGTATAGGGACTCCAGAGTAGTTACTAACTCCTTGAATGGCTCAAAATTTTCTCATTTGGATTTCAAAAACATCACCCAAGTGAATCCTGAGTAGTCATGAGTAACTACATAGCAGTACAAGTCGCCTGCGATGCTTCTTGTACTGATTGGGCCAAACAAATCCATGTGAAGAAGTTCAAGAGGAAGTTCGATAGAGTGAACTTTCTTTTCCTTGTGAGACTTCTTCGTCTGTTTGCCCTTCTTGCACTCAACACAGAAATCCAGGAGTTGGAAGTTTTTGACGTTAACTCCTCTCACAAGATCATTCTAGATCAAGTGATTCATCTTCCGTGGATTAATGTGTCCCATTCTCCAATGCCAGGAGATGGATTCCTTCTTAGTAGCTTTTGACAAGAAGCACTGAACTTCATGATCTGTTATGGAAGCCTTTGATAGATCCAAGACATAAAGATCCTTATATCTTGAGCCAGATATAATACTTGATCCTCCGGATGACACAGTCCTTTTTCAGGACATAACACTTCTTGTTGTCAATACTACCTTAAAGTCTTTATCACAAATTTGAGAAACAGAAAGCAAGTTATTCTGAAGTTGTTGAACGTAGTTTACCTTGTCAAACTTCACTTTCTGATTACCTACTTCCCCTTGAGCAGTGTTGTACCCACCTTTGTTTCCTGCAAAAGAAACATGACATCCTTTTATATGTTTGATGTTTGATAAGAGATCCATGTTCCCTGTCATGTGCCTGGATGTTCCGCCGTCTATAATCCACATGTTAGTTTCAACACTATATCGAACACCTTGCATATTCAATTTGAAAACATTAGTTCAGGTTAGGGACCCAAGCCTTTACAGGCTTGGGTTTCCTAGAGGCATCACACATCATAAATGTTACCCATTGACCGTTCAAGGGTGAGGGAAGCTCAGATGTCTTCTTGTTCTCATTATCAGACAATGAGGTTGATTTCTCCTTCCATAAGCCAGCTTTGTGTAAGGCCTGTTTTCGATAAACAGACGACTGCCTAATGTGTTGAACTTTAGGTTCACTATCTCTTTTAGGTGGCGTCACTGAGTTCCTTTTAAAAGAGCTAGGTTTTTATTCAGGAAGTTCAACTTTCCTCCTCAGTGTCTGATATTAAGGACAATGAGACGCAATGTTCCATACTCTCCATAATTGTAGCAAGCTCTGCTTTCAACTTTAGAATTTAACTATTTTTGTGGATATGTATGTGACACCCAGGTGACCTTACTTTGTTTGGGTTTTGACTCTGTTAGGAGATCGTGTACTGGACGATGTACTAACTGATTAATGTGTATACCGAACCAAATAGTGCGGAATCCTATTTGATTGGCGATCTAATCAGTGAGAACGCACGTAGAAACAATTATGTAATTGAATCTAACGTTAAGAATCGATTAGGAATCGCTCTAATGCGATCTATGAACTTGGAGTATGATCTTAGAGGTCTCAGAACGGCTAGGGTATGTATGGAATCGAAGTGTATTCAATGCTTACGTTTTTCCACGAATTAGGTGGTATTTATAGGTTAGGGTTACTCATTCGTGCGACTGAACCATTTGCATGGTTCATTCGTGCGATTGAGCCATGTGGTTGATCCATTCGCATGACTGAGTGTTCAGTCGTGTGACTGAGTCAGTCGCATGAAGTTGTTCAGGCGTATGGACTATTTAGGCACATAGACACTCAGTCGTATGGCCATACGGACACATGACCACTGTTGGGGCACATGGTCCAGTCGGACGCATGAGAACTTACTTAATCAAGTTTGAATGTATTCATTATTATAACATTATGTATATCAATTCAAGCAATCACAAACCTATATAATCTAGTCAATATGCGTTACAGAACTCATTAATGAAATATTAAACATTATAAATCACAACCAAACATTCTCATTTCATTAAGTACCCAAGCATTACATAAGTGTAAGACATTCAAGACATATTACATTAAGATTTGAATCTAGGTACATATGTATCAACAAACTCCCCTTGGACCTAGATCTATCTATCTTCTTACCTTCTTCATAACCTCCTCGTACTTCTTGTACTTTTCCTCTCTTGTGACTCCTGCATGTATTTCAAATGCAAAGCAGAGCCGTATCACATTTTGGAATTGGAGGGCTTGTATAATATCTTGCGTGTCATAAAATAGTGGCCACTTGTATAGAGTGTAGACATCGTCAGCTGACAGTTGGTAAGCCACATCGGGTCAAATACCCTGATAGTATCCATTCTGCCCTCTTTGTTTAGAACTATGACAGCTTCCCATGTTCTCCAATCATAGTACCACCACTTAAAGTGTGGAGTGACGTCCTATGGCATTTCCCTAAGAAGGATTCTTCACATTGTGCATGAAGGACTCCACTTCAGCACTATCTTTGGCTTTCCAGTTATGGGATCAACTTCAGACCATCTGATATACTTCGTAGGTTGTTGGTTTGAAGTTGACCCACCTGGTGTGGTACTCTTTTTTCAAAGCAGCCTCAAACCGGCTTGACATCTTTCTTGGGTTAGTGTATAACAACTTCAGTTTAGCCAACTGGTTGAGCTCAAAACTAGGTAGAGACTTTAGATCATGCGGGAATCTAAAGTACTCAATACCTTTCTCTCTCTTCACCACGTATACATTAAGATCATCAAAATGGGCCCACGCGATAATCTTGCCTGACACCTTATGATGTTTCTTCACTTTGTAGAGCTTGGTGTAGACATTATGTTTAGGAGCAACGTGTTGGGCTCGGATCTCCTTAAGACAAGCAACTCATTCAACCTTTCTGATATCAACATCGGTGTTTGAGGCTTGGGCTTGTTTTTCAACCTTCTCGGACTCTTGCTCCATCTTATCTAATATCTCAAATGTATCATTGACCAGGGAGTCACCCAGATTGGGGAGCATATTTCCCTCTTTGTCAACATACACGGGATAGTGCTCTGCAGTGACATCCTCGATCTCTATCTCATCAATGTCGTTTAGCTCGTCGTCACTGTTTCTTCAAAAGTTGGAGCGTCCTTGACAATCTCATTTGCATTGACTTTGAACATTTATGCTATTTGCTCGACAGTGAGATTGTGAATGATTTCTCCTTCTTCAGGAGTGTACATCACCGATCTCCTGACTAATCATGCAGATCAAGAATCAACGTGAGCTGAGTCTTGACCTGTTGTAGGGTAGCAACATCATGTTCATCCCTCTAAAAGTTGTATCTGCTTGATTTATACATGTAACACAACAATCATTAGTTAATAATCAAGACAGAAATACCAACATTAAACATAACATTCATCACACTAATGTGATACAAGATTCAAATACATACGATTTAAATAACCAAAAAAATCTAAGTATTACTCTTATCCTGTATCCTCTGCTCTTCTGCTACCGGGGTGGATGTGGAGGCACTCTGATCTTGGGTCCTTTTGGTCCTCTGTTCGCTTGTAGATGTGGCACTTGCAGCAAAAGAATCCTCTTCATCATCATTAACATCTGCATCCGTATCACCCTTGTGATCATCACCATTATCATCATCATCATCATCATCATCACTCTCATCATCATCAACATCATTGTCTCCGTCTCCTTCTCCGATCTTCAAGGGCTCTTGTTTGGATCCTTTGAGCTTTAGCATGATTGTCTTGTTTGCAGCCTCCAGCTCCTTAATCTTCTTAGCATGTTGCTCCTGGAGCTGAGACATCTGTTGAGCCTACTGATCAATCAATCAAGCTTGCTGAGAAATCTGCTAAGATTGCGCCGCAGTAAGGTCTACTAACTGACGAATCTATGCAGTCTTCTCGTCATCGACTGCTAACAGACATATCACCATATGGTTCAGCGCTGATAGCTGTTCCTCTACCCCAAAGGGAGGTAGAGGTGATCCAGATGGATGGGAGGGATATGATAACGGACCCGCATGGTGGCTAGTGGTGGTGGCAGTGGTGAAGATTGGGGGTAATATAGATGAAGGTGGTGGTGGAATGGGTGTGGTAGATACGGTGGTAGATGGTGTGGCTATAGTGGTGGTAGTTGGGGTGATGGTAGGTGTAGTGGTGGTAGGTGGAGTAGTGGTAGTAGATGGAGTGGTGGAGTGGTGGTGGTGATGAAGGTCAGTCTTCTCTTCTTCTTCTTCAAGCCGTGGGGCTAAGCCATCCTTTTCTTCCTCGATCCTTTCGAGGAGGATGCTCCCCCTCGAACACGGATTGGCTGATCGGGAGCGTATGTAGGATCAATGTCAGTCTCTCCCGACCCGCCAAGGCGTTCACCAATCGCCTGGAGCTCTCGCTCTGTGGCAACCACTTTGCTACCAACAGTCTGAGTTAGGGGCTCCTCCTCCTTATCAGGTTGGAAGTCCTGATGGAATCCTGTAGTCTCTATCTCCCTGTGGGTGGGTGCTGGAGATGCTATATCAGTAGTAGGGGCCTTTGGTTGAGTGGGCCCTGTATCTCCACTATCACTGCTGTCGTCGGAGTCGGAGTCATCCTCTGGGAGCTCGATCTGCTCAGTATATGAGTCACTATCGTCGTGGCGCCACTTTCTTCGTGACGGCACCACATAGTCTTCACGGGCCAGATGCCCAAACAGTCACCTCACACGGGATTTCACTTGCTTCCCCATGTATACCTTCATTCGACCCAAGGTGGTATCATCCATCACCTCGAGTGCTACGACATCCTCCTTCTCCTTTGGCAACGAAGGGAGCTTTTGGTCAATGATCATCTGCATGAACCGAGGGTACATGCAAAAGCCCTCCTTGCCCTTGGACTCTATGTTCTCCACGAGGTAGGTGAAGATCATCCTGGAGAAGCTGAACGGATGGTTCAGCACCAACGCCACATAGGCGTTCTGTATCTGATCAGACAACTCATTGAACCCCCCCTTCCGTGAGGCAATGCACTTAAGCAGCACATGGGCTAAGTACTTAAACTGAGGACACAGGTTGCTCTTGTTGAGCACACCTGAGTTGATGTCCCCAGAGTACTTGGCCCGTAGAAAACAGCCTCGTACTGTCAGTGGATGTAGACAGGTAGGGCAATCAGCATCATCCCCGAACTCTAATACTATCCTGAGATCATTCTCAGTGATCTCTATGGGCTGACCAAAAATAGAACTCCTGATCCGGTAGGGCTCTGAGGTCATGTCAACAACTGCGCCTTCCCAGAAGGCCTGCTGAATCGAGCGATAGGGTGTGCACGTAGTCGAGATGGCACGGAAGATCCTCAATCTATGTAGAAATGTGATAATGCCAGAGAAGTCTGAAGCATTCCATAAGGTCAAGTCTACATGAGCACAGATGTTGTGGTTGGTGCTCATAGTCCAACGACTAGCCATCTGCTACACAATGAATATACACATTAGTGTCAGTCAATAAGTAATGAACTTAATCATTTGAACATGAAATTCTCAGTTCTGTGGTGTGAATGACAATGTGCGACTGAGATCTAGTCATGCGAATGACCTCATACATATGACTTAACATGCCACTAAGCTCATATGTATTCTATCTCATGCGTTTACACCAGTTGTGCAACTGAACTCATACGCATGGTTTAGCTGTGCGATTTGGCCATTTGCCCCTTTTAGTCGTGCGACTGAAGTTCATCAGATTATCCATTCGCATGATAGACTAACCGTTCAATTCAAAATCAATTTTTGAGCAATCTTTAATTTTAGACATCGTGGTTAGGCTCATTAGACTCTCTTTTTACCAAAAAAACACATTATAACCTTTAATCCCTTAGTTTTAGTTGTTTATTTGTTAATCTAAGTCTCGGTTTCTTTTAGTGTTCATATCAAGCGAACTTAGGGCATGAATCGATGGATATTCTCAAGGATAGCACCGCATTATACCTGTATAATCACTATAGACCGTCAGTAAGCAATAATCAAAGATCTAGAGTGCTCAAATAATAATCGGGCAGAGTAACGGTATGTTCGTGCCATGTAGGGGCGATCTGGGAGTGATGACCAACTGCGACAGACTCACCCTCTATTTATACTAGGGTTTACTTTCAGTCGTGTGACTGAGCCCAGTTGCATAGTTGATTCATGCGACTGAAGATCAATCGTGCGACTAGCACAGTCGGTCACCTTCAGTCGTACGACTAGACATCCATTGTGCGACTGAGTTATTCGGTCACTTTCATTCACGCGACTAGACACATTCATGTACACCAATCGTACGACTGATCTATACTCATTGTCCAGTCATGCGAATGAGTCATACTCAAGGTTGTTTGACTTTATGACCATTCGACAATTAATACCCTTTAACCTTTTGAATATACTTTATGAGCATTTGACCATCTCAGACATGATCATTTTAAGCTTGTAAAACCTTTGATCACCTCAGACATGATCCTTTTAAAATACTTTGTCACCTCAGACGTGACCCAATTTTATTTGAAAGCACATGTGGTCACCTCAACGTGACCGTTTAGATGATAAGGTTCCCTATCAACTTCCATGACATAGTCTGATATTAACAAACTGAAATTGACAAACTTTATACAGAAATAAAAGAAATAAAACTGAAATTCAAAACCAAGACATGTTTTTGTGTTTGTGTGAGGGTTAAGTCCTAAGATGTAAATCTAAAGAATTATTTTTCTGAAAAGGCAACTTCAATTCATTTAAACCATACATGGACCAATTCAATTTGGAATCATACAGGATATTCAAATCATTCGGGACAAGCTATCTAAAACCTTTGATGCTCTATTCTTGTTTTTCCTCTAGAGTCATTTAGCAAATTTAGGAAATCATACTAGTACTATTAGGTCCGCACACTGATTTGAACTTTCAAGAATTGTAGCCATAATGATTGTCAGTATACTTGTCCTCTTAAATCCGTACACAGACTTTCAACACAGATTGGTGATGGTTTATGGTTTGTTTATTTCAACAAGCATTTGTGGATCCCACACTTATATGGTAATCAACATTCCTCAGGAGAGTTTGAGCGGTCCTCAGGGTAGTATTCAAGAAGAAACTATTCTTAGAACTTTCAAAGAGAAGCCAAGCCTCAGGTCAATGCCACCGCACAACAGAGAGGCGACAAACAACATGAATTCTAGAATATATAGGTTATGATTATCCTCAGGTCAGTGCCACCGCACAGCAGAGAGGCACATAACCTATCTTCTTGTTTGAGCAATTTCATTCTTTTTGCATAGATCTCACCAACAACATAGATTATCAATTTGATTGTATTTGCATTTTTTATGAGCTTTTGCTTATGCTTTGGTCTTACGCACACACTTGTGGCGTTCATTTTGCTCATCACCCCTTATTGGAATCTTGTTGATTGTGTTAACCAGGGATAAGGTGTTACCCATAGCTAGTCAAACATTTTAGTTTAATCTTGAGATCACCAAAAAGGTCTAGTCATCTATTGTGTTGAATCTACCGATATATCATCTATGGTCTAGCAACCTCTAGGTCTACTTTCTTGTGTTACCTTAGTAGTAGCTAGTTTATCTATCATATTTCCTTTTATATTACTTACACTACACAGACTTATACTTGAGCTTTGTATCTCTTTCAATTTAAATTGTTAAAGTCCTAAATGGTTTGCTCCTGTGTACTATCATATTCCAAAGATTGAATCGGTATCACACATACGATCTTATTTTTATCAGCTACCTCTCCTTCTCCGTCGTTTTTTTATACTGTCTAAACCTATTCTCCCCCTAAAATTTTAAACCGTAATGGATTAGTTTTTTAGGATTTTAATAGGCGAAGAAATAGACCAATTTTAATTAAACTACTTAAAATTAAGCAAAGAAAATAAAAAAAATTGAAAAATAAAAGAAAATTTACACAACACATTGGACTACACATGGTCATCTTTAGGAATGACATCACTTTTCTTTTAACGTTGTTGACCTCTAATAGATATAGAAAACGTAGTTTGTCAAAAGCCTTTGTGTAGAGGTCAGCGCGTTAAAAATCTGTGTTTATTTTTACCACATCGATTAAGTTTTTTTCAAAGCAATCACATATAAAGTGATATTTAATTCCGATGTGTTTGGTCTTAGGATGTTGGACTAGGTTTTTAGTGACTGCAATTGCAGCAGAGTTATCAACAAAGATAGGAGTGGAGGAGAATTCCAAACCGTAATCCCGCATTTGCTGTTGAATCCATATGATTTGTCAACAGCTACTTGCAGCAGCAACGTATTCGGCTTCACAGGTTGACAATGCAACCGAGGTCTGCTTCTTACTCTTCCAGGTTACTAATCTTCTCCCAAAGAACTGACACCCTGCTGATGTAGACTTGTAGTTCATCTTGCAGCCGCCGTAATCCGAGTCGCTATACGCCGTAAGCTCAAAGTCATCATCATGAGGATACCATAACCCAAGTGTGGGTGTACCCTTCAGATAACGAAAAATCCTTTTGACCCCAATAAGATGGTTCACCTTAGGCTTTGCCTGATATCGAGAACATAAACATGTAGCATACATGATATCAGGTTGTGAGGCAATGAGATACATGAGAGATCCAATCATTCCTCGGTACGTAGTGGCATCTACCAGATCACCATTCTCGTTGGGTGCTACATCATGGTTTGTAGCAAGTGGAGTTCCAGCTATAGAAGCATTCTCCATGTCAAACTGACTGAGAATATCACCTACATACTTGGTCTGATGTAGGAAAATACCACTTGGTGTTTGATCCACCTGTAAGCCAAAAAAGAATTTCATCTCTCCCATAGCACTCATCTCAAACTCCGCCTTCATTACCGCTTCAAACTCTTGACAAAATTCTTCATTCTTGGAACCAAAGATTTTGTCATCAACATAGATTTGTACCAGCAGTAAATCCCTATATTTTTCCTTGATAAACAATGTACATTCAATGACTCCCCTGCAAAAACCGTGTTTCACAAGATGAGTCGAGAGTTTCTCATACCAAGCTCTCGGAGCTTGATGAAGCCCGTATAGCACCTTGCCGAGTTTGTAAACTCTGTCCCGATGATATGGATCCTCAAATCCCTCAGGTTGACTGACATACACTATATCTCGGATCTCATCATGAAGGAAGGCACTCTTCACATCTAGTTGATAAACTTTGATCTTCATATAAGATGCATAGGCAAGGAAGATGCGAATTGCTTCCATTCTTGCCATGGGTGCAAACACTTCATTGTAGTCAATACCCTCAACTTGTTGAAATCCCTGAACAACAAGCCGAGCCTTATTTCTGATGATCACTCCTTGATCATCTTTCTTGAATTTCAAGACCCATTTGGTGCCAATGACGTTAGCACCTTTAGGTCTATCCACTAGTGTCCATACACCTAACTTCTTGAACTGAAGAAGTTCTTCTTGCATGGCACTCACCCATGCCTCATCATTCAGGGCTTCACTAACATACTTTGGCTCAAACTGAAACACAAAGCAACGATAGGCACCGTCATGAAGGTATCCTTTGTCCATCACAGAGGCATAATCAGCTGAGTACAACTAATTTCTGGTCTAAACTTCTGATCTCACATCTCCTATGACATTATCCAAAGGATGATAGACGTTTAGACGTGAGCCGGGAGTTGTTGGAACAACCACCTCAGAATCAAGATTGTGAACATTTGGTTCTGGATCTGAGGAAATAGGAGTCTGAGGTTCAGAAGGCTCAGAAGCATCAATGTCAGATGCTTGTGGACTTGTGGTAGTCGGAACCTGTTCATCCTGGTTGTTCTGATCATTCTCCACATTTTCTTCATCAGAGGAAGAGTTACTCACATCAAGTGCTCCCCTTGAGTTGGTAGATGATTGACTTTGTGAACCGGATGGTGTTGAATCTTGAGATGGTGTGTTCAAGACATCATACATCATCTTGTTTGCCAACTCGTCTTCGGAAGTGGAGAGAGGTATGTTGAAGGACTTGAAGAATCCATCATAGTCAAAGAAGTAAGCAGGCCCTTTTCCAGCAAGTGGTGTGTGTATCTCTGAATATCAACATTACACCACACCTCTACTTGACCCTTGAGTTGTTGCAAACTCTCTTGTTTGGTATGTTGTATCCTAGAAAGATCCCTTAATCAACCTTCTCATTGAATTTTCCCTCCTGAGTCTTCTTCAGTAGGGTCCACGGAGCACCAAACGGCTCGAGATACTCTAAGTTAGGTTTGCGTCGTTGTAGTAACTCATAGCATGTTTTTCCATGGCGTTTACTACTAGAACTTGATTGAGCGTATAACATGCATTTGCAACTGCCTCATTCTAGAATTGAATAGGTAGTTTCGAGTCTGCTAGCATAGTCTGTGCAGTCTCTATCAAGTTGCGATTCTTCCGTTCAGCAACACCATTCATCTAAGGAGTGTAGGCCGAGGTAAATTCATGCACAGTTCCCTTTTCCTTGTAGTGGGCCTCCATACACTGATTCTTGAACTCGGTTCCGTTGTCTGAGCGCACTTGTCGTACTTTTAGCTTGTATAGGGATTCCAGTGTAGTTACTAATTCCTTGAAGGATTCAAATGTTTCTGATTTGGACTTCAGAAACATTACCCAAGAGAATCTTGAGTAGTCATCAGTAACTACGTAGCAGTACAAGTCGCCTGCGATGCTTCTTGTACTGACTGGACCAAATAAATCCATGTGAAGAAGCTCAAGAGGTAGTTCTATGGAATGAACTTTTTTTTCCTTATGAGACTTCTTTGTCTGTTTGCCCTTCTTGCACGCAACACAGAAATCCAGGAGTTGGAAGTTTTTGACGTTACTCCCCTTACTAGATCATTCTGGATCAAGTGATCATCTTCCTCGGATTTATGTGTCCCATTCTCCTATGCCAGGAGATGGAATCCTTCTCAGCAGCTTTGGACAAGAAGCACTGAACTTCACAATCCATTATGGAGGCCTTTGAAAGATCCAATACATAAAGATCATTATATCTTGAAGCTGACATTAGGACTTGTCCTCCGGGATCACATAGTCCTTCAGAACGTAGCACTTCTTGTTGTCAAAGACTACTTTGAGGTCTTTATCACATATTTGAGAAACAAAAAGTAAGTTATTTTGTAATTGTTGGACATAGTTTACCTTGTCAACTTAACTTTCTGATTTCCCACTTCCCCTTGGGCTGTGATGTATCCGCCTTTGTTTCCAGCAAATGAAACATGCCCTCCTTTGATTTGTCTGACGTTTGATAAGAGAGCTCTGTTCCCCATCTTGTGCCTGGATGCTCCGCTATCTACAATCCACGTGTTAGTCTCAGCGGTATAGCGAACACCCTGCACATTCAATGAAAACATTAGTTCATGTTAGGAACCCAAGCCTTCACTGGCTTGGGTTTTCCTGAGGCATCACACAACATAAACTGAACCTATTGACCATTCGAGGTTGAGGGAAGCTCAGATGTCTATTTGTCCTCATTTTCAGACGCTGAGGCGGATTTATCTTTCCATAAGCCAGCTTTATGTAAGGCCTGTTTGTGATAAACAGACGACTGGCTGATGGGTTGAACTTTGGATTCACTGTCCTTTTTAGGAGGCGTCACTAAGTTCCTCTTAAAAGATCTAGTTTTAGATGCAGGAAGTTCAACTTTCCTCCTTGGTGTCTGATGATAAGGATAGTTAGATGCAATATGACCGTACTCTCCACAATTGTAGCAAGATCTGCTTTCAACTTTACGGTTTATTTGTTTTTATGGAGATGAGGTGTCACACGGATGACCTTATTTTGTTTAGATTAAGACACTTCTTTGTTAGATGTATGGTCGGGTTTTACAAACTTAATTGGGTTACCTGGTTTTACATCTTTTATTTCTCGTTTACCTGGACTTTGACCTGATACTCATGATTGATTTGGTTTAATAGTCTTTTTGGGTTCTTATTTGACTTTGTTTGAACCTGACTTAAAATTAACCTTTTCCAACTCTTTTTCCAGGTTAACACAAGGCATCTTTCCTTTTGCCTTTGAAGTGGACTCCTTTTGTTTAGTCCCAGATTCAATTGATTTACTTGTGGAATCCGGGTCACTAACAAGAGGAGTGGTCACCACATGATCCTTGATGGGGTTATTATTAATTGGTTTACTGTTAGTGTTCATCAAGGTCTCAGGTGGTGGCGGAACCACTTTGTATCCCAATCCCTCCCTATTGTTTCTCTCTCTCACTAAGTGTTGGACAAAATGAGATGAGCTTGTCTAACTATGCAGTTTTTGTTTTAAGGAGTTGACTTCTACCTCTAAAACTGCTTTCTGCTTCTTAGTGTCCTCTAGGGAGTTAAGATAGTACCTAATGTCATTAGCTTGGTTAAAAGCAAGTACTTCTATTTCCCTAAGCTGTTTGTTCAAAAGGTCTATCTTTTCCTTGTAACTGTGTTAATTTTGTTTTAAAACTCTATTAGCTTCCGCACAGTTCCAAATCCTTTACTAGGCTATCATTATGATCTAATAACCTAGTAAATTTTAATTCTATGTTTTTGCTAAATTTATTACAATCAGAACAAGCATGATTATTAAACAACTGGTCAGTAGTACTTACCTGAGATGTTGAAGAGGAATCAGCCATGTGTGCAGAATCTATTGTCTCTGGTTCTGGTGATTCTGACGTTGATGTATATTTTTCTTATCCAGGTAGGTGGTTGACCACAGGTGCAGTGTCTTCAAAATTTGACATCGTGAGCTCTACTGCTATGTCTCCCTCACTAGTGGAATCGTCATCTATGTCCTCCACACTAGCTATTTTGGACTCTCCGGTGAAACGAACCGAAACTCTAGTCTTGTCTTTCATCCTCGTTAGCAGTCAAGGCTTTAGGGTCCTTGCTTGATGAAGTAGAACTGTTAGATGTGCCTTTGTCCTGACGATTAAAGGACGAGAAAGGATTTCATTACCAGTCTTCTTTGGTTTCACACACTCCCGTTTGAAGTGCCCCTTCTCACCACAGTTGAAACAGGTTACCTTTGACTTGTTAAACCCAAAGGTCGTGTCCTTGGTTGCAACCAAGTTCTGTCCGGTCTTCTTGACAAACTTTTTAGCTCGTCAGACAGCACTTGCCAAGGCCCATATTATATCCATCCGTTCCAACTCCATCTCATCCACCTGTTCATAATCCTCATCTGGCAGGTGGCAATTTCCTATGTTTCCAACAATTAGTCCATCATAGGAGTTGACTACAACAGCTAAGAGGTCCATGTGTTCTCTGGCCACCTTAACAGTCACGTTACCAAAGTTGTCGGTTTTCAATTTTGCTGCATTGGCTTTTGGTATAATATACTGGGTACCCAACGACCCTGACGTTTCGGACCCTGAAGTAGATGCTTGTGTTGGACTTGCTGAGCTTGAGACAAAGGCAGTCTGCAGTGTGCTTCAGATGTCTTGGCCTGAGGATTCGTGTTGTAAAGCGCCAGATTTTGATCATAGTTGGCCTTTTGGGCTCTATACTTCGTCCTAAGCTCCTCCTCTCTCAGTTTCAGAATGAAGTCGTTTATATCTAACTTCGAGAGCATCCCATTCCATTTGAGATTTGAAATGAAGGAAGCCCATTTCTCTGGTATTCCATCTGCAAAGTTGGATACCTTGTCCTCCATCGACATAGTTACTCCATGAGTGTGCATCTCACTCATCAAGTGGTAGAATCTATGGATCATGTCGTCTAGGCTTTCCTTTCCCATTGAAGAGAAGTTGTCAAACTCCTTCTTCAAAGCTTTGGCCTTAATGGCCTTGAGTGAGGCATTTCCATCATACCTCTTCTCCAACGCATCCCATAATTTCTTTGCTTGAGTATACTCCGAGTACAGATGGAAGATATCCTTCGGAATAGACTGGGTAAGCAAAGCGTAGACTTTCTTCTCAGCGTTGTGTTTCACCTTTTATGCATCAGACATGCCACTTAACGTAAGTTTGACACCATCAGCTCCTACTGGCATGTTGTACCCCTACTCTATAGCCTCCCACAAATTTATATCTACTCCATTGAAGTAGATTTCGAAACGTAGCTTCCATTGTGGGTAGTCATATAATGTGATAAGCTTTGGGGGTTTATTATGAATTCCCACTTCATTCTCCAATAGTAGTAGGTTCTGAATACGAGTGTCTCTACTTGCTGTGTATGCTGCAAACTGGTCCTCTATTTCACTTAACTTTACTATTCAACCAACTGTTTATGTGTGCGAATGAAGGTATGCGATTGGGCTTATTCGGGAGATTGAACTAGGTGAATGGTTCAATCATGCGACTGAACTAATGCGGATGAGTTTGTCGGCCAAATAAACTAATGCGCTTGAACAATCCGAATAGGGTTCTCAGTCGTACGAATGAGGGTACGAATGAGTCCAATCGTGCATTTCGGGAATGCGAATGAACTCAGTCGTGCGATTGAGCCAATCGTGCGACTGAACCTGCTGAACTTTGAAAATTCGTAGGTTAAACATGTTTTGGCTGCAAAAACTCGAATTTTCACAAATCCTAATTGTCATATGCCGGAGAAACTAAAATTTATGGTCAGGAGACGTCTAAGACTCCGTTTGACACAAAAAGATTGTGTTTTTAGTGAAAAAACACAATTTTTGTATCAAAAGTGATTGAATCAACACGTAATCAAGAGCCAAAGCTCTGATACCACTTGTTAGGGGATCGTGTACTGGACGATGTACTAACTGATTAACGTGTATACCGAACCAAATAGTGCGAATCCTATTTGATTGGCGATCCAATCAGTGAGAACTCACGCAGAAACAATTATGTAATTGAATCTAACGTTAAGAATCGATTAGGAATCAATCTAATGCAATCTATGAACTTGGAGTATGATCTTAGAGGTCTCTGGACGACTAGGGTACGTCTGCAGTCGAAGTGTATTCAATGCTTATGTTTTTCCACGAATTAGGTGGTATTTATAGGTTAGGGTTACTCATTCGTGCGACTCAACCATTTGCATGGTTCATTCGTGCGATTAAACCATGCGGTTGATCCATTCACAGGACTGAGTGTTCAGTCGTGCCACTGAGTTAGTCGCATAAAGTTGTTCAGGCGTATGGACTATTTAGGTGCATAGACACTCAGTCGCATGGCCATTCGGACGCATGACCACTGTTGGGCCGCATGGTCTAGTCGGACGCATGAGAACTTCACTTAACCAAGTTTGAATGTGTTCATTATTATAACATTATGTATATCAATTCAAACAATCACAAACCTATATAATCTAGTCAATATGTGTTACACAACTCATTAATGAAATATTAAACATTATAAATCACAACTAAACATTATCATTTCATTAAGTACCCAAGCATTACATAAGTGTAAGACATTCAAGACATATCACATTAAGATCCAAATCTAGGTACATATGTATCAACAGACTGATTGTTTAGATGTTTTGTTTGGTTTAACAAAGTTAATTGCTTTAACATTTTTAACATCTTTTTCTTTTCTATTTTCTGGACTTTGACATGATACACGTGATTGGTTAACATTACGGGTCCTTTTAGGTTTAGATTTGACAGTTGTTGAACCAAACTTTCTACTAACCTTTTCAAACCCTTCGTCCAGATTAACGCAAGGCATTTTACCTTTTGCCTTTGAAGTGGCCTCCTTTAGTTTAGTGCCAAATTCATTTGATGAACATGTGTAATCTGGATCACTTACAAAAGGAGTGGAAACCACATGATCATTGGTTGGATTATCATTAATTGGTTTACATTTTGTGTTCATCAAGATCTCATGTGGTGGTGGAACCACTTTATAACCCAATCCCTCCCCGTTGTTTCTCTCTCTCACTAAGTTTTGGACTATATGTGAAGAACTAGTCCAACTATGCAGTTTTTGTTTTAAGAAACTAACTTCTACTTCTAAATCTGCCTTTTGTTTCTTAGTGTCCTCTAGGGAGTTTAGATAGTACCTGCAGGACCATTGAAGGGGGTCAGTTACAACACAACAACACAAAGAGAATATTAACTAAAACTTAATCAAACAGTAAATTGGATTAACCAAGGTAAGACACTAAGAACACAAGTAATATAAGAAACAGAACACAAAGAAGACAAGTATATGGTTTTCAAGAATGCAGTATATTGCTTTCTCTATGTCCTATTTCAAGTGTTACAAAAGCATATATAAAAGATACAAGAACATGAGATACTTATACTACATCCTACAGCCGGCTATACTTTGAAATCCAACTAGATACAATTGACTAAACACAAAACAAAATCAGTTGTAGAGTCAAATGGCAGATTGCCTTTTGACTTGTGACTATGACATGCCATAGCTCACATCCTTATCTATTACAAAAAGAGAAAGTACATGAAGTAGAAAGTTACATACTCAAGACCTTAATGTATAGTTACCAAAGCATGGACCTTTTCACCAACTCATGTAAGTTGGTGACCTTATAGAGGTGCAATGGAAAGGTGTCCAGCTTTATGGAAAAATACATCAGATAAAGCATGTATTAAAAGTCTTGGAAGAAATCTGTCTTCATGAGTTGAAGCTTCGGAAGACTTTGTCTCTGAGGCTTCGGAAGACTTCATATTTGGCTTCGGAAAATATTGGTCTTGGCTTCGGAAGATTTTACACTTAGAGTATTTTTTGTTGCATGTGTAAAATTTCCTAAGCATTCTTCTTCAATGCACCTGTGCAACATGCAGGATAGATATTGGATGTTTAGGTTGTATCAGCCTCTTCATTTATCTCTACAAACCCCCCTAGGCTGATGCTACCAAAACACTTAGTAGACTTCAGATGTCAACAGTCTTCATTAGGATGATCACCAATCCTTTCTTCATAAGGTGATCAGGATCCTTCAGACTATCAAAGTGTCTTCTCATATCAAAGAGGTCATGTAGAGGCAACTGAAGCATATCTTGCCATGTGTAAATATCTTTAGTGCCTTAATCTCTAATGACATGCCATCTTTCTGGATTTGTGGTGTATGTCCAAGAAAAGATGGGTCTTCCTGATGCTAGAGGAGCTGTTTGAATTGGAGTTGATATAGCATCCTCTGGCTGCATAACCTCAAGATGTTCTGACTCATCCTGGGGTTTAGAAGAGGGTGCAGTCTTCTTCTTCTTTGGCTTTGGTTTAGAAGCCATCCTCTTCTTTCTCTTAACAGGTTTTAACTGAGAAGACTAGCCTGGAACACCAGATTGATCTTCACTATCTTTCTCAGTTGGGACTTCCTCTCTCTCAGGCTTAGAAGGAGAGGGAGTTTGACCCTGCTGTGGATCAGAAGATGAAGCTTGTTGAGTTTCAGTAGGAGGTCCAGGTTGTGTTGTCTCTGGTTGTTCAACCTTTACCTCCACTTTAGGTGGGGCTTGACTTGGAGTGGAGTGTAAGTCAATAAGCTCTCCACTTTTGATCTTTTGCTTGATCACCTAATATGCTCATCCATAATGGATAGAGACATGGAGCCAAGTCTCCTTCTAGAGAATCCATATAGCTTGAAGAAGCTCATCATCCTCTGCCTATCAGCAGACTTCTTCATGCTCTTTTGGATGATAGCTCTTGATTTTGCAGCTTCTTCCTTTAGTTTCTTCTTAGTTGTCTTTATGTCCTTGATTATCTTAAGTCCAAGCTGTTTTAGTACTCAAACTCAACATAGTCATATAACAAGGGAAGGAGTGCATCTGCCTGATAGAAGCCTGTTGCACTTAGGTAGTTGATCATCTTGATCCTCTCTTCTTCTTTGTCTACCTGAGGTTGTTGTTGAACCACATCTTCTTGTGCAGGATTTTCTTGAACTGGGGAGAGGGTAGGCATATCCTTGTACAGTCTTTTTCTTCTTCTTTCTTCTTTGAATTGTACTAGAAGCTCTACATCTTCTGCCTCCTCCTTCTCCTTTGACCTTTCCAGATCAACCTGTTTATTCAACTCTTCTAAGGGGAGAGAGATGACACTGTCTATGTCATAGTTCCTTGTCTGCAGGTAATTTATCCTGACTGCCCTTAACTCATCATTCTAAGTATCTGGTCTGGGGGCAGCCCTGATAGCAGACTCCATGAGTCTTGAAGACTCACCAGAGGAACTTTCTCCCCTCAGCCTCCTTTTCCTCTCTCTCTCTCCTCCTCTTCAATCTCCTCAGATGTCATCTTTCTTTTCCCTTTGTCACTCACAGACCTTTGTGACTGAGGGTGGAGAGAGCTTTGGCCTTCATTGCTTGTTGCAACATCTAAGCTCTGGCCAGAGAGAGGTTGAGAAGCACCTTCACCAGCAGGTGTCTCAATAGGAGTGTGGATCTCTGCAGCAGTTGATGATGGTGAGACAGGGGTCTCAGGTTCTGCCACTGGGCCTTCAGTCAAGGTTTCCCTATGAAACTACTCTTAGGGTCTGCCTCAACATCCAGTTGGCCGATGGGATTACCTGATTACCTAAGTCTCCTTCTTAAGCTGAACTCTGCAGTGATCCTGTTTGGATTCTTTGAGCCAGTCTGTCAGCTTGTCTTGATTTGCTTGGGTTGACAAGTGGCATGTTGACAAAATCCAGACCTTCATAGTAGTTCAAAGTCTGAAAATTGAAGACTTCTTGCTGTCCTTGAACTCTTATGATGATTAGGGCTTTTCTGATTTTGTCATACCTCCACCCAATGATATGATTGGAAGATGGTGAGGATGACATAGCCCTTGGTATCCCATCCTCAAACAGACTCTTTATGTAGGAGTCAGTGTAGTCCACATCAATGTGAATTTGAGGAGTTGCTGAGAATGCATAATTGCAAGTAAGGATGGTGAGTCCTCAATGTCCACTCTCTCTGAAGAACTCCCAGGTTCTGTGGCTGTAATAACTTTCTCCCCCTTTTTGGTAGCATCACCCACTTGCATAGGTGAGCTGGAAGATATGTCAACCACATTCACACGTTCTTGTGTTCCTGGTTGAGCACTTCTTAAGGATCTCCCACCTAGTTTTTCTTTAAGATATGAAATCTCAAGTTGCTAATCATTGATCTTGTTATGTAAGGTAGTCACCTAAGATTCAAGGTGACTGACCTTTGAGACTAAGTAGGTGCATGTTTTAGTCAGTTTGTGCACCTTTAGTCTCAGATTCCCCTCATCTTTATCAGAAGACTCATTGGGGGATGAGATGATTGGACCAAAGTCCTCTCTCTCACCACCAGTTTTAGATTTTTGGCTGCTGGTTTTTCTCTGCTCACTGGCAATCTCAGTTGATATTTCAGTGGGCTGAGTTACAATGGTTGAGGTCTTAATGATGTAATCACTTTCAGAAGTGAGAGCCTCTTCCATATGGACATCCTGAACAGGTTCTGAAGTGTCCACCTTAATTGTAAGTGACTGATGTGGAATAGATATAGGAGACTCAAGAGCATTCATCTCTCTTTGAGTAGGGGTAAAGAAGAGAGACTCATTATACTCACTGAAACCTAGATCTTCATCAATATAGAAGTCAAGGTGGGGAATTGGTTGGTTGAGATCTATAGGCTGGGGATGGTAACTGTCCCCTGAAGGTTGATCACTTGAGTGTTGAGACTCAGAGTGATGGCTTAAGGCACTTGGGCTAATGAGCTCATAAGGTTGAGCAAGAGGAACCTCAGCACTGATTCTTGAAGAGATGGGAGTGTGTGCTCCTCAGGAGAAGTGAGCGTTCCAGTGTCCACTTCTTCCTATATGGGTGAGTATATGGAAGCCTCCACAGACTGAATAGCCTGAGCAGGGGTTCGTTTGGATTTTATTTGGTAGGTGATGGTGATTTGAGGTTGTGTGGGTGGTTGGGAGGTAGCAGGTGTGGGCTCAACACTAGCTTGTGCTGCTAGGTTGTCACCTTGAGCAATGAGCTCGAACATTTTTGGGACAAGGGTTGTTTCTACCCCAGAGAAGCCATAGTGGGCTTTCTTAGTATTTTAAAAATGTCAGGCTTCATCTATCCAAATTTAAGAATGTTACCTGTTTCCCTCACTGTGAGCCTAGTCCACAGTTACGAATGTACTGGATATATCTAGGAAACATGTAATATTCTAAGGAGTCTAACTTAGCAAGTAGATTTTGTATAAACAAACTGAGAATACCTGAACTTGACCCCTGAACTATTTCATCGATTATGAAGGAGAGATCCTCAGGAATCTGGTCCTATCCACCATGCTTGTTTGATAAGTTGTGGATGACCACATGGAGCAGGAATCTCCATTGGGATGAGGCCTTCACTTTCCTAAAGGTCTTTACAGAGTAATCTCTCTCATATCCCATCTGCTCAATGGAATGATTGATAGCTTCCTTTGGGAAAAATACCTCACCTTCTTCATCATCCAGCGAAGATGCATGTTGATGATGGCCGGAGTGATGAAGACTGTTCTCCCTTGCACTGTGGCAGACAGTGCCTTCTCCCCATCCATAACAACCTCTTGGCAGGTTTTCCAGAATTCTAGCAGATGATCCTCATAGAGTGGAGGATCAATGGTTAGGGAGGTGAAGTAGTTAGAAAAATCTAAGAAACGACAAACCTTTGAGAAATGAGAATCTTTCTCAGAGCTTAACAGAGCAACCTGATTATGTTGTCTGTGTAGCTGCATGGTAAAGTTGGGATCATTTCTGTGAGCAAGGTTGGCCATTTTTGAGGTAGCTTAGAGATGAAGAAAGAAGGAAGAAAGAAATTTCAGAGAGAAATTTTGGGTTTTTAGGTTTGGAGGAAGAACAGATGATAGAAAGAGGGGGAAACCGTTGGCTTTATATGTGAGAGGGATTGAAGATAAAGTTTAATGAAGAGGATAAACTTTGAAATCCGGATGTCGGTCCCACCTCTGAAAAAGTAGTTTACTTTTTGCTCAAAAAGAAGTTTTCTTGGAAGTAAAAAAGCTTCCGAAGGGTTTTTATCTTCGGATGTTTTAATTAAAAAGCTTTCGAAGCTAAACTAACTTCGGAAGAATTTCTTGAGAGTTTCGAGAATTTTGCTTCGGAAGAGAAATTAAAACTTGAATGCTTTGTATATAAGACAACAAAGCTTCCGAGAGTTAATTTTGCTTCGGAAGTAAATGGTCCTTAAAAATAAGTAAGTGTCTAAAACAAGTATTTAAGCTTCGGAAGATAAATCTGAAAGCCCTTGCGAAGGTAAATTTCTTAGACAGTTATTTATTTTGAAGGCATGATTTGCTTCCGATGTTAAAAGCATAACTTCCTAAGTATCATAAATTTTCAAAAATCTAAGGAAAGTCTTCAAAAAGAAATTTTCATCCAAAGAAAACATGAGCTTATGAAAGTTATGAACTAGAAAACTTAGGACACACATATTTTAAGAAATAATAAGAATTAGTTTTAAGAAAAGCTCACTCAAAGTTAATCATCCCAATAGCTGATACAAGATATTTAAATATCTATTCATCAAAAGCCTTTGTAAACAGGTCACCATATTGTTCATCTGTGTGAACTTTGACTCTTAATCCCTTTCAATAGTTATCTCTTATTAAATGATACCTGATATTGATGTGCTTTGTCCTTGAGTGCTGCACAGGATTCTCTGTGATTGAGATAGCACTGTTGTCTATGTGAATGGGAGTCTCCTTGAAGTATAACCCATAATCTAGCATCTGATTCTGAATCCAAAGTACTTGAGCATAGCAGCTAGCAGCAACAATGTATTCAACTTCAGCAGTTGATGCAGAGACACAAGATTGTTTCTTGCATTGCCATGAGACAACCCTTCCACCAAGGAATTGACATCCCCCAGATGTAGACTTTGCAGTCATGTTGCAGCCACCATAATCACTATCTGTATAAGCATACAGATTGAAGTCAGGATTCTTAGGGTACCATAAACCAAGTGTTGAAGCACCTTTGAGGTATCTTAGAATCCTCTTGATAGTGATGACGTGAGACATCTTAGGGTTGGCTTGATATCTTGCATAGATGCATGTAGCAAACATAATATCAGGCCTGCTAGCAGTAAGATATATAAGAGACACAATCATAGCCCTATTTAAGTGCTCATCTACACACTCCCCCTCTAGATCAGGTCCAAGGGAGTGGTTTCTGGCTATGGGTGTCATAGCAATCTGACAATCAGTCATGTTGAACCTCTTGAGTATGTCCTGAACATACTTTGACTAACTTATGAAGATGCCATCTTCAACTTGCTTCACTTGAATTCCCAGAAAGAAGTTGAGTTCTCCTATGGCACTCATTCCAAATCTGTCTTTCATCAGCTTCTCAAAGTCTTTATAGAGCTTTGGATTAGTTGAACCAAAGATGATGTCATCCACATACACTTGGACTAGCAATATGTCATTTCCATGTCTTTTGAAGAAGAGAGTTCCATCTATAGCACCTCTCCTGTATCCATGTTTAGAAAGATACTCAGATAGTGTCTCATACCATTTCTTGGGTGCCTGATGTAGCCCATAGAGAGCTTTGTCAAGCTTGCAGACATAATCAGGATTATCAGGATCTACAAAACCAGGTGGTTGTTTGACATATACCTCTTCATTTATCACTTCATATAGAAAGGCACACTTCACATCAAGCTGAAAAACCTTGAAGTTCTTGGCTGCAGCAAATGCTAGGAATATCCTAACAGCTTTTAATCTTGCCACTGGAGCAAAGACATCAATGTAGTCAATCCCTTCTTCTTGTGTGTATCCTTGAACAACCAATCTAGCTTTGTTCTTCATGATGATGCCTCTATCATCTTTCTTATTCCTAAACACCCATTTGGTTCCAATGGTAGTCTTCCTAGAAGGAAGAGGACAAAGGTTCCAAACTTTCTGCCTTTTGAATTGAAGCAGCTCTTGTTGCATAGCTTCAACCCAAGTTCCATCTTTTAGAGCCTCATCAACTTTCTTTGGCTTTATCTGGGATAAGAAACAAAAGTGAAGACAAACATTTGCTTCATGGGTTTGTCCTCTTGTCCTTACCCCTGTGACAACATCTCCAATGATGTTTGTGGTGGGGTGAGACTTGTGGATCCTAAGCTGAGGGATCACAGCAAGTTGCTGAAAAAGATCTAAATTAGAGAAATTTAGATCTGGAATAGATGTTTCTCCCACCACATCAGCACACTTTTCAAGAGAGACTTGATCCAAGCAGTGTGTGACATCATTGATGTTCTCATCAATGGTGTGGTTAGTGGCATCAAGAAATTCTTGGTCACTGTCACCACCACCATTGTTGTCTTCCACAAATAAGGTGTTCTTATCTGGTTGTGGAGCCTCTGAGCTGGAATTTGAAGGCACCCTAGATGTACCAGCTGAGTTTGTCATTGTAGTGCTGATAGAAACCTTATTAGCAGAAGCAGTTCCAACTGGAGCTGAAGATGTATTACTTGAAGGTCTTCTTAGCTCAAATCTTGGATCAGGATCACCTATATTTAAATATTGTGCAGATCCTGAAACATTCTCACAAGATTTGTTAAAATAGTTGTTAACTAAGTCAAGATCAAATAACCAATCCGGACCAGAACCAGCAACACAGGGTGTGTGTTCATTGAAAGTCATATTGGCTAACTCCTCAACAACTCTAGTTCTGAGATTGTATACTCTGTAAGCCTTAGCTTGAGAAGAGTATCCAATAAAGTGTCCATCATTTGATTTCTTAGCAAACTTGGCAATTTGATCTTTGGTATTCAAGATGATGCAAGGACAACCAAATGACCTGAGAAAACCAATGAAAGGTTTCCTCTTGTGCCAAAGTTCATAAGGAGTCTTGCCATGAGTCTTAACTACTAAAACACAGTGGTCATCACTTGTAAAATCTTTCTTTGGCATTCTAGTTACCAAATCATGCTTAATTAATTTATTCATGTTCTTAAAGTTTACATGGCACATTCTTTTCCTGGGGGCTCTAAGCAGGATATGCTCATGAGGAATGACCACACGAGGCTTAAGAACAATGCACTCATGCTTACTAAAGAGCATGTTATGACTCTGATCACAAAATTGAGATACACTTGGAAGATTGTATGCAAGCTCCTTGACAAATTTACCTTTTCTATGCTGAGCTTACCATTTGTGACCTTGCCCCTTCCAGAAATGTAACCACCTTCATCTCTTCCAAAAGCAACTGGTCCTCCATCAGTCCTTTCAAAGTTCTGGAGTAGTGACCTATTGCCTGTCATGTGCCTGGAACAGCCACTGTCTATGATCCAGACATTTTTATTTGTCTTCAGCTGTCCCTACACAAAGAAAATGATTAGTTACATTTGGAAACCCAAGCCTTGCTTGTCTTGTGCTCATTTACAGAAGGTAATTCAACAATAATACATCCTATGGTTGTACTAGGAGGATCTTGAGCTATTGTTGATGGAGAAATCTCAGTCACTTGGTCTTTCTTAGACATCCACACCACCTTTGGAGTCTTGGACTTGACCTTTAAAACTTTGGAAGCTTTTGGAACTTTGGAATTTTTGATGAGTGATCCTTCGGAAGATTCTGCAGACACTGCAGCAGACTTTAGTGCTTCGGAAGAACTCCTTTCTTCCGAGACCAACTTCTCTTCCGAAGGTAATTTTCCACTTGCCTTCTTCTTAGTTTTGGTTGATGTCTTCAGTCCCTACCACTTTAAACCCTGCAGAGATGAAAAGTAGCCTTGATCTCTTGAGCCTTCCTTGAACTAGCAACATAGGGTGTGTGTTCATTAAATTCTTCTTGTTTCTGTTTAGAGTCAAAAGTAGCCTTGATCTTTTGAGCCTTCCTTGCCTTTCTTTTGCTCTTTCTGATCAAGTTCTTTCTCATGGACTTGGTCATCACAGTCTTCTTCTTCTCCTCAGAAGAATAGTGGCCCTTCTTGGAATCCTCCTCTTCACTCTTCTCAAAGGAATTCTTCACTATCTCTTCTTCATCCTCTTCACTCATAGGATCTATGAGAGGAAGCTCATCTTCACAAGTTCCACACCTAGGAGATCTTACAGACAAGATTGTGTATGGAGGAGATATCTCATTGGATCCCAGTCCCTGCTTGTTTTGATAGCACACTTTGTTGTTCAGGGATGAGGATATCATGTTCTTGAAGGTCTCTTCTTCAAGAACACTCTTTTCTACCCTAGCTTTGCTGACCACAAGCTCAGCCTGGCACTCAGTTAACTTGGTTATGAGATCTTTGATTTGAGTCCTAAAATCTGTGTGTTCATGTTTAAGAACTGAAATGGTTTTCTCAAGGTCCTCTATCTTCAGTTTATAATCATTTTCAGACTTTCTAAAATCAGATTTTCAAATGTTTAAGCAGTCAAGGTTAGATCTCATCTCCAGGTTATAGGACCTGTATCTATTAACTTTAGCAATGCATTCAGGAGTACAGAGATGTTCCAATACCTTGGCTTCATCATGATCTGCCATCAATGCTTGGTTAGCAGAAGCATGTTCCACCTGAAAGCTCCAATCAAAGCCTCCTTCTTCAACAGCAACAACAGCTTATTGTTTTGACTTCTCATTCTGGAGAGCTTTGTCAGTGTAGTTTGGTATGGACTGTGTTTGACCACCATTTGCTCTAGGTGCCTTACACTCTCTAGCAAAGTGGCCTATCAAGTTACATTTGTAACACTTGACTTTGCCTTTGTCTAGGCCAAACTTTCTACAGGTTGCATTGCTTGGAAACTTCCTTCTAGTCCTCTTCTAGAACTTCTTGGCTCTGTGAGTGAGAAGAGCTATCTGCTGGACTATTTCCATGTATTCCAGATCATCTGGATGAATACAGTCCAGGTCTTCAATAGTGAAAAGAGAGTTGCCACAGCTTTCATCAGAAGACATAAAAGCTTGAGAAGAGCTTGTCTCTTGGAATGGGCTTCCTTGAGTGTAGTTCTCTCTTGTTGTCTCTAGGAAGGTGATGAAAGGACCCTTGGTGAGTTGTCAGGGTAGCATATGAGATGATGTTTGGCTTCTATGCTATCCTTTTCAACCACATGTAGGGCTAAACCCATTTGATTGTTGGAGTTGCCAGATGAACCTTGCATGTTCATCTCCATCTGGTAGCCACTGAGAATCACATATAACTTTGTCAGAGTAAGAGTTTTGAGATTTTCAGTTCTCTTGATCACCACACAGTAGTGTGTCCATTGCCTAGGAAGTGAGGACATGAACTTCCTTACAATGTCTCTATTCTCAAGAGAAACTCCTCCATCCACTAGAGTATCTACAATATCAACATACCTGAAGTACTGCTGAGTCATGGTTTAACCTGTTTTGAAGGTAAAGTTTTCAAACTGCTACTTCAGACATCCTTTTTGTTCTCCTTGGCTTCAGAGGAACCCTCATACATCAGTTTCAGTGCATCCCACAGCTGCTTGGCTGTTTTGCACTTCTTGAAACCTCTGTACACAGAGTTTGGAAGGGCAGTTTGAAGGGCTGTCATGGCTTTTCTTTCAATCTCTACTCTCTTCCTATCTTCATCAGAGTAGTTTGCCACGTCTTTCGGGATCATACCAGCACCAGTTTCAGAAGAGGTGCTCGGTATGAAAGGTCCATTCTCAATAGACTCCCACATTCTTGAATCAAGAGACCTGATGAACCTTCCATTCTCAAACACCAGGTATCAACTCATCAAGAGTGATCAATGGCGACTTGTTCATGGTTCTAGTTTCCATATCAGTCTTGGAAATGGTTGTCATTTGAAAAGTTTAGTATTTGTGTGTGTGAGGGATCTTAAGATGGTGAGATCTTATATCAGGTGCCTGAATGCTCTGATACCAATGCGGGACCGTTGAAGGGGGTCAGTTACAACATAACAACACAAAGAGAAGATTAACTAAATCTTAATCAAACAGTAAACTGGATTAACCAAGGTAAGACACTAAGGACACAAGTAATATAAGAGACAGAACACAAAGAACACAAGTATATGGTTTTCAAGAATGCAGTATATTTCTTTCTCTATGTTCTATTACAAGTGTTACAAAAGCATATATAAAAGATACAAGAACATGAGATACTTATACTACATCCTACAACCGGCTATACTTTGAAATCCAGCTGGATACAGTTGACTAGACACAAAACAAAATCAATTGTAGAGTCAAAAGGTAGATTGCCTTTTGACTTGTGACTATGACATGCCATAGCTCACATCCTTATCTATTTCAAAAAGGATAAAGTACATGAAGTAGAAAGTTACAGACTCAAGACCCCAATGTACGTTACCAAAAGCATGGACCTTTACACCAACTCATGTAAGTTGGTGACCTTACAGAGGTGCAACGGAAAGGTGTCCAGCTTTATGGAAAAGTACATCAGATAAAGCATGTATTAAAAGTCTTCGAAAGAAATTTGTCTTCATGAGTTGAAGCTTCGGAAGACTTTGTCTCTGAGGCTTCGAAAGACTTTGTCTCTAAGGCTTCGGAAGACTTTGTCTCTGAGGCTTCGGAAGACTTCATATTTGGCTTCGGAAGATATTGGTCTTGGCTTTGGAAGATTTTACACTTGTTCAAGCATTCTTCTTAATCTCTACAGGACCTAATGTAATTAGCTTGGTTAAAGGCTACTACTTATGTTTCCCTAAGTTGTTTGTTCAAAAGGTCTATCTTTTCTTTGTAACTATGCTCATTTTGTTTTAACACTCTGTTAGCTTCAGTGCACAGTTCCAAGTCCTTTACTAGGTTATCATTATGATCTAATAACCTAGCAAATTTTAAATCAATGCTTTTCTTAAATTTATTACAATCAGAACAAGCATGATTATTAAAAAGTTGGTCAGTAGTACTTACCTAAGGGATTCTGATGAATCAGCCATCAATGCAAAATCTGATGTTTCTAGAGCTGGTGTTAGGATCAGTGATCTATGTTTGATTGATTAGAGAGTATAGCAGCGGAAATCGAACAATGAATTAGCCAATTCACAAGAACGAGACGATATTCAATGAAGAACAAAGACGGTTATAGAGAGAGAATTTCTGCAAATATATTTCATTCAATATTTGCTTTCGTGGTAACAGAATGTCACAATTACAATTAGGTCGACACCTTTTATATAAGAGATGTGACGTCTGCTGATGTCACTTGATAGTGACACTAACAGATTTATTACAACTGAAACACAACTACTGAAGATGTCAAAACAGCTGACATCTCCTTACAAAAATGCTAAGTGTTATCAGTTGTTATAACTACTGAAAAACATAAAACTACTGAAACTACAACGACTGAAGAACAAGCTCTTCAATCGTTTTACAAAACTACTGAAAGTAAAAATATAAACCTACTGATATCAAACTACTGAAGAAGTATTCTTCAGCAGTTGTGACAAACTACTGAAACTTCAGTAGTTGGTCTTCAGACTTGAACTTCAGATGTTTCATCAGCTGATGACTTCAGTAGATATCATCATCTGATGTCTTCAGTCTTTGTCTTCAGACTTTGTACATCAATTGTTGATCTTCAGCACTTGTAAACTCTTCAGCTGTTGTACTTCAGTACTTTGGTCTTCAGCTTCAGCACTTGTGTTCTTCAGCTGTTCAGCTTCAGTACTTGTGTTCTTCAGCTGTTCAGCTTCAGTTTTGTGTTCTTCAACTGTTCAGCTTCAATACTTGTGTTCTTCAGCTGTTGTACCTCAGCACTTTAGTTCTTCAGCTGTTGAAGTCTTCAGCACTTGATCTTCAGCTGTTGAAGTCTTCAGCACTTGTCAAACTGCTGATGAAGCTTTTAGCAGTTGTTGTGATACCATGTGGGACTTAGAGGTTTTCTGATCTTGGCTCATTGGTTCTTTTGGTCCAACAAACTCCCCCTGAACCAATGCAGCCAAAACCTCTAATTTATTTATTATCCCACTTATTGTTGGCAAAAAGGTTGGTCTTTTTCCTTCTTGATCAGTAAAGAAGATGACCCATATAAGCTCCGGCATGGGAAGAAGTCTCTGATATTTGTTTGGCAAGCTATGAATGAGAACTCTATTTTGGGAAACTGGACACAGAGTTGTTATCCATTCATGAGATCTACTTCCCGTGTATGAGCCTGTAGGACTCTCTGGTGTAGGACTCTCTGGTGTAGGCTCTGAGAAACATGATTTTTTCTTCCATGGTCAGGTTCTCGGCTTCACCATCAAATAATCCTTCTCGCCCATACAGCTCTGAGATGTACTTGGCCTGTTTGCTGTTTTTGAGCTCAACTGTTGTAATTTGTCTATATGCAAACTCATCAGGATGATTCCTTTCGAGTAACAGACTAAGCTCATTCTGTTTGAAGTTCTCAAGCCTCTTGTAGACTAGCCCCTTTTTAATAATTATGTTCTCTAGCATCTTCTGGGGTGGTTGTTTAGTCTCGTAGGCTTTCTTGAAATCTTCAACAATCTCCCAGGGTGATACTACAAGGGCCACTGTGATCTCTTCATCTATGATCCTCTTGACTTGACCCTTGTATCTCGAAGGAATGTCTTTCTTACAATCCTGTGAGCCACCCTTGGATCAGGCCATACTCTCAGCCTTTCCTTCTGATATTGAAATGTGTTGGCGAGAGTGTACAATCTCAGAGCTTCTTTCTTCATACTGATAATTGATGAGGAGGCAGCATAGGTTTTGTCAATGCTTTTCAGCATTTCATCATCATGAATCTTTTGCTGCTCCTCTTCTTCAATTTTTACTCTCACAACATCCATCTGTGAGGTGGGAGTGATGGGCATAGGTTTGGCTTTCGCCAGTGTTAGGACTGCAAACAGAGGCATCCTATCTTCTTCCACATCATCCTCTTCTTCTTCTTCTTCTTCTAGCCTTAACACCCTTCTCTTCTTCTTCTTAGGTGCATCATCGGCAGTTGGTTTAGATGGTGAGGGAGTTGGTTTTGTGGGTTGTGATTGTGGTTGTTTGGATTTGGGCTTTGAGATTGGTTTGGAGATTTGGGGTAGGCTGGTTTTGAGTGGTGGAAGGGAAGGTTGTTCCAGCATTTTGGTTTTGAGTTTAGCCTTTGTAAGTTTTGCCATTTCAAACCTTTTTCCAGCCCCGGCCTCATCAAGGGCTTCAATGATAATCCCCTTGTGGAATTGCTCAGACAGACAGATTCTGGTGGCTATAGCCAGAATACTGTCTCTGGTCCCGCGCGAATCTCCATCAAAGATCTTCCTAAGTATTTGGCAATAAAACGGATCATGATCTCCAATCTCTCCTTTTCAAGTGCATCAAACCCAGCCCATCGGGTTTGAATCTCCTCCACTTCCAACTTCTGATTTCACTATCTAATGTGGCTGTATCAAAACCTTGCCTGAAGAGTTGCTCAATGATTTATCCATGATCGGCTGTGTGTATCATCAGCATCTTTTACCAGCTCTTCCAAGGATTTTTTTCAGCAGTAGGTTGATCATCAGCACTTTTCTTTCGTTTATAGGTGATCAGTTGTTGCTTTTGTTTTTCCAACTCTTGGGCTTGCTCTTGGGCCTTCTCATCCTCTGTTCTTTTCCTCTTCTTTTCTTTCACTGCAGTACTCTCCCTCTTTTTGGATGCATTGGTGGTAGGGGTTTGTACAGCAGAAAGTGTCTTTTGCACAGCAGCATCAATCAATGGTTGTAAAGTTGAGGAAAGCCTCTCATCAATGGCTTTAGTCACAATGTCAGTGATTATGGGTGTGATGAGAGGAGGGAATTTGAAAACATCAACTATTTGCTCAGGAGGGTTCTGTTCCTGAGAAATAGTGCCAGAAGCAGAGGCAGGTGGCTGAGTTGTTGGGAAGGCTCAGTGTTTGGGAACCTTCAACTGAAGGTGCCATCTGTGGGTTTGTAAGGCAGATGGTCTTCTCCTTGAGAGAGTTGGTCAAGTAGGTTTTGCAGCCTACTGACTTCCTCCGCAGGATTGTGTTCTGGGCAAGAACATTGTAGAAAAAGCCCAGGTCATCATCAGCAGAAGCTGAATCACCTGACCTCCTGCTTGAGCAGGATGTACATGCAGGGGTAGACCAGTTGTAGCATGTGCCCCTTTGTCTTGGTACTGGGGACTTCCAGCCTCAGGACTATGTCCATCATCAGCTGTTGCCTCTAGTGAGGTCTTAGCAATGTTACCAGCCGCATTCTGATCATGTGCTGATGCAGAAGAGGTGGCAGCCTCACTAGATATTCTAATCTCCTATCTACACCAGGAGATAGAATTTGTAAAACCCCTGTGCTGTGGGTTGTCAGAAACATGTTGATCCTTTCCTCAATGTCTGTGGTTCTCCCTGGTGGTGGGAATTGGGGAGGAGGAGAGGCATGCAACTGAGTCAGCACGTTTGCAATAAGATGTTGGACTTTGGGGGGCGGTTGCATGGGGTGAAGGGATAGAAGCAGTGTGCACCTGGGGAGGAAGGTGCTCTTCAATGGCAATCCCCTCAAGTGAGGAAGATCCCAGATGTGTGGGTACCCCTTGTGTGGTTGCTTCAGGCTCCTGTTGAGAGGAATCCTGAGGGCTATGGCTGGAAGAGTCCTGATATCCACTAGGGGGTTATAACCAGTGGATATATCCTGCGTTGTTTTGTTGCAGGGGCATCCTCAGGGGACTCATTTCCTGAGTAGCCATTTGGGTGTTTTTTTGGTGGGTTTGGTGGGGACTTTGGTTGATGGAGGAAGCTGTGGGTTCCTGTGCTTGGGCTTTAGCATTCGGGCAGCTTCTTTGAGTGTAAGGTCGGAGTTGTGCCTGGAGTATACCTCAGCCAAAACAGCTGGTGCAGGGACTCCAAGGCCAACAAGGCCATCAGATTTTAGCATCCAAAATAATGGCCATCAGAAACCTGGGATATAATGCCCATCGGTTGCCACAGGTTTCTGAGCCAGTTTTTATTTCTAGGAAAACAATTTCAGAAAAATTTAACGGTTGGTGTTCTAGAATAGAATACAATACCTGTTGCCAGTGGGATGACATTTGATCCCAAGAAGATGTCTTGGAGGCTAAGCAGACATTTACCATGTGAAAAATAAGTTTCTCAGCGTCATGGAAATGTTTCTTTAGAACGGTTGTAGCTCGAAGATCACCTTCATACCCATGATTGATAAAGGACATATCGGTATGCCCTTTGGGTATGCAGTCACAGCGGTGGAATCGGTAGATGTAATGCCTGACGAATAATGTCGCGGTAACGACCACTGGTTTCTGGTTGATAAGGGACCGAACAGAGATCTGACCGGTAGACTCATCGGTATGAACAGAAGCATTTGACCAGAATGACTGAGGGATTCAGGGTAAATGGTTGGATTCAGAGAAAGGCTGTGCGATACGGGGAATCCACCATTAAGTCAATGGCATTATCATATTTGTTCCAGAAAGCCGACTTTGTAAGGTAAGCAACGCAGTTGTGTGTTGTTTCAGACTCATGGTCGCCATGTTCGAGAGAGAGGTTCAGAAAATAACGCTAATGAAACATCAGAGAAGAGGACAGTATTTATAGGGTAGGGTGAGAAAAGGACTGAAGGGTTTGGTGTTAGTCATCAGTAGTTTTAAACTGACTTGACATGGTATTACCCTATCAGACGTTGAAACAGCTGAAGTCGTGGTGTTAGGCATCAGTAGTTAGAAAACTACTGAAAGTCGTGGTTTTGACTTCAGATGATGAAACAACTGAGGACTTGGTGTTGTCATCAGTAGTTGTGAAACTACTGAAGACAGTGGTTTTGTCATCAGTTGTTGTAAACAGCTGAAGACTTGGTATTAGTCATCAGTAGTTATAAAACTAGTGAAGACATGGTTTTGCTTCAGTTGTTTAGAATGAAACAGCAGTTTTTGAAACAACTGAAGAGAGAAAGTTCTCTTCAGTAGTTTTCGTCAATTCATAGCCTTTCAGCTGTTTCATACTGTCCTCAACACTTACTCATCAGACTTTGCATCTGCTTTTCAGGTGTTTCATAGGACGTCAGTACTTATCTGTTTGTACTGATTTCAGTAGTTGTATTACATCAGTAGTTGTAACTACATCAGTAGTTGTAACTACATCAGTAGTTTGGAACGATAAAGTACTTCAGTACTTGTGAGGCATTTAGCCATCAGTAGTTATAAAACTACTGAAGGTGAAAGGACTCATCAGTACTTATATGTGACATGGGTACCAATGATCACCAGTAATTATTACTGAAATCATCAGTAGTTGTCACTTATTCTAGCTGCAGCATACCAAGCCTTAACACAAGGTTTTGGAAAGTAGAACTATCCAAAGGCTTAGTAAAAATATCTGCAAGCTCATTGCACTAGGCACAAACTTAGGATCAATCAGACCTTTTTCAAAGCAATCCCGTATAAAATGATGTCTGATCGCTATATGTTTGGTCCTAGAGTGCTGGATGGATTTTTGACAATACACAGAGCTGAAGCACTATCCATTAATAATGGAGTCTTAGTCTCTGTAATGCCATAATCCAGAAGCTGGTTCTGAAGCCAGAGTACCTGAGAAGTACAACTTGCAGCAGCAATGTACTCGGCCTCAGCAGTTGATGTAGCAACAGATGTTTGTTTCTTACTCTGCCAAGAAATCAAACAGTTGCCTAGGAATTGACAACCACCAGAAGTTGACTTCCTAGTTAACTTGCACCCTGCATAGTCACTATCTAAAAAAGCAACTAATTTGCAAGAGTGTCCAGTGGAGTACCATAAACCCATAGATGTGTACCTTGCAAATATCTAAAGATTCTCTTGACTGCAATCAAATGAGACTCTTTAGGAGCAGCCTGAAATCTAGCACAAACACATGTAGCAAACATAATATCTGGTCTAGAAGCTGTTAAATACATCAAGGACCCAATCATACATCTGTAAAGCGTTTCATCAATAGCTTTACCTTTCTGATCAGCATCCAGTTGTGTGGTGTTGCACATGGGAGTAGAACAGGGCTTACAGTTTTGTAAATCAAACTTATTCAAAAGATCTTTTGTATATTTTGACTGATGAATAAAGATTCCATCAGCCTTTTGTTGATTTGCAAGCCTAGAAAGAACTGTAATTCTCCCATTGCACTCATTTCAAACCTCTTTTTCATTAATGTTGTAAAATCATCACACAAATGGGGATCAGAGGATGCAAAAATGATATCATCAACATAAATCTGAACAAGTAGCTTATGCTGATCCACCTTCTTAATAAACAAAGTTTTATCAATGGAGCCTCTAGTGAAATTATTCTTAAGAAGAAAAGTAGAGAGTGTCTCATACCAGGCTCTAGGAGCTTGTTTCAACCCATAAAGAGCCTTATCAAGTTTATACACCCATTCAAGATGTTTATTATCCTTAAAGCCTGGTGGTTGACACACATAAACTTCTTCCTTTATTTTACCATATAAAAATGCACTTTTGACATCCATTTGAAAAACTTTAAGATTGTGGAAGCAGCATAGGCTAAGAACAATCTGATTGCCTCTAGTCTGGCTACAGGGGCAAAGGTTTCATCATAGTCAATACCTTCTTCTTGTGAAAACCCCTGTACAACCAGTCTAGCCTTGTTCTTAACAATTAGCCATTTTCATCAGTTTTGTTCCTAAACACCCATTTAGTGCCTATTGCACACTTACCTGGGGGAAGAGGAACCAGTTCCCACACTTGCTGTTTCTTGAACTGAAGTAGCTCAAGCTGCATAGCTTCAACCCATCCATTGTCTCTCAAAGCAACATGGTAGTTCTTTGGCTCTAGCTGACTGATGAAGAGAGCATAGAAGCAAAAGTTAGACAATTGACTTCTTTGAAACACCAGCATTGATATCACCAATAATCTGAGACATGGGGTGATTCTCAGTTCTTGATAAACAATGAGATCTGTGCAAGTGTTTGTAGAACCTTCAGCAGCAGCAGATGTTGATGTAGACTCTTGAAACCAAGAATTAGATGGTAACTCAAAAGATGTAGAGGTAACAGAGATCTCATCAGCATTTGTTGTAGATGGAACTGCTGAAGCTACAGGAACATCAAGTTAGCAGACACAGGCAGTTGGTCACTAAACTTGAATAGGTGAGTATTGATATTATCATCATCATCATCATCAATACCACCAGGTGGAAGACATGCTGCAGAAGATGATTTATCCACAGGATCTGCAACAGCTGGAGGTTGATAGGGAACATATTGCAGTATGTCCAAATCAAACAACTCCACAGGGTTTTGTGGAATCTTGTCCAAAGGAGATTCATTAAACTTCACATGCAAAGTCTCTTCAACTATCTTTGTTCGGCAGTTGAAGACTCTGTATGCCTTGCAAGCAGATGAATAACCAACAAAATACCCTGCATCCACCTTAGGATCAAATTTATGGAGTTGATCCTTTGTGTTGAGAATAAAACAGGGGCACCCAAATGCTTTGAAAAATGAAATTAGAGGAGCCAAGTGATGGAGAACTTCATATGGAGTCTTCATCAACCTCTGATTTACTAAACTCTATTTGCACATAGCAAGCTGTGTTAACAGCTTCAGCCCAAAAGGTCAGTGGCAAACCAGAGTCAGCCAGCATGGACCTTGCAGCTTCAATTAGGGTCCTGTTCTTTCTCTCCACTACTCCATTTTGTTCTGGAGTCCTTGGGATGCTAAACTGCCTTTTGATTCCCTTTGATAGATAGAAGTCATCAAGTGTATGGTTTCTGAATTCAGTGCCATTGTCACTCCTAATACACTTGACTGGGAGGGAATACCGCTTCACAATATACAACACAAAGTGAATAATCTTCTGAGCAACCTCATCCTTTGAATGTAGAAAGAAAGTCCATACAAATCTGGAGTAATCATCCACAATTACCAGACAGTATTTCTTCTTTGCCATGCTCATTACTCTCACAGGACCAAATAGATCCATATGCAGTAATTGCAAGCAGGCAGTGGACTTAGGCTCTTCAATAGGAGGGAATGAGACTTTGTGCTGTTTTCCTTTTAAACAAGCAGTGCAGGTTCATCACAGTGGAACTCCTTTATTGGTAAGCCTCTGACTAAACTATGTGGGTAAGCTGATTCATGTTTTTGAAATTAACATGACCCAGCCTTCTGTGCCACAGTTTAGATTCTTGAGAAAAGGCTTTGGAAAATAGGCAAGGATTGCCTCTGAGATCTATTTTCTTGGAAAGATCTAAGGCATACACTCTTCCTGTCCTGTTGGCTCTCAGGAGAGTGTGATCATCCAACACTTATCAATCAAATGCAGAACTTGGATGACAGAATCCTACAGTTCTGACTGGTGAAAAGAGCAACATGGCCTTTATCACACATTTGACTGACACTCAAGAGATTGTACTTGAGATTTTCCACATGATTAACATCATCAAACTTGATTTCTCCATTGGAGACAAAGCCTTTTTCCAATGATGTAACCCTAGCATCATTGCCAAAAGAAACAAAGCCTTCTTTCCTTGAGAGTAGTCATGAAGAAGAGAACTGTTCCCAGTCATGTGCATAGATCCCACTGTCTACATACCACATGCTACTTTGGCATGTTGAAGAACCCTGCAATAATAAACAATCAGTTAGTTTTAGAGACCCAAACCTTTTGGTTTTGGGCCTGGTCTCATCAACAGATGGTAAACTAACAGGTTTATTAGTAACAACAGCTTGAGAGGAAGAAGATGGTGAAGAAGAGGAATCCTTTGGCTTGGATCTCCTTTTCTGTGGTTTCAACATAGGAGCATCTAATTGGTTAACTCTACCCAACAGATGTTGAACCATCATAACCAGCTGTGTCTGATTTTGTGACAAAGCTTTCAGCTCATCAGACACATTGCCAGTGGAGTTTGATAAGTTCCTATGTTGCATCTTCTTCTTCTGAGCACTCTCAGCTGTCACCTGTTTAACCCTTCCTTTTTGGATTTCTTTGAGGACTTAAGGGTTATAGGATTTGATGTTGCTGATACAAATGTGGTCTCAAACTCAGTTTTCATTTTTACCATTTTCTCTTTAATTTCTTCTTTTGTTTGAGTTTGGAACCTCTTTTGTACCAGCAATCATCTGTAAGATGATTGAACAAACACATACTTCACATGGTTTCTCTTCATCTTAGGTTGATCATCAACTAAAGAGGGTGAAGCAACTGAAGACTTGTTCTTCAGTGCTTTGGAAGCATTGTTTGCTTTCTTGACTACCTCTTTAGTAGTCTTCAAACTCTTTCTACTGACAGTTTTCTTCTCTCAGTACTGACAGTAGTTGGAGTTTGAACTTCAGGTGTTAATTCCTGCTCTCTAGTCCTTTCAGGACTTTTAGAATTAACTCCTGAGTTGATCAACTCATTGATCATGTGAGTGTCAGCAGTGGAACCATCAACATTAGCTGATAAGTTCTTAGAGGGCTTGGTGCTGACTTCTACTTCTGATTGTGCTGTATCAGAAAGTAGATCACATGATGAGATGGATTGGTTATTACTCTCACCATCAAATCTACTTCTGCTCTTGGAGTAAAATCTGTAGGTGGAGCAGTGTGATTGTAACCAATGCCAAACTTCACATTGGAAGCAGATTGCTTACTAAGAAGCATTTCAAAACCTTTGCATGATTGTACCCATCTATCACACTCTACCTGGGTAACTGCAAGGGTTTCTTTGAGATCTTTATACTTCTCAAGAAGTATCTCTTCCCTAGCCTTATCATCAGTTATTTGGCATTTCAGTTTGTAGATCTCATTATTTTTATCATTAAGCACAGACTCAAACTCAGCTTTGCTTTTGGAAATTATTGTTCTAGCTCAATGTTCTTGTTGATTAAAGCTACATTGCTTCTCTAATAGATGCAAATGCTGCTATGCATGGTTGAGAACATAATTTGGCTTTTGCCTCAGAGGATACCTGTGATACCTTTGATGTACAGGAATTTGTGGATGAAGTATCAGCAGAATCCAAAGCATAAGAGCCAAATTTCCAAGGGACTTTCACCACCATGTTGACCAGCACCTGAGAACAGTTGCTCATGACCAGACAAGTCATCTGGTAAACTGCTCTAGTCAACAACTCCTGGGGTGAAGAAGCTTTGTGTTGAGGTGAGTTTTGTTGATGAGATTGGGAAGGTGTGGTTCAGGCAATGCTTGTGGTTGTTGTGCAATTGGAGCTTGAACAGGATTTGTTGAGGCACATAATAGTAGGGATAAGGATATGACATTTGACCCTGGGAACAAAGTATGCAGGAGATCTAGGATGTGAATGATGACCAGAACCAGCAGGATGCTGCCCTCTGTATTGTGGACTAGTACTAGGAAAGTCACAAAGGGTGCAGAAGAGTTAGATCCAGTTGATCTACACTCTCTTGCAAAGTGTCCTAGCCTTTGGCATTTGTGACACCTCAACTTACTCTTGTCAAAACCAACTTTGGTTTTGCCAGAGAGTCCAGGAAATTTCCTGCCAGTTCTCTTATAGAACTTCTGAGATCTGATATTAATCAATGCCATTTGGCTTAGAATATCCATCTCTTCTAGATCATCATCAGCAATTCCTTTCAGATCATCCATAATGAAGCATGAATTGTCACTATTACTACCAAAATGACTCTCAATACCAACAAATGCATGATCAGAAATATTTGTAGAGAAATCAATATGCTCATCATAATTGCTTTCAGATGCAGCATATTCTGACTCATGACCAACCAAGGCACTGTTGCCTGGTACAAAGTCATCAGTGAGCTTTCCTGATGAGGACAGTTTCCCTTCTGCTCTATCTTCTTTCAAATGTAAGCAGTTTCCCATGAAGTTAGGTGAGAGATAGGCCTTCCAGATTTGCACTGGAGCGTAGGACAATAGTGTATGTGTCCCATCTCTCAGGCAGTGATCTGAGGACCTGTTGTTCATCTGGCTATTGGTGTATTCCTGTTTCACCATTTTCAGCTCAGAGATCAAGCAGAAAAAACGCTCAAACTGTTGAGTCAGTGTCTCACCCTTCCTATGAGAGAATGTCTCATATTGTTGGGCAAGGATCTCTATTGTTTGCTAAGACCTCATCTGTGCCACCGAATGTTCCTTCAGGGCATTCCAGAGATTATGAGCAGTTTCATGATGCATAAGCCCTGAATAGATTTCATTAGGCAGTGCCATGGCCAGAATTCCATGGGCTTTAGCATCAATCTCAAATAGTTTCCGATTTCATCAGAGTATTGTTCCTGCTTCTTCGGAACCATTGATTGGTTTCCGGATTGTTCACCATAGGCTTATGTGGTCCATGTACCACAGATGTCCAACAACCTGAACTGTTAACAGACAGGTGATGAAGCATTCTTCGTTGCCATATGTTATACTCGGTCCTAACCAGCATCGGAGGCTTGGTTGAGGAACCGGTATTGTGAGGATCATTAGAAGGAGTCGTCATCTTAGATTCAATAAAATTCGGTTAAGCTAAAGCAGATTTAGCACAAAACGCAACAACCAATTGAACCAGAAGATCTCAAAATAAATGAACGAAAGCGATAGAAATTCAATAATCTATAACCAGTTCTTGCGAATACGCTAATTCAATCAAACACAGATATCAATTAGCAGTTTCAATGATCAATGTTAGATCGATCAATGATTAACCTGCTCTGATACCACTTGTTAGGATCAGTGATCTATGTTTGATTGATTAGAGAGTATAGCAGCGGAAATCGAACAATGAATTAGCCAATTCACAAGAACGAGACGATATTCAATGAAGAACAAAGACGGTTATAGAGAGAGAATTTCTGCAAATATATTTCATTCAATATTCTCTTTCGTGGTAACAGAATGTCACAATTACAATTAGGTCGACACCTCTTATATAAGAGATGTGACGTCTACTGATGTCACTTGATAGTGACAACTAATAGATTTATTACAACTGAAACACAACTACTGAAGATGTCAAAACAGCTGACATCTCCTTACAAAAATGCTAAGTGTTATCAGTTGTTATAACTACTAAAAACATAAAACTACTGAAACTACAACAACTGAACAACAAGCTCTTCAGTCGTTTTACAAAACTACTGAAAGTAAAAATATAAAACTACTGATATCACAACTACTGAAGAAGTATTCTTCAGCAGTTGTGACAAACTACTGAAACTTCAGTAGTTGGTCTTCAGACTTGAACTTCAGATGTTTCATCAGCTAATGACTTCAGTAGATATCATCAACTGATGTCTTCAGTCTTTGTCTTCAGACTTGTACATCAGTTGTTGATCTTCAGCACTTGTAAACTCTTCAGCTGTTGTACTTCAGTACTTTGGTCTTCAGCTTCAGCACTTGTGTTCTTCATGTTCAGCTTCAGCACTTGTGTTCTTCAGCTGTTCAGCTTCAGCACTTGTGTTCTTCAGCTGTTCAGCTTCAGCACTTGTTTTTTCAGCTGTTCAGCTTTAGTACTTGTGTTCTTCAGCTATTGTACCTCAGCACTTTAGTCTTCAGCTGTTGAAGTCTTCAGCACTTGATCTTCAGCTGTTGAAGTCTTCAGCACTTGTCAAACTGCTGATGAAGCTTTCAGCAGTTGTTGTGATACCATGTGGGATATAGAGGTTTTCTGATCTTGGCTCATTGGTTCTTTTGTCCAACATGGTGATTCTGACGTTGTCGTAGTTTTCCCTTCTTCAGGTAGGTAGATGACCACTGGTGCAGTCTCTTTTGAGTTTGACATCGTAAGTCGACTGCAATATCTCCTTCACTGGCAGAGTCATCATTATATCCTCCACACTAGCGATATTAGATTCTCCGGTGAGACAAACTGAAAGCTCTAGTCTGTCTTCATCATCATGAGCAGTCAAGGCTTTGGGATCCTTGCTTGATAAAGTAGGGCTGCTAGTGGGTTTCTCCTGACGATTGAAGGAGGAGAAAGGATCCCATTGCCAGTCTTCTTTGGCTTCACACACTCCCTTTTGAAGTGCCCTTTCTCTCCGCAGTTGAAGCAGGTTACCTTGGATTTATTAAAGTCGAAGATAGTGTTTAGTTGCAATCAAATTTTATACGGTCTTTTTGACAAACTTCTTAGCTCTCCGGATAGTACTTGCTAAGGCCCACATTATGTCCATCCGCTCCAACTCTGTCTCATCCACCTGCTCATAATCCTCATCTGCTAGATGGCAGTTCCCATTTTATCAGCAATTAGTCCATCATAGAAGTGGACTACTGCAACTAAGAGATCCATGTGCTCTTTAGTTACCTCAACTGTCACATTGCTGAAGTTCTCGTATCTAGCTTTGCTGCATTTGCTTCAGGTGCAATGTATTGGGTACCAAACGACCCTGACGTTTCTGACCCTAAAGTAGAGGCTGGTGAAGGACCAGACGAGCTTGATGCAAAAGCTTTCTGAAGTGGTGCTCCAGATGTTATGGCTTGAGGAGTCGCGTTGTACAACACTGGATTCTGATCATAAGAAGACTTTTGAGCTCTATACTTCATCCTTAGTTCTTCTTCTCTTAGTTTCAGAATGAAGTCATTTATATCTAACTTCATTAGCATACCATTCTGTCTGAGATTGGAGACAAATGACACCCATTTCTCCGGCAGCCCGTCTGCAAAGTTGGACACTTTGTCCTCCATTGACGTCGATACTCCATGAGTGTGCATCTCACTCATCAAGTGGTAGAATCTATTAATAACATCATCTAGGATTTCTTTGCCCAACGAGGAGAAGTTATCAAACTCCTTCTTTAAAGCCTTAGCCTTTATGGCCTTCAATGATGCATTTCTGTCATATCTTTTCTCCAATGCATCCCATAGTTTCTTTGCTTGTGTATATTCCGAGAATTGATGGAAAATATCCTTCGGAATTCACTGTGTAAGCAAAGCATAAACTTTCTTTTCGGCATTGTATTTCCCCTTTTGACCGTCAATCATGCCTCCCAGTGTGAGTTTGACACCATTAGCTCCTACCGGCGTGCTGTACCCCATCTCTATAGACTCCCACAGATTTGGATCCACTCCATTTAAGTAGATCTCGAAACGTTGTTTCCATTGTGGATATTCATCTAACATGATTAGCTTTGGGGGCTTGTTGTGATTCCCTACTTCATTCTCCAGTAGCAGTAAGTTTTGTATACATGAGTCTCTCCCTGCTGTGAATGCTGAGTATTGGTCTTTCATTGCTATTAACTTTAACTTTAAACCAAACTGTTGGATTAGTGCGAATGAAGGTGTGCGATTGGGCTATTCGGGTGATTGAACTATGCGGATGGTTCAATCGTGCGACTGAACTAATGCGGATGACTCAGTCAGCCGAATGAACTAATGCGGTTGAACAATGCGAATAGTCTTCTCAGTCGAATGAATGAAAGTGCGACTGAGTCCAATCATGCGTATGGGGAATGCGTATGACCTCAGTCGTGTGATTGAGTCAATTGTGCGACTGAACCTGCTGGATTTTGAAAATTTGTAGGTTTAACATGTTTGAACACAAAAACAAGAATTTTTGCTAACCCTAATTGTCGTATGCCGGAAAAAACTTAACTTTACGATCAGGAAACGTCTAAAACCCGATTTGACAAAAAAGATTGTGTTTTTAAGAGTAAAAACACATTTTTATATCAAAACGATTGAATCACATAAATCTAGAGCCAAAGCTCTATGATACCACTTGTTAGCGATCATGTACTGGACGAATACTAACAGATTTACGAGTGTACCGAATCAAATAGTGCAGAATCCTATTTGATTGGCGATCCAATCAGTTAGAACACACGTAGAATCAATTAAAGATTGAATCAAAACGTTAACAACGATTAGCAATCAATCTACTGCGATCTTTGAAGTTGGAACAGGTTACTAGAGGTCTCTGGACGGCTAGGGTACGTCTGGGTATCTAAATATTCAAAGTGCCTAGTTTTTCCACGATTTAAGTGGTATTTATAGGTTAAGGTTTCTCAATCGTGCGACTGGACCATTTGCATGGTTCAGTCGTGCGATTCAGTCGTGCGATTGAGCCATGCGGTTGATCCATTCGCACGACTGAGTGTTTAGTCGTGCGACTGAGTCAATCTCATGTTTCTATCATGCGACTGATCCAGTCTCCTGGTTCATTCGTACGACTGATTCATTAGCATGAAGTTGTTCATGTGTATGGTACATTAGCATGGGCCAATCGCATGAGAACTTCGCATGATTAAGTTTGAATATGTTTCATAGTCATTAATTGATTTAGGTATTATTCAAACAACCACAACCTATATAGTTAAATCAATAAGCGTTATTACATACCAACCAATGAAATAGTCAACAATATATAAGCACAACCACATATTGTATTTCATTAAGTACCCATACAATTACATATGTGTAAGACAATACAAACATATTACATTAAGTTCAGAAACTAGGGACACATGTATCTACAGAAGCAATACATATATTTCTAGCTTATGCATCCGACATGAAGATCAAAGTCTATCAACTAGATGTCAAGAGTGCATTCCTTCATGGTGAAATCCGTGAGACGATTTATGTTAGTCAACCTGAAGGATTTGAGGATCCTTTTCATCGGGATAGAGTTTACAAGCTGGATAAGGCTCTCTACGGGCTCCATCAAGCCCCTAGAGCATGGTATGAGAAACTCTCAACATATCTTGTGAAACACGGTTTTCGCAAAGGAGTGATTGACTGTACATTGTTCATCAAAGAAAAAGATGGTGACATACTGCTGGTACAGATTTATGTTGATGACATAATCTTCGGTTCCAAAAACGAAAAATTATGTAAAGAATTTGAATCTATAATGAACGCAGAGTTTGAGATGAGTGCCATGGGGGAGATGAAGTTCTTCCTTGGATTACAAGTGGATCAGACACCAAAGGGAATCTTCCTACACCAGACCAAGTATGTAGGTGATATCCTTAGTTGCTTCGACATGGAGAATGCTTCAGCAGCCGGCACTCCATTTGCCACAAACCATGACGTGGCACCCGACTAAAATGGTGATCAGGTTGATGCCACCATGTACAGAGGAATGATCGGATCCCTCATGTACCTCATAGCATCACGTCCTGATATCATGTACGTGACGTGTATTTGTTCCAGATATCAAGTGAAACCAAAATAAACCATCTCATCAGAGTCAAAAGGATTTTTCATTATCTGAAGGGTACTCCAACACTCGGGTTGTGGTATCCTCCTGATGATGACTTTAAGGTTACAGCGTATAGTGACTGGGTTATGGTGGTTGCAAAATGAATTACAAGTCAACATCAGCGGGATGTCAGTTCTTTGGTAGACGGTTAGTCACCTGGCACTGTAAGAAGCAGACCTTCGTATCTCTGTCAACATGTGAAGCTGAATATGTTGCTGCTGCTAGTTGTTGTTCACAAATAATTTGGATTTAACAGCAAATGCGCGACTACGGTTTGCAATTTTCTAACACTCCTATTTTTGTTGATAATTTTTTTGCTATTGCTGTAACCAAAAATCCGGTCCAACATCCTAAAACTAAACACGTCGGTATTAAGTATCATTTTATACGTGACTGTTTTGAAAAGCAATTAATCGATGTTGTCAAAATTAATACGGATTTTCAACGCACCGACCTCTACACGAAAGCATTTGATAAACCGAGGTTTTTATATCGTTTAGAGGTTAATGGCGTGAAAAATAAAAGTGATGTGATTCCAGAAGACGAAAGGTCGTAGTCCGACTAGTGTAGTTTTTAATTTTATTTCATTTTATTTTCCTGTCTATTAAAATACAAAAACACAAAATGATTTTTGGTTTTAGAATTTTAGGGGGAGAATAGTTTAGTCTAGTATTAAATTTGTGCAGTATTTAATTACTTAAATGTAACACCCCAAAATTTTATTTAAACAAAAGGGAAAGAAAAGTAAGTGGAAGGAATGGAAATTGTGCACAAATGGAGGGGGAAAAGTGTACAAAGTACAAATCTTATTATTTTAAGATTTTAAAGGGCATGGTCGCCCATATCAAAGCAGAAACCGGCTTTGATCTCGGAGGAAGAAGAAGAGAGAGAGAGAGCCCGGTTCTAGAGAGAGAAACAGGAAGAAGAAGCTGAAAAAGGTAAGTCTTCTTTTGTTTGAGCTCAGTTTCAGCTGAGTATTGAGTTCTTGACCGAAGTTCTGGTTGTTTAGAGTTTGTTTTCGGGATTCAAAGAGCTGAATCGAAGTGGGTCTTGAACTGGAAGAGTGTTGCTCAAAAGCTGCTCAAGGTGAGTTTCTAGAACCCCTCTTTTACTGATTATTAACTGATTTGGGGCTATTATGCATACTAAGTAAACATCTTTTAGAGAAACTGTGGGTTACAGCCTTATGTTCGAATGTTGTATGTATGTATGTATGTTATAGTGTCGATTAGGGGTTAGAGATGATGTTTAGTATGTTTAGATAGCCTTAGTATGTTAGATCTACGTTTGGGTATGAGTAGGATGGGAATCGGGTGAAATTGGTAGCATAGGAAGATTTCAGAAGGTTCTGATGAACATAAACAGTGGACCATGCGCCCAAACAATTGTCCATGCGCCTAGCATGAGTGGCCAGACGCCTAAGTGTTGGCCATGCACCAAGAGTGGATCATGCGCCTAAACAGTGCCCATGCATCCCAGTGAATGAAACAGCTAATTGTGGACCATGCGCCTAAACAGTGCCCATGCGTCCCAGTGAATGAAACGGCTAAGTGTGGACCATGCGCCTAAACAGTGCCCATGCGTCCTAGTGAATGAAATGGCTAAGTGTGGACCATGCGCCTAAACAGTGCCCATGCATCCCAGTGAATGAAACGGCTAAGTATTGGCCATGCGCCTAAACAGTGCCCATGCGCCCAAGTGCTTGAAACGGTTGTATTGGTGATGCGCCTGAACAGGGCAGAAACGCCCAAACAGTGCTCATGCGCCTAGACTGTTTTATACTTCAAATTTTATGCTCATGCGCCTGGAAGGACCCATGCGCCCACTTTGGACTTGAGGTTTTCTAAGTGATTTTTAAGGGGTATAATGGGAAGATAGGCCTGGTTATGATGTGATGGCTTATGTTTGATGTGTGTTATGCATGTATGATGTGCCTGTATTGGTAATGGTATATGTTTATGTTTATGTATGTTCCTTATTATGTATGTATGTCTTCCCTTGGCTTTGCGTTGAACGCTAATAAATGTAATGAAAGTATTATGTAAGGTAAAGTGGAAGATAATGAAAATAGGAACGTAATGAATGAATGCATGCATGTGTAAATGAATAAAAGAGAAAGTATAGAAAGGCTCGCAAGCATATGTATGAGGTGAGCGACTCTGTGTCGCAACAGACTCGAAAGAGGTCCTTGTCGCGTATCCTAGTACTGTGTCAGTCTTCGGACATGAGCCGGGGGTTTGTGAGCAGGCTCCGGCACAGTATCAGTCTTCGGACATGAGTCGGGGGTATTGCATGAGACAGGATACAGATTGCATACTCCGATACTGTGTCAGTCTTCGCACATAAGTCGGGGGTTTGTGAGCAGGCCCCGGCATAGTATCAGTCTTCGGACATGAGTCGGGAGTAATGCATATGACGAAAGTGACGGATGATGAGATCCGTGTCGTGTATCCCGGTACTGTGTCAGTCTTCGGACATGAGTCGGGGATTTGTTTGTTCAGGCCCCGGCACAGTATCAGTCTTCGGACATGAGTCGGGGATATTGCATGAGACGAGATAATGAGGTGAGCGACCGTGTGTTGCAACAGACTTTGTTAGAGTTCAATCCCTGTGATTGACTCATATGGGATCTTTGTCGCGTATCTCGGTGCTTTGTCAGTCTTCAGACATGTGTCGGGGGTTTGTGAGCAAGCCCTGGCATAGCATCAGCTTTCAAGCATGAGATATTGCAAGAGAAAAGATTCGAGTAATATAGAGTAATGAGCAAAGATAATGATGTAAAGAACGAATGTATGAATGAACGTAAATGAATTATCGTAATAATGTACAGAACAGGATCCTCATCATTTGACCTCAGTAATCGTGGCTGAGTGCCACGAAGAGGGTAAAGTCTGACCGGATCGAGAAAGAGAAGTGAACGATAATGTAATACGTTGAACAAACAAGGGTAACGAATGTAATGAAAATAATAATGATATTATATGTATGTACGTGTGATGCATGATCACGAACGATTATAAAGTATAGTTTGATTTTGAAAGAAAGTAAAGAACGGTTTTAATAAAAAAAAGTATGTTTTATTATAAAACTAGAACTCACACAGCGTCGCTAACTTTTATATGCATGATAGTTGGCAGGTATATGTTAATGCTGAGGAGTTGCAGGCATGGATGCATAAGCTATTGGGGGCATTTTGAGGCTGGCATCCGTATTTTGACATGTCTTGTATTTTGAGATGAAAACAAATGTTGTAAATGACATGTTTTAGTTATTAATGAAAGATTTAAATTCCGCTGCAAAATATACGTACGTTTTAAAATGTTTTAAGTGCAATGAATGACCAACTGTGAGGTGCCTGGGAACGGGGGCCTTACATTAAAAATAAAAACGACGGGGGAGGGCAGCTTAGCTAATAGAAATGAAATCAAATCGGTGATTCTGATTAAAATGGAAAATTATAGTACACAGGAAACGAATTGGTTGGGACTTCAAAACTAGTGTGCTCAAAATGCGAAATTCAAAGTACAAGTTTGAGAAGTCTAAGCACAACTAAAGAAAATTGATAGTTAAACTAGTTGCTACTGAGGTAACATAGAGAAAGTAGACCTAGAGTTTGCTAGTTCATAATATGATGTGTTGGTAGATTCAACACAATAGATTAGTAGACTTCATTGGTGAATTAAAAAGTCAAACTAACCTGTTCAACTTGCTTTGGGTTCTCATCTTATCCCTGGTTAACACAATCAACGCATTTCCAATAAGGGGTGACGAGCAAAATAAACGCCACAAATGTGTGCGGATGACCATAACTATGAGCAAAGCACATGTAAGAAATGCTAAAAGCAATCAAGATGATAACATATGTTGTTGGTGTGTTATGTGCAAAAAGAAAAATAAATTCTCTAACAAGAAGATAGGTTGTATGCCTCTCTGTTGTGCGGTGGCACTGACATGAGGATAAGCATAACCTAAATATTCTAGAACTCATTGTTGTTTGAGCCTCTCTGTTGTGCGATGACACTGACCTAAGGCTTGGCATCTCTTTGAAAGCTCTTAGAATAGTCTCTTCATGTCCAATACCCGTAGACCGCTCAAAAATCTCCTGAGGAATGTTTATTACCAAATAAGTGTGAGATCCATAAATGCATGTTGAAAATTAAATCTAATTTATCACCATTGTAAGTCAAAAGTCTCCGTATGGATTTAAGGGGACAAACATACTGACAATCATCGTGACTGCAATTCTTGAAAGTCAAAATCATTGTGTGCATCTTATAGCTTTAGTTTGATTTCTTGAAAGTACTCATGACTCTCTGACACAACAAGAATCTAGCATCGAGGGCATGTTAATAAGGGGTTCCCAAACGATTCTGTTATACCTGTATGATTCCATAGTTAATCGTTCCAGAGATGATCTAATCAACTTGAAGCTGTTCTGCTGAAACCCAAAACTACAAAAATATGTCTTGTTTTCTTTTAAATTTCTAAGTCATTTTCTATTCTCTAGTTGTTTGTAGGCTTAATCTTCATACTATAAAACTAGATATACTCTGTGAATCACTTACTAAAATGGGTCAGGTCTGAGGTTACTAATCAATTTAAATTAAATGGGTCACATCTGAGGTGACAAATCAGTTTTAAATTAAAACAATCATGTCTGAGGTGATCAATCAGTCTTAAACTAAAAGGATCACGTCTGAGGTGATCAAATGGTGTTCAAAGGTCATAATGTGTATCAAATGTTAATATTTTAAAGGGTTGAAAGTGTAAAGGGCTCAAGCTCATAAATATGAGCCAATCACACGATTGGATCATAAGTATGAGCCATTCGCACGATTGGATCATAAGTATGATCCAACCGTACGATTGGACCATAAGTATGAGCCAGTCACACGACTGGACCATGAGTATGGTACAACCATGTGATTGGACTACAAGACTGAACCAACTGCACGAATGGATCAAAGAGTATGAGCCAGTCGTATGACTGAACCACAGTCACACGACTGAAGCATGAGTATGGGCTCAGTCGCATGATTGGAGCATGCGTATGGGTCCAGTCATACGATTGTACATTAAGACAATATAAAAAGAGGGGTGAGTCAGTCGCATTTCTCACCACCCCTCAAATTGTTCAAAACCTGCTCATACGTAGACACCCTGCCAAAATTTCATCTCACCTCGATTTCTTGCCGATTATGTTACTAACCGATCTATTGTTCATCAACAGGTATTGTGGGACTGAAATCGATCAAAATGACTAGTGAAATCAAAGCCTAACTGACCTAATCGCCTAAAATCAAGAAATCAGTAAAACTCTTAAAATAGACCACTTAAATGGACATAACCATTGAAATGAAGGACATTAAATGATATTTAGAGTTCTTGCGAATCTAATGAGTCTAGACATGACGTCTAACATCAGGATTTGACCAAGATTCAGGGTCGGAGTGTCGCACAAAGTCTTCTGCGAATGGACACTCCGAATGAACTTTAGTCGCACAATTGAGCCAGGCACAAGATTCAATCGCATGATTGAATCATTCGGTGACTCAGTCGCATAATTGACTCAACCACATGGCTTAACACATGACTAAGTTTAGGTGCAAGCTCAATCGCACAACTGAACTCAATCGCACAACTGAACTTAGTCGTATGGTTCAATCGCACGATTGAACCAGTTTGATCTAAAATAGTTTAAGTTTCAAGTGTCTTCTCTAATACACATCTCTAATGTATATGTTTATTGTGTTACAGAAACATAGCTGATAGATGGACCATGACCTCCAAGCACAACATTTGTGCTCACTTGGATGCCACCACTCGAAATGCTTCCGAGTTTGTTAGGATCATTGCATTTCTTAGGAGATCAGGGATCTTCAAAGCTATTTTGACACCATGCACACCTTACAGATCCATACAGTAGGAATTCTGGGAAAGTGCCAGGGTTGACAGATCAGTTGAGCCACACTGTATACGAAGCTCCATATTCGGTCAAGAGATCAAGATTACTGAGGATGATCTGAGGCGGGTCTTAGATCTGGGTGAGTACGGAGCCTATCCAACTAAGCTACATCCCCTCACAATCCGGGGATGCTTTCTGAGGATTAAGTACACCGGTGACATAAATGTCAGTGTACTAAACAAGAGCAACATGTGCCCATAATTCAAATATTTGGCACATGTGATCATCAAGTGTATAGCCTCCAGGCGGGGAGGATTCGACGAAATATCTGACCAAATCAAAAATGCATACATTGCACTGGTGTTGAACCATCCGTTCAGTTTTTCACGCATGATCCTCACCTACTTGATAGAGAACCTCGAGGCCAAGGTAAAGGAATGCTTCTGCATGTACCCTCGATTTCTGTAGATGATTATTGATGAGAAGCTTCCTATGCTGCGAAAAGAGAAAGATGATGCAGTGGTGCTCGAGGTAATGGATGATACTACTTGGGTAGAATGAAGGTCTACCGGGGTAAGCAAATGAAACCCCTGGTGAGGAGACTATTTGGGCACCTAGCCAGAGAAGACTATATGGCACCCGCTCAAAGGAAGTGGCGTCACGATGATAGTGACTCCGACGTCGAGCCTATCATGGCACCCACTAAAGAAGACGAAGATGACGACGATGATGACCAAGGCTAAGGTGGTGATACACCTGGTGGAACTGAAGGGGCGGCCTTCCACCAAGGCTTCTTGGTTGATGTGGATGAGGACTCAGATGAAGAGCCTCTGGTGAGGACTGTTGGGTGTAGGGTCATGGCCACAGGGAAAGGCATAGAGGCGGTAGGGGGACGCCAGGCTAAGTCTAGGGGTGTTGCTGATGACGTTACTGATCCTACATACACCCCTAACCAGTCCAGCAGCCAAGGGGGAGCGCCTATTTCTAAGGGCTCTAGGAAGAAGAGGATGGCTCATCCCCACAAGAAGAAGAGCAAGAGGTCGAGGATTACTGTGATCACATCTCCTGCCACTGTCACAACCACCACCATTACCACTTCCACCACCACTGCCATAGCTACCATCACTACCACACCTCCTATCACCACCCCCACAGCTACTACTACCACCACCACTCCTCCCACTACTACTATCTCTCATCCCACCACTACTACCACAACCACTCCCCACATCCCACACAGACCCCATCACAGCTGGACCCACTCTACCCCACATCAGGTTAGAGGAACAGCTGGCTAACCTAAACAGCACTGTTCTTAGGCTGCTAGCCACTGATGAGTTAGGGCTTCTCAGATACACAAAATGATGGAGGGGAATGCTTATCATGCCAAAAATATCAAGAAGCTTAGTGAGAAGAGTGACTTATATGAGAGAGCTCTAAGCCGAGCCCACCATGCGCTTACAAGTCAAAATGAGTTGGTGCTGGCTTTGGTGAAAAGAATAGAGGAGCTTAAGAAGAAAAATAAGAAGATTATGCTAAAGCTTAATGGGTCAAAGAATGAGCCTCTAAATATCAAGGATGGTGATGGTGATGATGATGATGATGATGATGATGATGATGATGATGAGGATGAAGATGATACTTAAGAAGATGTTGAGGAGGGAGGACATAGCGGAAAGGATCAAGAGGATGATGATGAGCAGGACAGTGATGCATCTGTATCAGCCTTTAATCCTCAAGCTTGGGAGAGGCAAACTAAAAAGAACCAAGATCAAGGAGCCTCATCTTCCGTTCCTCCAGCTGAAGAACCTACTATCAAGACAAAAGTAATTGTTAGATGTATTTGTATTTAGAACTTTTGTACTTAAAGTATATTACATTAATGTAATTAATCATCATCTATGTGTGTTTATGTTTAAATGCTTTATATGATGACTTATGTGTTTGTGCTTAATGTTTAATCAAACAGATGAAGCTCTACGAGTAGACGAATATGATGTCCCCCTTTAGCAAGTCAAGTCTCAATAACCATGATTCTTTACTTGCAAGGGATAGTCAGAACGTCAGTGAGCTACACTCCTAAAGAAGGAGAAATTATTCATGATTTGACCGATGACCAGCTAGCTGAGATGTTCTAACTAAATCCTAATGAAATTGTCAAAGATGCTCTAGAAGTTGATGTGTTGAGTAATGAGGAGCTACAGGATGTTGATGAGATTGAGATTGAGGATGGTACAGCTGAGCATTATCCAGAGTATGATGACCACGAAGGCAATGTTATCCCCACTTGGGTGATACTTTTGGTTGTGCTACATTAAGAAGCTGGATGAAGTAGAGAAAGAAAAAGAGAAAGAAGAAATCTCAGCCCAAGCTTCGGACGCTAATGTCAATTTGAAGAAAGATGAATGGGCGGCTTGTTTTGCAGAAATGAGAGCCCAACGCGAGCCGCCAAAGCAGAATGCCTACACAAAGCTCTACAAATTCAAACGTCATCCGAAAGTGTCTGGCAAAATCATAGCGTGGGCATATTTTAAGGACTTAGGACTCTTCTTGGTTTTGAGCTTAACCGACTGGGGTGCTTAGATCTTCTGTATGCTAATCCAAGGAAGATGTTAGGTAGGTTTGAAGCTGCATTGAAGAGGGAATACCATACCAGGTGGGTAAACTTCAGACCTCAACAACCAAAGAGGTACATCCACAGGTCTGAAGTGGACCCTATATCTAGGATGCCTAAAGTTGTGCTGAAGTGGATTCCCCTGAGCACAATTTCAAAGATTCCCTTACGGGAGCCTCAGGACTTCACTCCACACTTTAAATGGTGGTAATATGATTGGAGGACAGGTGAAGTGGTCATAGTACTGAACAAACATAGAAAGATAGAGACTATCAGGGTATTTGACCCAATGTGGCTTACCAACTTGTCTGTTGAAGATGTCTATACTTTGTACAAGTGGCCACTACTCTATGACACGCAGGACATTGTACAACCTCTCCAGTTTGAACACATGATAAGACTCTGCTTTGCATTTGAAATACATGTGGGAGTTACAAAAGAGGAGAATTATAAGAAGTTCCAAGAATATGTGAAGAGTGTTAGACAATAGAGGAAACTAGGTCCAAGGGGGAGTTTCTAGATACATGTGTACCTAGTTTTGAGCTTAAATTTAAAAGTCTTTCATGGCTTACACATATGTAATGAATGGGTTCAATGAAATATAATTTGTGGTTGATGTTTGTTAATGTCTAATGTTTCATATGATTATTGACTTAAAATGTAATGAACTTACCATATAGGTTTGAGGTTGTTGTAGACAATTCTAAGTCAATAATGATTAAGTAATGTGTTCAACATAGACGGATGAGTATTCATGCTAATGACCCATACTCATGGACCATACACATGAATATAGCATGCTTATGGACCAGTCGCATGGTTGAAACATAAGATTGACTCAGTCGTACAACTGAACCTTCAGTTGTGCGTATGACTCAATCGCATGATTCAGTTGCACAACTGAACCATGCTAATGGTTCAGTCGTACGAATGGAAGTCCCTAACCTATGAATACCATTTAGTTCGTGGAAAAAGGGGAATTCAAAAACTTTATATTCTTATGAACCCTAGCCGTCCAGAACATCCAAGGAAGCCGGTCCAAGTTCATAGATCGTTCCTGATCGATCTCTATTCGTTCATAACATTTAGTTTTAATCTTATATCGATCGGGTAATCGTTCTCACTGAATGGATCGCCAATCAAATAGGATTCCGCACTATTTGATTCAGTATAAATGCAGAATCTGTTAGTATTCCGTACGTACACGGTCCTGACAAAGGTAATGAAACAGTCAAGGTAGGTGAAAATATTTTTGTAGTTTTACAAAAAAAGATTACCACCAAAGTGTATGGATCCGAGTGTCTTTACGGTTCCTTGCAAATTAGGGAATCTTAGCATACCTCGAGCCATGCTCGACCTTGGAGCTTCTATTAACGTTCTACCATACTCTATTTTCAAAACACTTAATATAGGAGCGTTAAAGAGGATCGGTGTAGTCATTAAATTGGCTGATCGTTTTATAGTATACCCAAAAGCTGTACTAGAATATGTATTAGTCCAAGTGAATGAATTGGTATTTCCAGTAGATTTTTATGTTTTAGACATGGAAGATGATGAAACCTCAAATTCAAGTTTCATTTTGTTAGGAAGACCATTTTTGAAAACCGCAAAGACAAAAATTAATGTTTATAGTGGTACTCTTTCAGTGAAATTTGATGGTGAGGTTATCCATTTTAATATATATGATGTTATGAGATATCCAAGTGATGTTTCTTCTTTCAATTGGGTAGATGTTATTAAACCTTTGACTGATGATTGTTTTTAGTTATCTAACCACGATGTTCTAGCAGTGGTGTTAAATAAAAGCATTGATGAAATAACAGCAAAAGAGCTTACTGAAAAGTTCAAGCTTGGGGAAGAGTTGGTGGAAGTAGTAACATTTATGGAGGAACAGAAGAAAGCAAGGTATGAACCACAAAAAATACAACTTCCAATTACTAACCAAGCTTGTTCCATCTATTTTGCAGGCACCATAGCTAGAGCTTAAGTCCTTTCCAATCATCTAAAGTATGCATACCTTGGAGAGAAAGAAACTTTACCGGTGATCATATCAAATAAGCTAACAAGTGAGGAAAAAAAGAGTTGATCAACACACTTAAGCAATACAAAAAAGCAATTGGGTGGACCATAACCAACATAAAAGGTTTGAGCCCATCACTCTGCATGCATAAAATCCTAATGGGGGAGGATTACAAGCCAACAAGAGAAGCACAAAGAAGATTGAACCCTCCAATGATGGATGTCGTGAAGAAGGAGATTCTAAAGTTTCTAAATGCGGGCATGATCTACCCCATTTCCAATAGCAAGTGGGTAAGTCCTTATGCCTAAGAAAACGGGTATAACTGTGGCTAAAAATGAACACGGTGAATTGGGCTCCACTCGTGTCCAAAATGGGTGGCAGGTGTGTATTGACTATAGAAGGCTAAATGCCTCAACTCGCAAGGACCACTTTCCACTACCATTTATAGATCAAATGCTAGAAACGTTAGCAGGTAAGTCCCACTATTGTTGCTTAGATGGGTATTCTGGTTTTCATCAAATACCCGTTGCACCGGAGGCTCAAGAGAAAACAGCTTTTACATGCCCTTTTGGTACGTTTGCATATCGGCGGATGCCCTTTGTGCTTTGCAATGCCCCCGCCACGTTCCAAAGGTGCATGGTAAGTATATTTTCTTATTATGTTGAGGAGATAATCGAAGTTTTCATGGATGATTTTACCATGTATGGGAATTCTTTTAAGGAATGTTTGGAAAAATTGACTATGATTTTAAAAAGATGAATTGAGACTAATCTTGTTTTAAATTATGAGAAATGTCATTTCATGGTTTATAAATGTCTTGTTTTAGGTCATGTTATCTCTTCAAAAGGTTTAGAGGTTGATAAAGCAAAAATTAATGTCATTAAATATTTACCTTATCCTAATAGTGTGCGCGAAGTACGTTCTTTTCTTGGTCATGCAGGATTTTATCAAAGATTTTTCCAACATAACAAGACCAATGTGTGAGCTTCTACAAAAAGATGTAGAATTTATGTTTTTCGAAGCGTGCAAGCAAGCCTTTGACACCTTGAAGACTTCATTGGTTAGTGCACCAATAATCCAATCGCCAGATTGGAGTTTACCATTTGAGATCATGTGTGATGCAACCAATCATGCGGTAGGAGAGGTGTTGGGTCAAAGGAAGGACCGAGTACCACACGTGATCTACTATGCTTCAAGAACTTGGTCCATGTTCAAAGCAACTACTCAACCACAGAAAAGGAGCTTATAGCTATTGTTTTTGCTTTAGATAAATTTAGACAATATTTATTAGGTACTAAAGTAATTATATATTGTGATCATGCAGCTTTGAGATACCTAATGACTAAGAAGGATGCTAATCCAAGACTTATTAGATGGGTGCTCCTACTTCAAGAATTCGACTTGGAAATTAGAGATAAAAGTGGAAAGGAAAATCTTGTGGCAGATCACCTAAGCAAGATCATAAACAATAATGAACCAATGCCTTTAAATGACTCATTCCCTAATGAACATCTATTTGCTACTCAAATCACCACTCCTTGGTATGCCGATATTGTAAACTACAAAGTGGCAAATACTTTTCCCTTCGACCTTTCCCATGCACAAAAAGATAAGATAAAAAGGGAGGCAGAAGATATGTTTGGGATGAACCATACCTTTGGAAGTACTGCGCGATCAAGTTATACGAAGATGCGTCAATATGAGTGAGGTACCTTCCATTCTAGAATTTTGTCACTCACAAGCTTGTGGTGGGCATTTTGGCCTAAAACGGACAGCACACAAGGTACTTGATTCGGGTTTTTATTAGCCAAGCATATTTCTTGATTTATATATGTTTTGCAAATCTTGTGAACGATGCTAAAAAACAAGTAATTTAAAAGCTAAAGATCAAATGCCCCTCACACCTATTCACGTATGTGAAATCTTTGATGTATGGGGCATTGATTTTATGGGTCCCTTTCCATCTTTGTTTGGTAATGTATATATATTACTAGCTGTGGATTACGTCTCTAAATAGGTAGAGGCAAAGGCCACAAGGACAAACGATGCTAAAGTTGTTTCAGGTTTTCTTAAAGCTAATATCTTTAGTAGGTTTGACGTACCAAGAGCATTCATAAGTGATAGAGGATCACTCTTTTGCAACAAGACGATCAAAGCACTTTTCAATAAATATGGCGTTACACATCGTGTGTCAACAGCTTACCATCCACAAACGAATGGTCAAGCCGAGATTTCTAATCGGGAGATAAAGTCAATACTTGAGAAGACGGTTAACCCAATCGTAAAGATTGGAGTTTACGTTTGGATGACGCATTATGGCGTATCACACTGCCTATAAAACACCCATAAGTATGTCACCTTTTTCGTCTCGTATATGGAAAGGATTGTCATCTTCCAGTTGAATTAGAGAACAAGGCTTTTGGGCCATTAAGCAATTCAACATGACGATCGATGAAGCTAGGTTTTACCATAAGCTACAAATTCAAGAGTTGGAAGAAAATCGTAATGATGCTTTTGAGAACTCTCAATTTACAAAGACAAAACCAAAGCATATCATGATAAGGTAAACTCGCGAAAATCTATCAACGTAGGTCAAAAGGTTTTCTTATTCTCATCAAAACTCAAGTTATTTCCTCCCGTTGGGTCGGGCCGTTTGTGATTACTAATGTTTTTGCTCATGGTGCAGTGGAAATTACAAGTGAGAAAACAGGAAAAACGTTCAAAGTGAACGGGCATAGGTTAAAATTGTTTTATGAAGGATTCCAAATAGAAAAAGGTGACTTGATGGGATTGGAGAACCCAAACTACGAGCATTAAAAAGGATTATGTCTAGCCAGAGACGTTAAAGAAAGGCGCTACGCAAGAGGCAACCCGTATTTCATTTGATTTATTTCTATTTTTTTCTTTCTTTATAAAAAAACACAAAACACGTTGGGGGTGTTGTCAAACATTGTCAAACAATACGCTAAAAACGACCACGTAAAAATATTTGGCAAAATTTCAAAACAGACGCGTCAGGATTTTGTTTAACTTAAAAATTCCAAAATGCTAAAACGGTCGTGTTAGATTTAGCACGACCGCGTCGAGCTGCTGTTTGATTTAAATAAGAAAATATAGGGGAAAGAGAAATCTCTTTTAAAAGCCCTAAATCTAACACGGCCGCGTGGATTTTCTTTACAGTTTTGACACAACCGTGTCAGCTCACTGGAATTTTTTCTACTTTTTGCAAATTATTTTAAGTTTTAGTTTTTAGTTAAGACCCTCATCTTCCTTAGTCCATAGTCAATCAAAGTAATTGCGCTAAAACATTTTTTTGTATAAAATAATTGACACGTATCCCTGAGGACACGAACCCTACTTCCGCTCATACTATTCTTAGTGTGTATAACGGTAGGTTCACATTATAATCTTTTATTTGCTGGATTCGACAACCAACATAGCCCAATTTATTTTTGAATTATTACGTCAATGATACCTATCTTATTTGATTCGACTCATTTCCAAATAAAATTTACATTGATATATTGAACAACTCGAAACGTACACTTAAAGTTTTCTTTTGAAAAAGTAATTTAAATGTAAGACTTGTGTGTTGTGGCCGAGTAGTATGATTTAGCGAAACATTGCGACGTGTATCTGATCTACGTTATGCTCTTGTGACCTAATAATTAAAAAAGTAAATGTTAGAAAGTAGAAGAAAAAAGGTAATTTAAATTACAATAATGTTAGAAAAGAAAGGTAAAAAAAGAAAAGAAATAGAGAGCGGGATTTAAACCCATGACCTGTTGCAACTTGCATGCATAAGGCATGGAATTTTGCCACAAGACCAACAAACAAACAGTTGTGTTTTGTTTCAAAGAATAAGTACTTGATGTTAACTTGTTATGGAAACATCCAAAATTAAAAAAAATAAAAAAACTTGCGGCCCAATCAGTAATGGCAAGTAACAAAGTCGATAGAACACCCCACAGACCTTGTTAAACAAATAGTATAGCATACATACCTATATTGTGTGACTTGGGGGCAAGATTTTGGTCAAGACTTTTACCATATGACATTAACTATTACTATGACACTATATTTAAACTTTATGGTCATTTTTATAATTTGTTTAACTAATTAGATTAACATCAATGATACCCTAAGACACATGTAAATATGTAAAGGTTTTGAGTTTAAGTTTTTTTTAAAACTGCTTAAAGTTGAACAAAAAAGTTTTTATAGTTATGAGTTTTCTTTTGAGAAAGTTGGGGTTACGGTCCCAACTGAAAAACAACTAGTAGACCTGATTAAGATAACAATTATCATTTCAAGCAGTGTTATACATTTTCCGTTCATATAAATTAACACTTATAAAGAAACTTTTACGAAATATAAATAACTAAATTAACACTTACAAAGAAAAAAATAATGCTGTTGTATGATATTTAAAATTTCTAGGGTAATTTTTTATATTTCATTTAATTAACCAGAGTAAACTGATAAAGAAAAATTTATGCTGTTGTATGACATTTAAAATTACTCGAGTAAGTTTCTGATAATTTATATAATTAACTAGATTAACACTTATAAAGAAAATTTTATGAAAAATACATAACCAAATCAACACACAAAAGGAAAATTCTTGCTGTTGTATAGCACTTTAATTTCTAGGGTAAAATCTACTAGTTCTGCCAAGTAAGGAAAACAATAAAAGAAACAAACATGTTTTTTCTTCAAATAAAACAAATAAACATGTATTTACCTAGAAATGACATTATGTCTTATTTTTATTAACAAAAATTGCGACGAAATTCGTGCGATTCATACTATATCATACGTAAAATGAATATAATAGATTATGTGATATATGTGTCGCTAGAAGTTAATAAAAATCCTGTGATGTAGAGATCTATTACTATATGTATCCAAAATGTGTTAAATACAAACAAACAACATACCCAGTAAATCCCACTCAAGAGCAGAGTCTGGGAGGGGTAATTGGTAGCGAGTTTTTTTTTCCATTTTGTGAGATAGAGAGACCGCTTCCTAAAATGCCCCTGACTCAATAAGAAAAACAATAACCATAGGAATCATAATATACGGCATACAACACACATGTATAGATCAAATAAAAGCTCATAAAGTGTGTACAACAAATAAACGACAAGAAACGCGAGAAAGGGCAGATTGAAGAAAATATGTGACAACCGGCAATTTCAGGTCAATACCCGACCTTGACTTGGTTATAATTACATCTATAATACTTGATTTTCAATTAAATTCCAATTATTGAAGTCGTTTCATGCATTGAAAAATTGCATATATTGCAAAATTTCAAGCATTACATTTCATGCATCGGTGATTCGGCGTAATTACCATTTATACACGCGATACAACCGGCACACACGAACGTTGGTGTTAATTAAATTATGTATGTGTCAATAAATACCTTAAAGTGTTTTAAAGTATCTTAGATTCTAAATTAAATACACTGTAAAATCTTAAATTTATAAATAAACCTAATCACGTAAATTAATATTTTACCCGGAATGAATCCTTTTAACGGACCTACTAACTACATGATGCATCATTAACATACCATCAATATTTATATATCCTAATGCAAGTTGTTACAATATCCTAATGCATTTTAAAAAGTAAAAATTAAAAATATAAAAATATGTAAAAATACCTATGGTGCAACAAATACCACCTAAATACCCAATACTACACAAAATATGAAAACCAAAACCCTCCTTTCCCATGCAGGTGGTCATCCAAGCCACCACCATATTACTCTTCCACCTCCTTCCCAATAAAGCTCACAAAACTTACAAGATTTGACAAAACACAACTTGTCATATTCATGAAGCCTCTCTTTTGATGTGTTAAAGCAACATGTCTACCTTACCACTCTTGGAACACCATTTCCCCATCCTTTGACCGTAAATAGGAGCCCATGCTCCAAGAACTTTACACTTAAAGAGGATTGAGTGTCATAAAAGACATGCACCCTTCACTTCAACTACACCAACACATCACACTCATCTTCTCTCTTTCTCCCTCTCTAAAATTCGGCCAAGACACTCCTACCACCACTCCATTTGATTTTCAACTTATTTCCTTCAAATCTTGGGTGATTCAAATGCCTTTGGTTGAAGATCAAGTGATTTTTGAAGCTTCCAAGCATCCTACAACATCTTCTTCACCTATTTCTTGTTTGGTTCTTAGTTCAAAGGATCAAGTCTTCTTTTCCTTGCATTTCAAGACTACCATCTCTTTCTCCTTGCTTGTTTAAGGTTAGCACTTTGTTTCTAATCTTCTATACACCATCATGATGTGTTCATATTCACTAACTCATCCAAAAGTGCTCTAGCAAAGTTTAAAAAGTAACAAAACATGTAAGACATCTTCTGGCAGATTCATATTCTGTGTTTTCAAAACCATAACTCGACCTAAACATGGTCAAATGAACCGTTTTCCTGAGCCTAAAATTAATTTAGGATGTCTAGTTTCTAACTCATCCAACCTTGAAATTTATAGATGACTATAACCCTTCCAAAACGTACAAACAAGTTAAAATGCTGAACCTGAATTTTTGACAGAATAAATAGGGCAGAAAAAATGAGGCATAAGTTATGCTTAAAGTAATAAAATGAAGATTTTCTTTATGTGGTAACTTAGCTTAAGTTTTAGGTTTAAAATTAATATAGGCTCTATTTTTGAATGTAAGGTTTGACCCCTCAAAAAGGTGAAATCCCTGGACATGTATAGAAAAATGCTGCACTGACATCTGTTGCTTCATGAACCATTTAGTGGCACTTAAACTTAGTTGTAGGATACAAGATATACCTTTTTGGAATACTAAGACATAGAACTAAATATAATAAAAGTATCGGATTTTATAAAAATCCTTTGTACCATAAAAAGGGGATGACAACCAGACCCAAAAATTCCCTTAATGCTGTCAAAAACCTATACTCAGATAAAAGTAAACTTTTAGAGATATTTGGTAAAAAAAAAAAGAGAAAACCATACACATGGAAAGTATAATACCATTATACTTAATATAAAACACCTTCAATACATTATGTATCTTTAGGAAAATAAAGATGAAGACAAGAATCTAAATAAAACATTTACGACTCGACGTGGCTAATTAGTCAAGTGACATTTTCAAAACTAACTTTGTGGATGAGTTATGCATGACCATCTAGGGTTAGTAATCATGTACTCATGAATATATTATGATTTTTGTTTAGGAGATTCCTAGACCAATCGTACATACAGACTATTGCTAGTATTCACGCGTGCGATTGAGGTGAGTTTCACAGCCCCATTTTTACTTATTTTCATTTTGGGGGAGATTACATGCAAATTACTATTTTCTTGGACACATTTACTTGTCAATGATTTCACATGCTATATAAGTTGTTTACTTACCGTATAAAGTCCCCTGTTATCAAACCGTTAGTTTATTTCCCAAAGCGAGGTAATCATGGATAGTACTATTGGGTTTGACTACCCCCACCCGGATTAATTACCCTAATCTTGACTGGAGGTCTAAACGGGTGCATTATTAGCCTGTTCACACTCATGCTTACGGTAGGCATGGGTAGGGGCAATTTATTACAGTTACAGTCTAGCTTCGGTTGCGGTGCTTATATAATTTGTAGCATTGTATGTACAACAATCAAATCATAAAAAGTATTATGGTCCCTTACGCTAGTTACTATTACTTAAAACCTGTGAATTCACCAACTTTATGTTGACATTTTTCATGCATGTTTTCTCAGGTAATTGATAGATGCACCAAGTTAAGCTACCATGGAACATCTCATGTTTAGGGCCATTCATGTTGTTTGGGATATTCATTTTCGTAATTGTCATGTTTTGAAACAATTTACCTTATTACTATTGCTTCCGCAAATTTAACTCTGAACAATGAGTATTTTAAACTTATTTGAGATGTATGTTTTACAAAACCATGTAGTGGTCGATCAGTGACTATGAAATCATGACGTTCGCGCCCCGCGGGATACCGCCGTGGTTTGCGGGTGTGACAAAATAGGGGTCCCGCAACTAAGTCTACGTCTACCTTCCTACCCACAGATCCCGCTAAAAGTCCTTAATTTTAATTCTACGCCTCCACGCACTCCTATCCTCGATCATGTGCTCAGAGAGGTGCAAGTCTACCATATCTCTTCTAATTATCTCGTCCCAAGTCAACCTAGGTCTACCTCTACTCCTCCTACCCTCTATGTTGATGTTCTCTACTGCTCTAATGTAAGGCCCTATTCTCAGGATGCTTACAGCTGGCCAATTATCGCACGCAAAACATATAATTACATTTGACTTTCATAAAACATCGCAGTGGAACCTTAAAATAACTTTTCATTGCAGTATAAATGCTTTTGCAAGTTAATACAATCATTCATTACAAAACGCCGTTCGCTCGCATTACAATGCAAAAACATTATACAAAAGAATGCCATCCAAATAGAGCCAAGTAGTCGCCCCGTGCCATCGTCAGCAACTTTACCTGCCAACTGGAAAATGCATAAAAAGTCAGCGTTGCTGAGTGAGTTCTAGTTTTAAAATAAAACATAGTTTACTTTCATTCAAAACCGTTCTTTACTTTTGTATGTGGTCACACATCATACGTACACATAGATAATATCATTATTATCTTCATCATTCATTCGTTAACTTCCGTTAATTCAGCGTACGTCATTATAATTCACTTTCGTTCACTTTCATATGTTACTTTCATCCGTACATTCATCTTTACTTATTTACATTCCATCCAAAACCATGAACTTTACCCCACCGTCATGCATAAAGCGGGTACTGGGCCGAGGTCTATCATAGACTCCCCCGTCATGGCGCACAACAGTCTGACCACAGTACCTAGAGTAAGTTCAGGTGTACCATTGTCATGTGCTATACCTCACCGTCACACATAAAGAGGGTACTGGGCTGAGGTCTATCATAGACCCCCCGTCATGGCGCATAGCAACCTGACCACAACACCTAGGGTAAGCAACAAAGGTTCCATCAAATGGTCTGTCATAAAGACGGACCCCAGTGTGCATCCTTCTGGGGTAGCTATCCTACACACCATTGAACTAACACTCTTCATCGAGTGTGTTTCTCTATACAGTGCTTGCAAGACTTTTATTACCATCTTTCATTCATTAATGCATGCATTCTATTATTATTTTCCTCTTTTATTTATCTTCCACTTTACGTTACATAATACTTTTCATTTTATTCATTAAAATTCAATGTAAAGCCATGGGAAATAATCAATCAAAATAGGAACATAAACATAAACATACAACATCACCATACAGGGCATCATCATACATACATAACATACATCATACATACCATCATGCATAAGCATCAAACATACATCATCATACATACCACCATTCATCATAAATCATTCATGCCTATCACATCATCTTTGACCTCCAAAAAGTCAACCTACATAGCCCCCGAGAACATCCCAAGTCAAAGCCTACTTTACATTTTTCATCAAAAAATCTAAAAAATATTCTAAGTCTTTAAGCGCATGAGCACTATGCAGGCACAAGAGCATTATGCAGGCACATGGCCTATCAGATGCATGAGGAACACTTAGGTGCATGGGCAACTTTTAGGCGTATCAATACTCTTGGGGCGCATGAGCAACACTTAGTCTATTCTGGGCAAATTCTAGGTGCATGAGCACTATGCAGGCGCATAAGCTATCTTGGGCGCATGAACACTTAGTCAAATTTCAACCTAATCCTAGGCGCATGAGTACTATTCAGACGCATGAGGTTTCGGGCGTATGGGGACACTTAGGCAGTTTTACATACTAGGCGCATGAACCCTATTTGGGCGCATGAGCAGTCTATTTCATACTTAAATATCATAATTCAGTCCCCAATCATGCTCAAACTTATTCTAAGCTTAAATCATGCATTCTAAGCCTTAGAAACATATTCATGACATTATCAAACATAAACATAGCCCAAGATCATACCCCACCCGCAACATACACACATACACATATACGGGTATGAAACCCAACTTTTATAAAAACATACATATATGCATTTTCAGCCCTAAAATAGTTCAAACCATGTAAAAAAGGGGTTCTAGAACTCACCTTTGCAGCCTCTTCGGGTAAGACTTCCTTCAAAACCCATTGCCACAAGTTCACACCTAGAAACCCACTTGAAACACATACCCGAACACACATAATCACACAAAAGCATACAACCGAGGATATAACCGGTTAAGAACATCATAAACACACTAATTCTTACCTTGAATTCGACCTTCTTCTTCCTGTTCTTCAAATTATCCGAAGTTTCTACATTCTCTCTCTCTTTTTCTCAAAGTCCCGAAAGAAATGGGTGTGTAGGAGGTGATTGGCAGCCATCACCTTTTACTCACCAACTTTTCTAACTTTTGTCCTTTTTACACTTTTTACCCTTCAACTTGGGTAAAATATCTTTTCTTTCTTATTCTTCACATTATTCTTCTTTCTTTGTCTTTTATAAATAACCGGGTGTTACATCAAACGGGTGTTACCATTGGCCTCCGCTTTACATGCCCAAACATCTTAATCTTCCCTCTCGGATTATATTTGTGATACCAGCCACCTCAAGCCTCTATCAAAACACGTCGTTTCTTATTCGATCCAATCTTGTCTGGCCACACATCCACCTCAGCATTTGCATTTCCGCGACCTCGATATGTCTCTGGTGCGATTTCTTTATGGCCCAACAGTTTGTTCCGTATAACATAGTTGGACGTACTGCCACTCTGTATAGTTTTCCTTTTAGTTTTGTTGGGAACCTCTTATCATACAAGATCCCTAATGCTGCTCTCCATTTGCACCGTCCAGACTGCACACGATGAGCTACATCGCTGTGTATCTCTCCGTCCTCCTGTACGTACGAGCCTACGTATTTGAACCTAGACATCTATGGTACCATCATACTCTGGATACTGATTTGGGTGTCCTCTTCATCCTCACCACTAAAGTTATAGTGCATGCATTCCATCTTAGAGCGACTTATCCTTAAGCCTCTTCGCTCTAGTGCAGCTCTCCACTGTTCTAGCCTCTCATTAAGCACTGTTTTAGATTCTGATATTAAGATAATATCATCCACAAACAACATGCACCAAGGGACTGGCTCTTGTATAGACTTAGTCATCTCATCCAACACTATTATGAAGAGAAATGTGCTCAATGTCGATCCTTGGTGTAGTCCCACTTCCACCGGAAAAAGTCTGTGTCTCCGACTGGTGCTCACACACACGTTTTTGCCCCTTCATACATATCCATTATTATTTTGATATACTTCTCAGGTACCCTTCTAAGTCGTAGACTTTCCCAAATGACTTGACACGGCACACTGTCATATGCTTTTTCTAGGTCAATGAAAACCATATGTTGGTCCCTTTTCTTTTCTCTATATTTCTCCATTATCCTTCTTATGATGTGTATGGCTTCTGTTGTAGAGCGTCCTGGCAAAAATCCAAATTGGTTTGCCGCTATTTGGGTTTCTCATCTAATTCATGTGTCAATAACTCTTTCCCATAGTTTCACCGTGTGACTCAATAGCTTTATTCCCCTGTAATTTGCGCAACATTATACATCTCCTTTTTTCTTATATATGGGGACTATGACACTGCTTCTCCATTGCTCTGGCATCCTCCCGGTTTTAACGATAGTGTTGAGTAAGTTTGTTAGCCATTTCAGGCCCTCGTCTCCCAAGCACTTCCACACTTCAATCGGTATATTGTTTGGTCCCACTGCCTTAGCCCTTCCCATTTTCTTCAACGCCCTTGTAACTTCGTCAACAGTGATGCTTCTACAATAACACTTGTTTTGTTGGTTTGGTTGGGTTGTTTTATCGATGGAAGATTGTTGGTTAGCATTCGTTTTGTTGAAAAGGTTATCGAAGTAAGTTTTCCATCTCACCTTGATGTCTTTCTCCTTCACCAAGACCTTTACATCCGCAGCCTTTATGAACTTCACCATTCTCAGGTCCTGTCTTCTACTTTCTCTTGCCCTAGAAATCTTAAACATATCATATTCTCCTTCTTTCGTCTCAAATTGCTTATACATTTTCTCGTACTCTGTGTTCTTTGCCTCTGACACAGACTTTTTCGCCTCTCGCTTAGCCTCCTTATATTTATGTTTTAGCTCTGCTCGTTCTTCGTCATTATAAAATTGTAAAAGGTCTCTAAAACTTTGTTGTTTAATTCTTATCTTCTCCTGTACATTTTCATTCCACCACCAGGATTCCTTATGACCTACTGTCCTATTTGTTGCAAGTGCAAGAGTTTCTTTAGCTGCTTGCATAATTGTAGTTGCCATATCTTCCCACATTTGGCGCTCGTCTTTCTGTAGTTGCCATATCCAAAATGTGTTAAATATTTTAGTGTAATTGGATTGACTAATGACTAATGTAATCATAATATCTATCAAACAAGTTAGAAGGTGCGGAGCACTCTTGTTTGAGTGTATTATGATCTTCGCCCCTAATTAGCAATGGGGGTTAGAAGGGGACAACACCCCTTGGCGGGGGTCCGAGGGCAACGCTCTTTGTAGCGGGGTCCAAGGGGCAGCAGCCCCTGGTGGGGTCCAAGAGGCGGCAGCCCCTGGTGGGGTCCAAGAGGCGGCAGCCCCTAGTGGGGTCCAAGAGGCAAAGCCCCTAGCTATGATTAAGCTACCAGATCAGTTTGAAAATATTTTATTTTGGTAAAAATGACTTCATTAAAAATTGCTTTTCGAATCGATTTCCATAATTTCACATGTGAAATTTGAGTGAAAAATACGTATTTTTAACAGTTATTTAAAATAAAAATAAATTTGATTAAACTGTCAAATGGCAATTTTTCCTCTCCAATACCGAATGAGATGATAAATGTTGGTCATATGCTTCTTCTTGAACATTTCTTCTTCTTCTGGTTCACAAAAACTCACACAATACTATTGGGTTTAGTGGTATATTGGTTAGATTTATTTATCAAAACTGTTTTGATATTTATTAATCAGATTAATAATATTTAACGCAACGGGGTAAAATATTAAATACCAAAAGTAAACCTGACAGGATCTAGGTTACAAACGATGCAAATACATATAAATAATATTAACCTACCAATGAGATAGATATACTTTTATGGTTAGTAATAATCGTTTGAGACACCAAAGGTTCAACTAACTATTGCTAGAATTACGAGAATTACAAAACCGAATTCCACAATTCTCTGATCAAAATGAAGATTCCAGCTACGAGATGCCTGCTTAAGTCGATAAACAGACTTATTTACTTTACACACCTTATTTGGATATTTTGGATCTGCAAAACTATCAGGCTGAACCATTTAGACATCTTCAAAGAGATGTCCATTTAGAAAAGTGGTTTTGACATCCATTTGCCATATCTTGTAATCATAGTATGCGGCTATATCCTAATTGATTTTATCATAGCAACGGGCGAGAAGGTTTCATCATAGTCAACACCTTGAGTTTGAATGAAACCCTTCACTACTAGTGGTGCTTTATAGGTGTATATATTTCCATGCATGTTGATTTTTCTCTTGAAAATCCATTTGCTCCCTACTTCCCGTGAACCGGTGGTAGCTCAACCAAGTCCTAGACTTGATTTTCATGCATAGATTACATCTCGACGTTGATGGCATCAAGCCATTTTGCAGATTCTGAATATGAGATAACAGAATTGTAATTAGTAGGTTCATCACCAGAATCAACTACTACCAGAACCTTAGGACCCCCAAAATTCCAAAGATATCTGTCAGGTTCTTTGTGAGTTCTGCTACTTCTACAAATGCTTGTGTTTATGTCTGAATTAGTAACAATTTCTTGTTATTCTGACGTACTGACTTCACTAGCGTTTGTTTGTGGTTCTCGAATTTCTTCAAGATCCAGCATATTACTTCTAGTTCCTCGATCAAGAAACTCTTTCTCGAGGAAATATGCCTTCCTTTTCATGGAAATCATATTTGCATCAGGATGGAAAAATTAATATCTGCTTCTGTTATAGTATCCAACGAATATAACTTTTTCGCCTTGAGGATCTAGCTTGTCATCAGACTCTCTGGTGACATAGCATCACATCCCCATACTCTAAGGTAATACAAATTAGGTTTAGACCCATGCCATATCTCATATGGCGTTTTGTCTACCTTCTTAGTCGGTGCTAGATTGATAAGGTGGGCGACAATCATAAGAGCATAACTCCAAAAGGAGTGAGGTAAGTTAGTTCTACACATCATCGATCGAACCATATTAAGTAGGATTCGATTTCTCCTTTTACTCGTGCCATTAAGTTGGGGTGTGCCAGGTGGAGTGAACTGTGAAATAACTCCATGTTCCTTTAGATGATTAGTGAACTCTTGGCTTAGGTATTCTCTACCTCGATCTGATCGAAGTACCTTTATAGTCTTACCAAGTTGATTTTCTACTTCATTTTGAAACTCTTTGAACTTTTCAAAAGTTTCATGTCTATGCTTCCTGAGGTAGACATGGGCGTATCGATTATAATCGTCAATAAACGTAACGAAGTATCTTTCATGATTTCTAGACATGGTTCTGAAAGGACCACATACATCGAAATGTATGAGTGCTATAAAATACTTGGCCCGTTCACCAACATGGGTGAAAGGATCCTTTGTGAGTTTACTAGCTAAGCAAGATTCGCATTCATCAAAGAATTCTTGTCTTGTGGATTCAAGAATCCATTCGGACTGAAGTCTTTTCACACGGGCCTTGCTTATGTGGCAAAGTCTACAATTCCATAGAAATGTATCATTAATCCAGATTTGATATGCTTCGAAAGATTATATATATTATTGTTTGTTTGAACATCAATCTCATAAATACCATCTCGAGGTTTAGCCTCAAAATAAAAGACATCATTCAAGTAAGTAAAAATAAAAGCATCAATAAAAACATACTTGAATCCTTTTTCAAACAATAAAGAAACTGAAATAATGTTTCTTGTCAAACCAGGAGCAAATAAACAATTATCTAAAGTAATTACAAGACCAGATGAACAAGAAATATGATATGTTCCAGTTGCTAGAACTGGTACTCTTTTCCCATCACCATCGATGAGCTCCATGTCATATTGTTTTAGTTTTCTCCACTTTTCAGGCTCCTGCAAGACATTAATGATGTGGTAACCACATCCAGTATCAAATACCCATATGTTGCTAGAAATAGTGAAAAGTTCTATAACATAAATGATAATACCTGAAGAAGTGCCTTCACCTTTGGCGTTCTTCGCCCTTAGCTTAGCTAGATAGTCAGGGTAGTAACATCTCCAGTGCCCGTTCTTGTTTCATTCAAAGCAGTGGTGCTCCTCAGGAGGGGGTGTTGCTTTGTTTTTCGTAGCAAGTTGTTTGTTGTTAGTGGCAGGCTTGGCAGCAACAACCTTTTCTTTACCTCTGCTATTATAACCTTTTTTCTTGGATTAGGCTTTTTAACACCAGTAGATCTGATCATTAGTAGTTGCTTAGTCTTACCTGGTATATTTTGCTCAGTAGTTTTAAGCATACTATGGAGTTCAGCCATAATTTTTACCCATGCATTCATATTGAAGTTCATTACGAACTGGTCGTAAGAGCTTGGGAGGGAGTTCAGAATGAAGTCCGCTGTCATTTCATCTTGTATGGGATAACCAAGTTTGGCAATTTGGTCGATGTACCCTTTCATCTTAAGCACATGAGCACTAACAGACAAGCCTTCTGGCATTTTGCAGGATATCAGCTGCTTCATACCATCATAGCGTTCTTGTCGGGCTTGTTTTTGAAATATGCCTTTAAGTTGCTCAACCATGTCAAATGCAGTTGTGTCCTCCATGTTCTTTTGGAGATCAGAGGACATGGTGGCTATCATATGGCAGGCTACCTCATCGACGTCCTCCTTAATTTTTTCCCAAGTTCTACATCCAGCGGCCGCATTATTTTTAGGCTTGTTGGGAACAAAACTATCTAGAACATAGAGCTTTTTCGCCATCTTAAGAACAATTCTTAGATTGTGGTGCCATGAGAAAAGTTGGTGTTATCAAGTTTCTTTTTCTCAAGGAAAGACTTGAGAATGAACAAATTATTAGTTTATAAAGACATCTGTTTAAATAAGCAAAAATAAATTAATTAGTATTTTCGATGTATTATTTCCTTATTTTAATTAATGACCCATTTACAATAATTTCAAACAAAGAATGAGAATCTGGCTTGATCAGTTACTAAAGGCAGCTGGGGCATGCAACATTAGTAAGTGAGTAGAAAGACCGACAACGTTTGTCAATTATGAAAGTTCACAACTATTGGATCAAGAAGAAGGCTAATGCAACCAAAACTAAGTCACTTAGATAATTTTTTTGGTGCTGCATGCAAAGACTTCCGAAGCTTAGCATGAAACTTCCGAAAGTTGTAGAGTTCTTCCGAAGACAATGTGAAAGATTAACTTCCGAAGACAGAACTCTACTTCTAAAGCAAGTGTATACTTCCGAAGTTCAAGTCTTAGAAGAATAAGCTAAAGACCACTTCCGAAGTATGTTCAATAGAAGAAGTCTCCAAGCCTTGGAAGAAGCAGTCTCTTCCGAAGTATGAGTGGCTTCGGATGTACTTACTCTTCCGAAGCCATTTGACCTTCGGAAGACACTGCTATGGTCTCTGACACTCCGCTGCAGACCTCTGATACTGTATGGCTTCTTCTTAAAGAGCCATGCAGTTGACCATACTTTATTCCATTGTTCACCTTTTCATGATAGTACAAATTACCAACTTTAGTTGGTTACAAAAGGTAAGTCAGGGACTTGTCCTCACTACCAAATCTTAGATAAGACTTTATCCAAGATACCTTAAACTTTATTCTTGTAATATAGACTTTAGCTATAGAAACCTAGCTGGTATCAAAGTATATCCGACTGTAGATAGTATTATATAGGTTCTCTTTGTAACTCATTCCACACTGCTTGTAAGAGTCTTGTATTATTGAATTAAGAAGCAATATATAAAGTACCTTGAAAATTACTTCCTGTGTTCTTTATTACTTTCTATATTGTGATCAACTCTTACTGATTCTATCTTGACCAGAGTATTGTTCTAGGTGAGTTTGAGAGAAAAACATAAGTGTTTAGTGACAACATCGATCCTGCAACAACTCTCGGTATGAGGTCGCAATGACAACATTTTTCAATGCACTGATACATTTAGCCTCATCTATACCCACTTTTCTCTCTAGACAGATGTGGCATGTAACAAACGAGAAAAGTAATAGTCATCCTAATACAGGTACGTGTGGAAGAGCCGGATGTGTCAGCGAAACCCTTGCACCTTGAAAGAATAAACTATACATCAAGTGCGGTGCTGTGGCTCCAAACTCTGATATTTCGATTAATATTCCAAGTGTTCTTAATAGTAGGGTGGCATAGACTATTGACTTTTTTATCTATGGGATCCAATTTTAGCGTTTACCAAATAGGGTCAAACACAACGAATAATTAAGTCATACGTGTGTTGTAAAATCCAATTTTACAATATTAAGTTCGTGACAACAAGTGACGAACCTTTTTATCTCTCGGGATACCAGATTTTAATAAAACTAGATAAATCGCGAGATAGATAATCAATTTTTTTTAAATTAATAATTTTAAATTATCAAGATACAAGTTTTTGAATTTAAATTAATTTTAAATTTGAAAAACTTATTTTGTTATTTTTTAAGATAGATAATCAATTTAAATTCAAAATTATCAATTTCCAAAATTTGAAATTTAAACTAATTGTAAATTTGAAAAGTTAATTGATTATCATTTAAAACAAACTATTTATTTTAATAATTTAATAAGTTGTAAAAATAAGTTTAAAACTTGTTACTTATTTTAATTGTTAAAAATAATTTTTAACTAGTTTGGTATTAGGTTGATATGTTATAACAATTATAAGATCAAAACAATCACAATAGCAAGTATATATGTAAATCATATGGCTATGTTTGTTTTATCTTACTAGAGCCAAGTATCAAAATTAAACTAGGTCACGGGGTCACAAAACAAAACAAAAACAAGGATGAACCTAAGTGCATCAAGATGTTTTGATCGGCTCCCACTGACTCTCTGATTCATCTCACCTCCAGTTTGACTTCATGTCTTCAATTATTACATTATTTAAAATTTTAAAAATATATAATAAAATAGAACCCTAATCTATAACTTTGAGTCATCAAATGGGCCAAAACCATAAAACACAAAATAAACAAAATCAAACCAAAACATAACCATTCAACCACAAGGTCTAGCCTGATTTACATATCAAACACAATAAAAATAAATCGAGCAATCTTTTGGTTAATAAATATTTAAGCAAAAATAAATAAGTTGCCCTAACTAATATATATCAGAAACTTTAATCAACTTTAAAGTTTGTGATTTGTAATCGGTTAAAAGACCAAATCTGATTTCCATGTTGTAAGCGTGGCTCTGATACCACTGTTGGATTTAGTGGTATCTTGGTTAGTTTTATTTATCAAAACCTTTTTGATAATTATTAATCAGATTAATAATAGTTAATGCAACAGAGTAAAATATTAAATACCAAAAGTGAACCCAACAGGATCTAGGTTACAAATGATGCAAATACAAATAGATAATATTAATCTACCAATGAGATAGATATACCTTTATGGTTAGTAATAATTGTTTGAGACACCGAGGGTTCAACGACTATTGCTAGAATTACAAACGATTACGAACTCGGGTACTCGGTCACGGCTACAAGAGGAACAACTAAAATCTTGGCTATGTATGCGGTACACAACAACGCAACAACAATAAGCGCCGCTAGCGGTGGTTGTTCGATGGTGGGCGCCGGCAAACACAATAGAGGCAGCGGCTGTGGATTGTTTTTGTTGTGTACGACAATAAAAATCGAAACAAAAGTTATATGTTTGCCCTTTTGTTTTGCGGCTTTTAGTGGAGCAATTCAAATATCGGAGTGAAGGAAAATTGATTAATAGGGTTATACCCTAATTGTACTATTTATTTTAATTAATCCTAGCGGATCCTGGGCCCGGTGGATTAATTATTAGCCCACGTTTAAACCGAAACCCGCAAGTTACAACGTTTAATGATTAAACGTTTTAATTAAATAATTTCTAACTTTTATAAATTACTAAACCCATTAAAATTCATAAACATCACTTAATCAAGTTAAGTGTACTTTAATGTTCGTTGCCTAGGGTGTAACTCTTACGATTCATAACTCGGTTGGCAACGTTAATTAATTGAACTCATACATAATTCAACAAATACAACATACAAGTTCTTGATCTCATCTGAATTGTATCCGATTGATTTATTCAAGTGAACCACCGAATAATTTCAATCTGAAAGTGATTTTCACGACTCTTAGATTATCCAAATTTCATTTCAAGTGTTCTACACAATGAAGCCGTTTCATCACTAGGAAATTGGTTTAGAGAGAATGTGATGAAAGGATCTCACGTTGTGTGAGCCATGGTAGAGTGACATAGAAGTATTGCTCCTATGCTTTATGTGTCGCTATAGGTGCACAAAACGGCTCTCACACCGGGTCAAACTGGTATGGTTCCTATAAAACCAAGTCAACATTGGGGTTTGCCTCAAAGCTACTCGTTTTGAAGCCGACTTTTGATGGAAAAATGATTGGTTTGGTTTGGAACCGTGTTTTATTTAGTTTGTTTCTATTTTTGATGAATTGAACGGATTCAAAACGATTTCAGTCTTATCAGTTTGGTTTCATCCTATAATTTTGTGCCCTTGTGTATATGTGGTTAGACTTTAAGTTCTAATTTAGTGAGAGATGTTTGTAACATTCAAAAAATCTATGTATATTTTATGTGGGTGATAGTATACATTACATTACATAATATTTAAAAAGCAATTACATATTACATAATATTTAAAAAACAACTCAGATGAATAGAGGAGTTTTTATGTTTTTTACTTTGGTCACATGAGTTTTACATTTTGTGGTGTGTTTTTATCATTTAGTTTTATACTGTAAGGCCCCGTTCCCGGGACGCTCACAGTTGGATCCTCATCGCACATAAAACATATAATTACATTTGCCTCATGAAAATATTGCAGCGCAAACATTCAAAACTGACATCTCATTTCATTTTAAAAACTTTTGCCAAATAATACAGCGTCAATCAGTTACAAAATACATTGTTGCATTACATCACAAAAGCGTTAAATAAATGGATGCCATCCCAAAAGAGCTGAGTAGTCACCTCGTGCCATCCTCAACAATCATTACCTGCCAACTGGAAACACATCAAAGTCAGCGTTGCTCAGTGAGTTCTAGTTTTATAAAATAAAACATACTTTTCTTTCGTTAAAACCGTACTTTTCTTTCATGCGATCATACATCATACGTACACATAGATAATAGTTATTATCTTCTTCATTCGTTCATTCATCTTTATATCTTTACTTGCACATCGGATATCTTCCGTACCAATACCATACGCTACACCCGAACTATTAAGCTACTAGGCCGAAGTCTATAAATAGACAGCTAAACAGGGTGTCACAGTACTAGAGGTAAGTGGTAGAGGTTCTATATAAATGGTCGATCACAAAGAAGGACCCCGATGTGCATCCTCCCGGGGTAGCAAACCCGCACACGGTTGGGCTAACACATTTTAATGGTGTGCCCCGATATCCAATACTTGCAAGACTTTCATTACTTTCATCATTCATTAATGCATGCATTCATCATGTTCCAATTTTCATTATCTTCCAGTTTACGTTACGTAATACTTCATTTCATTCATTATCATAACACATAAAGCCACAGGAAAGGTAAACATACATCACAATAAGGAACATTAACATGCACAGTCATCACGTCATACAGGGTAACATCATACATACATAACATGCATCATGCATAAACATGCAACATCATCATCATTATGCCCAACATGTTCTCTAAGGCCTCAATCGTCACCTTACATGAACTTACAGGAACCTTTACGTCAAAAATTACATCTGTACTTTCTCCCGAAAGTCAGAAGCTAAACTACACTTCTCCTCGGGTGCAACAGCCCTATTTGGGCTTATGGACACTCTCCAGTCGCATGGCCTCCATGCGACTGGCCCTTCATTCGGTGACTGGCCCTTCATTCGGGTGACTGGACCTTCATTTGGTCACTGGACCTTTATTCGGGTGACCGGACCTTCATTCGGGTGACTAGACCTTCATTCGGGTGAGTGGACCTTCATTCGGGTGACAGACCTTCATTCGGTGACTGGACCTTCATTCGGGTGACTTGACCTTCATTCGGGTGACTGGACCCCAATCGGCCCCTTTTTGGCCGTATGGCCTCCATTCGGCCTCCAGTCGGTCGTCTAACCCTAGCTGATGCAGAATGCAGTTCATCCCGACTACAACCGACGGTTTTCGGCCTCCGAACTCATCTAAACCCATTTTGAGCCCAAATCAACCATCCTAAACCTTAGGGATGCATACCAAAACACCATTGAAGCACACACAAGCTCACAATCAAGACTCAAACGCATCATACACACACATACTCATACATAAATGGGTCAAGCATACACATACACGAAAACCCGATTTCAGATGTGTTTCAGCCCCAAAATCATTTGAAAACAAGTAAAAGAGGGGTCGTAGAACTCATACAAACGACCACGACGAGAAGAGCTTCGATTTGACTCGCTTCTCAACGATTTTGGCTACTCGAATCAACCCGAACCAACACTTTTCCTCTTTTCTCTTCTTTCTCTCTTCTCTTCTTGATGGCTGACTTTAGTGAGTGTGGGGAGAGGGTAAGGGTTGCCCTCTCCCTTAAATACTCCCACTCACCCGTCTTTCTTTCGTTGGCGAGTTTGATCTCTCGACTCTGAGCTCTTTTTCTTTTTCTCCTTTCGTCGGCTTCAAAATAAATAAATAACCGGGTGTTACAAGTCCACCCCTCTTAAATAGGTTTCGTCCCCGAAAACTGTTATTCCTCGAACAAACGTGGATAATGCTGTCTCATTTCTTCCTTAGTCTTCCACGTTGACTCGGATCCTTCCTGTGCTTCCACTATACACACACCAGGGGAACCACTTTATTTCTCAGCCTTTTCTCTTTTTGATCGATGATTGCCACTGGTAGCTCCACATAATTGAGTCGTTCGTTCATTTCGACATCCTCCAGTGGATCAATCATGTCTTTATCAGCTAAGCACTTTCTCAGATGAGAGACATGGAATGTCGGGTGAATTCCACTTAACTCATCCGGTAACTCCAATCTAGAGGCCACCTCTCCTACTCGAGCGATGATTCGGAAAGGGCCTATATACCTTGGGCTCAACTTGCCCTGCTTCCTGAATCGAATGATACCCTTACAAGGTGAGACCTTCAACATAACCCGGTCACCCACCTGGAACTCAATCGGCTTGCGTCTTTTATCAGCATACGACTTCTGTCTATCTTTGGCTGCCTTCATAAAGGCTTTAATCTTCTCAAGCTTCTCAGTCGTAGCCTTGATTACCTTGACGCTCCCCAATTCTTTCTTACCAATATCACCCTAACAAATGGGTCTTCTGCGTCTCCTACGTATATCATCTCATATGGTGGCATACCAATGCTGGCATGGTAGCTATTGTTGTATGAGAATTCGGCTAACGGTAGGTGGTCATCCCAACTTCCTCCAAAATCAATTACACATGCCCGAAGCATGTCTTCCAATGTCTGAATGTTCCTTTCTGACTGGCCATCAGTTTGGGGATGATAAGCCGTGCTAATATGTAACATCGTCCCCATAGCGTCGTGGAATTTCTTCCAAAATTTAGGTGTAAACCAGGTGTCGCGATCAGACACAATAGACACCGGCACACCATGATGAGTTACAATTTCCCGGACGAACAAATCAGCCAACCTCTCTGATGAATATGTCTCGCGGGTCGACAGAAGTGAGCACTCTTCATCAAACGTCAACTATCACCCATATGGCATCGTATCCTTTCGGGGTACGCGGAAACTTCGTGATGAAATCCATGGTGATGTGCTCCCACTTCCATTCCGGTATATCCGAAGGTTGAATCTTCCCATACAGCTTTTGATGCTCGGCCTTCACCTATAAGCAAGTAAGGCACTTACTCATATACTCCACCACATCGTGCTTCATACCCGGCCACCAATAATCTTTCTTCATATCTTGATACATCTTTGTGGCACCACGATGAATGGAGTATCGAGTCTTGTGAGCTTCATCCATAATCTTCACCCGTAGATCCCTAAACAAGAATCCACACACGACCGAATCAGGTTCTAACACCAGTGTGTTTTCACCCAATTCTGCGACTAGACCTCTCATTCTTTCAGAGTTAAGATGATCTTATTTCAATTCCTCATCTTGAAACTCTTTAACTTTCTTCATCACGTTTGAGGTCATGATCGACTGTTAGACTTTCACCCAAATTGGCTCGGGCCTCTCCTTTCGGCTAAGGGCATCAGCCACCACGTTGGCTTTGCCTGGATGGTAATGGATCTCGCAGTCATAGACCTTTATAAGCTCCAACATCGTCTCTGCCTCATGTTCAGATCCTTCTGCTCAAAGAAGTGCTTTAAGCTCTTGTGGTCAGTGAATATGGTGCACTTCGTCTCGTAGAGATAGTGCCTCCACCTTAGCCGGGTCCACCATAATCCCGTCAGGATTCACCACATGACCCAAGAATTGAACCTCACGCAACTAAAATGCGCACTTGGAGGACTTGGCATACAACTTCTCCTTTCTCAACGTCTCCAAAACCTCCCGAATGTGGCCGACATGCTGATTCTCGCTCTTTGAATAAATCAGGATATCATCAATAAAGACAATCACTAATTTATCTAACATAGGCCAATACACATGATTCATCAGATCCATAAAAGCAGCTAGCGCATTGGTCAAGCAAAAGACACAACGAGAAACTCGTAGTGTCCATAATGCGTGCAAATAGCTGTTTTAGGAATATCCTGCTCCTTCACCTCCAACTGATGATAACCAGATCAAAGGTCTATCCTTGAAAACCAACTGGCACCCTAAAGCTGATCAAACAGATCATCAATTCTCGGTAGGGGTATCGGTTCTTCACTGTTAACTGGTCAGTTCGAGGTAGTCAATGCACATCCTCATACTACCGTCTTTCTTCTTCACGAACGAGACCGGAGCACCCCAAGGAGAGGTACTCGGTCTAATGAACCCCTTATCCAGCAGCTCTTGTAACTGCTCCATCAACTCTTTCATCTCTATCGGAGCTAACTGATACGGTGCATTGGCAACAGGTTGGGCACCCGACATCAGATCTATCTGAAATTCAATCTCACGGTCAGGTGGCACTCTTGATAAGTCTTATGGGAATACGTTTGGAAAGTCACACACAACTGGTATGTCGAATAGTTGTGGTATTGGCGTATCCACATCTTTTACATAGGCCAAGTAGGCACTACCTCCACGCCTCATACACTTTCCCGCCACCACTATTGAGATTACCTTTAGGATCGTCGTGACCCGATCACCATAAACCGCCACTGAACTCCCATCAGGTGCCGCCAAACGAATCATCTTCTTGCGACACACAATGTTCGCCTCAAACTCCGCCAACCAATCCATCCCAAGAACCAAATCGAAACCTCCTAAGGTCATCACAAACGGTCTAACAGGAAACTTATGACCTTTAAGTTCCACATCACAGTTCTCTATCATCTCAGAAATCCTGGTAGACTTACCTATGGCAGTTTCTACATCAAAGGGCACATCAACACGTCTACTACTAACAAGCAGCTTACACAGAAAGCAACAGAAATAAAAATTTTACCGGCACCCAAATCAAATAACACAGAAGCTAAAGTTTGGTTCACTTGAAACGTACCGGACACGACATCAGGGTCCATCCTAGCTTCCTCCTGTGTCATAGTGAATGCCATGGCACTCGCCTGTGGTCCTTCACCTCCCGTCTTCTTTACTCATGAATCAGCAGCCCTCGGCTTCTTACAATCCTTGCTCAAATGACCAATTCCCCACAGTTAAAACATTTGCCCGCAAGGCAATCCTTTGCGATGTGCCCTGTCTTCCCACATTTGAAGCACACGTTCAATCCCATCCTACATTCCCTCGCATGCTCTCTTCCACACTTGCCACACCTCCTTGACCCCGCACTGGATGTGGCCCCACTACGGTCATCCACCCGTACCTTTTTGTTACCCGTCGGGGCATCACCCTGACCAAACCTTTTCCCATTCTAGTTTGATCACCACCACCCTTCTTGCTCGCTTCAGTCACCACCACCTCCTACTCATCATATAGCCTTCCTGCCAAATCGACAGCCGACCTAAACGTGCTCGGCCGGGTGGTGATCATATGCCTACGAATATCCACCGGTAAGCCCTGAATGTACCTCTTGATCTTCCGAGACAGAGGCGTCACCTAATCAGGCGCAAGCCGTGCCATTTCGTTAAATTTGGTGGTGTACTGCTAGTGTGTCATGGTTCCCGCCTCTAGCTGCTGGAACTCTCTGTCTATTTTATCCATCTCCCTATGAGGACAGAACTCCTCAATCACCATCTTCTTCAACTCCTCCCACCTCATCCTTCCTATCGCCTGGTTACCCTTGGCTTGGACTATGTTTTCCCACTAGCACAAAGCCGAGTCCACAAAAGAATGGGTCGCGAACTTCACCTTTTGGTCCTCCCGGCACTCGCTGATATCAAGAACAGGCTCCATCTCCCTCACCCACCGGTGAGCAGCTGCAGCAGTGTCGTTACTGTCAAAAGTAGGGGGCTTCCATCTCATAAAAGCCCCGTAGTTACAGCCTCGTGCCGCCTCCTATACGGGCTCTTCTTCTTCCTCCTCATCATCAGTTAGAACTATTTCCAGCTCCGGTTGCTGCTGTACTCTCGAGGACCTATTTCTCTCCTTTCTTTCCCCTTCTCTTACAACTTTGATAACTTCGGTCACTACAGATGGCAAGATCGTCTGCATGACCTGATGAACTTCCTCAACCACTACCTCTTTCACCGAGGCCCTAAGGTTCGCCCTCTCATCACCACCCTCCGGGTGAGGGGTTTCGGGTTCTTCATGAACGACATCCTCAACTCTAGGTCTCCCTCGCTTGGGTCGCGGTTCAGCACCGTGACCTCCACCCCTTGAAGCTTTCGAAGATCTACCGCTAGCCATTTACACGCACACTGAAAGATTCAAACACCAACACGGTCATTCAAGGGAACAACTCAGTTTATGTCAAGTATAGTAAGTCCCTAATTACAGTGGCCAGTTGTGATTAGCCACTTACTTTACTCTTCACACCCCGAGCATTACCTGTCCTGACTACATCAGTATTTAAATCTACAAACAACACATAACCACATACCATGCGCACATAAAACTGGTTAACTTTACGAAAATACCTGATGGCACGCAGCTACTCAAATTGGCATCCCATTCCTATTCCGTCTCATTCTCAGTTTAAGTTAAGGTTTATTTTGAAAATTTACCCATTTCACTTAAACTTTGGCTCTGATACCAACTTGTAAGGCCCCATTCCCGGGACGCTCACAGTTGGATCCTCATCGCACATAAAACATATAACTACATTTGCCTCATGAAAATATTGCAGCGCAAATATTCAAAACTGACATCTCATTTCATTTTAAAAACTTTTACCAATAATACAGCGTCAATCAGTTACAAAATACATTGTTGCATTACATCACAAAAGCGTTAAATAAATGGATGCCATCCTAAAAGAGCTGAGTAGTCACCTCGTGCCATCCTCAACAATCATTACCTGCCAACTGGAAACACATCAAAGTCAGCGTTGCTCAGTGAGTTCTAGTTTTATAAAATAAAACATACTTTTCTTTCGTTAAAACCGTTCTTTTCTTTCATGCGATCATACATCATACGTACACATAGATAATAGTTATATTATCTTCTTCATTCGTTCATTCATATTTATATCTTTACTTGCGCATCGGATATCTTCCGTACCAATACCATACGCTACACCCCGAACTATTAAGCTACTAGGCCGGAGTCTATAAATAGACAGCTAAACAGGGTGCCACAGTACTAGAGGTAAGTGGTAGAGGTTCTATATAAATGGTCGATCACAGAGAAGGACCCTGATGTGCATCCTCCCGGGGTAGCGAACCCGCACACGGTTGGGCTAACACCTTTTAATGGTGTGTCCCGATATCCAATACTTGCAAGACTTTCATTACTTTCATCATTCTTAATGCATGCATTCATCATGTTCCAATTTTCATTATCTTCCAGTTTACGTTACGTAATACTTCATTTCATTCATTATCATAACACATAAAGCCACAGGAAAGGTAAACATACATCACAATAAGGAACATTAACATGCACAGTCATCACGTCATACAGGGTAACATCATACATACATAACATGCATCATGCATAAACATGCAACATCATCATCATTATGCCTAACATGTTCTCTAAGGCCTCAATCGTCACCTTACATGAACTTACAAGAACCTTTACGTCAAAACTTACATCTGTACTTTCTCCCGAAAGTCAGAAGCTAAACTACACTTCTCCTCGGGTGCAACAGCCCTATTTGGGCGTATGGACACTCTCCAGTCGCATGGCCTCCATGCGACTGGCCCTTCATTCGGGTGACTGGCCCTTCATTCGGGTGACTGGCCCTTTATTCGGGTGACTGGACCTTCATTCGGTGACTGGCCCTTCATTCGGGTGACTAGACCTTCATTTGGGTGACTGGACTTCATTCGGGTGACTGGCCCTTCATTCGGGTGACTGGCCCTTCATTCGGGTGACTGGACCTTCATTCGGGTGACTGGACCTTCATTTGGGTGACTGGACCTTCATTCAGGTGACTGGACCTTCATTCGGGTGACTGGACCCCAATCGCCCCTACTCGGACGTATGACCTTCATTCGGCCTCCAGTCGGTCGCCTAACCCTAGCTGATGCAGAATGCAGTTCATCTCGACTCCCGCCGAAGGTTTTTGGCCTCCAAACTCATCTAAACCCATTTTGAGCCCAAATCAACCTCCTAAACCTTAGGGATGTATACCACAACACGATTCAAGCACACACAAGCTCACAATCAAAACTCAAATGCATCATACACACACATACTCATACACAAACAGGTCAAGTATACACACACACGAAAACCCGATTTCAGATGTGTTCCAGCCCTAAAATCGTTTGAAAACAAGTAAAAGAGGGGTCCTAGAACTCACACAAACGACCACGCTGAGAAGAGCTTCGATTTGACTCGCTTCTCAACGATTTTGGCTACTCGAACCAACCCGAACCAACACTTTTCTTTTTTTCTCTTCTTTCTCTCTTCTCTTCTTTATGGCTGACTTTAGTGAGTGTGACTTTAGTGAGTGTGGGGAGAGGGTAAGGGTTGCCCTCTCCCTTAAATATTCCCACTCACCCGTCTTTCTTTCGTTGGCGAGTTTGGTCTCTCGACTTTGAGCTTTATTTCTTTTTCTCCTTTCGTCTGCTTCAAAACAAATAAGTAACCGGGTGTTACATATACCTTCCAATGCAATAGTTATTCACGAATAATTAACCTTAACCTATATGCTAATTTTAGAATTAAAGAAGCAGTGGCTTTTTTGTTATTTTATTTTGGCCAACATAGTTTGAGGTCTTAATTTTGTTAATTTCTATATTGAGAGTTATTCTTTCTATGCCTTCTTAAGCCACATGTTTCATTTGTTTTTATACCACGCGTGTAGGAGGGAACAGGTGTTAGCAAGACAACAATGGTTTCTCTTATATTTCAGTCCTACTCTTGTGATGATGAAGACACACATAGAACATAGAGGATGATCATTACTCTGCCACCATCACCGCCATTTTAGTTGTATTTAGATACAAGTTCGGATGGTTCAACGATAATTCAAAACTCACTCATCACCACCACCGATGGTATGGGGATGCTTGGTGGTGGTAGCCGACGTGTTTGGTTCCTAATGGTAGTGGTATGGCCGTATTTAAGGAGTTGGTGTGGGGGATGCTTGGTGGTGGTCGTTTGGCCTAATATTAAGAGCAACTGTGGGGTGAGGGTCGGAATCACCAGTGGTTGGACAGGGTTTATTCACCATCCGACGCAGGGGCGAACCACGTTTTGGATAACGGGGTCAAGTGACCCCATTAATTTTTAAGCTAGTAGTGGACCGTATAATACCGAAAATTTGGGTGAACCCATAGTTTTTTTAAAGGTGACCCTTAATATTATTAAGTTCAGACTACAAACAAAGAGTTTGTTCTTGGTTCAATGGTTTCCCTAGTTACGCACGCGTATAATCTCCTAGTGGTCACAAGTTCGATTCTTGCAAAGTTTTTTTACACTCCTTTTAAAATATAAAATTATATTTTGCCCTTTAGTCTAGTTTTTGCCCTAACCCAAAACTCTCCCCCATCACCGTCGCTTTAGACTTTGCCCCTACCCTTGACTTCAGTCTCCACCGACAAACCTCTCTCCCTCGGCTCCTCTTTGACTCCATTCTCTGGTGACAAGGTGACCAACCCTTCGACATTTTGCCCTCAATCTAGTTTTTGCCCTAACCCAAAACTCTTCCCCCCATCACTGTCGCTTTAGACTTTTCCCCTACCCTTGACTTCAGTCTCCAGCGACAAACCTCTCTCCCTCGACTCCTCTTTGACTCCATTCTCCGGTGACAAGGTGACCAACCCTTCGACATCAGCCAAACAGACCAAAAGCCTCCCTCATGGTTAGTTTTTTTTTTTGTGATTTTTGACTTTCTCCCATGGATTTTATGATTTTTGACCTTTTTAGTTCTACCTACGTTTGAAGGTTCTGAAACTCAATTTTGAATCTACATTATGCTCTGCTTGCTCGATTATTATGTATGATATTGTTAAGATGTGAATTCTTGCTTTAATTTCTTGAAATTAACATATGTGTTCCGAACATTTAGGAAGACGATGCCCTTTTGAATTCATTGTTTGCCATACTCGTTTTAGATTGTGAATTTTGTTATAATTATCAATTTTGGGAGAAAAATTGTATAAAGATTATGTTGATGTTGTCCAGAAACAAGTATGCTTTACATTGTTTGTATGTTTTGTAACCCCGTTTTCTTTTATGTAGGTATGATGCAAGTTTATGGAGCAACATATTGTTTATATGCTCTGTAACTTCAAGGGATGGACTCATAGACATCAATTGTAGTATTCAAGTAATCAACCAGAAACAAGTTTAATGAGTAAGCTTTCATGATGTTTTGTTGGTTTAGTTAGGGTGCTTCAAAAACGAGTTTAACTTTACAAATAAAGAGATAAAGTGAAACATATGAAATCAATATAGTTCATGTATAACATAAATGAGATTACTCAGTTTGAGAAAACTACAAAGTTTTAATGAATTCAATAGCAAAGCCTAACGAATATAAAGTCAAATTAACAACAAATCATGTATAACATAAAGTGAAACATATGAAACCAATATAGTTCAATTTGCCACACATCCTTACCCTTGAAAATGAGATTACTCGGTTTGAGAAAACTACAAAGTTTTAACTCTCATTATCTGAAAATGCATGTAAGTTTTCATTAATTTCTTTTGACAAATTAATGTAATTTAATGATGTCTTTTTATGACTTGAACCGACCCAACATAATCAGATGATACAAATAATTTGAGTTGCTTTGTTAGAAATCTAGTCATCAAATATAGTGACCCCATAAGAAAATATTCCTAGTTTCGTACTGATCCGACGGGTAATGTTTTCTTAACTAGAGTAGTCAAAGAATACGTTATTGATGAGGTCACCCTCTAGATCGACTTTTGTAGATTATTTAACATTAGAAACAGAAGAAAATAGCTCTTTGAAGATTTTCCGGTAGCCGGAGTTCCGGACGCGATAGATGGCTCTATTACCTCTTATTTTTAAAATGAAGATAAGAAGACAAAATAAGATGATGATGTTGATGAGTATGTGCTTTTCAAGCATATTAAACTTTGATATTTGGATATTTTATTATAATTTCTACCGCAAGCTATGAGATTGAGAGTTAGATCAAATTTACTTGTATATATGTTTTGTTTGTAAATGGTTGATTATGTAATCATCGGAATAATTATATAAATTTTGATGTTAAAGACATGTGATCTAGCAGTTGTCTTCATGAACTGTGGTGTGTACATGGTTCACGTCGATGAGTGTGTTCCATTTTGTGTAGGTACGTCGTTTCACTGAAAATTGTGTAAGAACAGACACAACATACATTTCTCTAAGCTTTAGTATATATCGTCCATCGTGTGGGCAATGCGCCCTGTGGGTACAACACTAGTAATATTAAATTTGGAACTGAAATGAATAGTAGATTTTAGAGGTGTTTGGTTTTGCCACACATGTTTTGTTCCTTTTGCATTCCCCTCATCATATGTGTTTAAGCAGGAACTGTTCTTATCTGTGTATCTGTGTTGGATTCTTTTGTAATGAGAGAGTTTCTCTGCCTTCGTCATCCTCTTCATCGTTCACCGTCGCCGCTTGTACCTTCGCAGCCATGGGAAGAACCAGCGGTCTTGATCGCTCCGATATGACCGCCACCAATCATCACTAATGACCGCCTTTGGTGGCATCAGTTGGAAGGCTTTCTGGAAGTTCCCGGTGGTGACTATGGATGCTGCTGATGGACCCTGTGGACCGCCTTCAGTGGGGTTCGGGTGGTGCCAGCAAAAATCACCGTCGGTGTTGTCCCTTGGCAGTTACCGGCGGCCTTCGGTGGTCGAAATCGGTTGGCAATGGTAGAGATCGGCTCATGGTAGTAGGTTTGCAGTGGTTCCTACAAAAATCATGGCCGATCTCCTCGCTTGGCTACCGTGATTGGGTGCCAAGGCATTAACCTTTCTCGTCCATTGAGCTTTGCTTGATTTTTAGGGCTTAATGGTGGCTTACGTGTTCGAGGGAGGCTCTAGGGTTTCCTGCTATGACCGGTATCATGGTGCCTAGTGTTAGGTATGCGGTGGTTGAGGTGTGCTCGATTGCATGTTCTACACGCATGTCCCAATCATGGTCCGGTTGACGACTGATGGCTGTCGGTCACTGTGATGGTGGTGGATGCTTTGGAGACCACCGTCACTTGGCCTCCCTTTTGTGGTTGAGGTAAAGCGTTAGTGACGGTCTCCATTCCCTTTATGATTCTCTGTCCTTTCGATTCCCTTTTAGTGTTTTCATACTTGGCATGATCATTGCGTTAGCTATTCTTTGTTGATTGTTAAAGTTGATCTGGGGTTTTGTTTGATGCTAACTATAGGCTAACCAGACTGTTGTTCGACTTTGATGGTTCGGGTCTACTAGAAGGCACAATGTCAATGACTAGATGATGTAGTCCTCCGAGACTCTTCGTTTGGGTTGCTTTGTGGCTATGATGATACATCAAGATTGGTGTGGGTTGTCCTGGCGTGGTAGCTATTCCCGGTTTGCAGCCGCAACCTGCTATCAATTCTGAGCCAACTTGTAGTAAAAGTCCGGTATTTTGACGCGCAACAAACACGCGTCACGGTTAAAAAACACTAGTTACTTTTATAAAGAAAGATTTCTTTAACATATTAAAACGAAAAGTAGGAATATGACTGAAAAATCTATGCTATCTAGCAATCACAGGTTTTAATAGTACGTATGTTTAAATGCTAGAACATTTAAATAGTACGTATGTTTAAATTCTAGAACATTTACAATGATTTTTCTGCATAAAATCTCTGATTGAAAATCTCTCAATTAAATCTTTCAAGAAATTTTAACAATGTATTAATTTCCATTAATATAGGTATTTTATAACCTTTTTAAACATATAAATAAAAGTAAGTCAATTTATTTATGGAAGTAACTTAATTAAAAATTGATGAACATTGAAACTTATGGAAAAAACCAACTTATTTATTGATTTTTGAAGTTAAATTATTTATTTATTTTTTATATTAGTAATATATATCTTTGTATTTATGTTTCCTTGAAAGCATTACTCTTTTCATTGATTTTGTTTTAGAACAATAATTTGAATTTTATTAATTCTGGTTGAAAACATATAACGTAACCTAAAAGCATTAAATTTTCTTTGATTATTTTGTTGAATTTTATCATAATTCTATATATAATTCTGAAGATCGTTAGGTCTTGCTAAATCAAAACAAACTTTATATTATATAATTAGATTCAATTGATAATGAGACACCCGAGGATCATTAAATCTTGCTTCTAAAGCTAGAGATTCTATAAAGTGAAGATAGTTGCTTTGTGTAAGGCTAGTTTTCATATTATTACCCTATCGAACAGATGGAAAATAGGAATATCTTGTAGTTTATTAACTTGATTAAATTTTTTAGATTAAAGAAATCTTAGAAAATATACATCATGATCATCTCTTACGGGATATATAGTTAAAATAGGAAAATCTTGTAGTTTATCAAAATGATTAATTCTTTAGATTAAATTCATTTCAATGTGGGTAATGGTTAGCATGGATTTCGATTGTTCACATAAAGATTAAAATTTTGATGAACAAAAATTATAAAATTCTTTAAATCATTCATGGCTCGCTCCTCACTTTTATATGAGTGGGTACCCTGTATTATAAGAAGGGATGGTTGTAAGTAGTTGTGAGTAAAAAAAATGAGAAATGTGTGACGGTTGTACCTTGTTTCCCCATATTTGGGGAAAACGATACAACCTCATAAATTTTTTAATATTTTTAATGTGGTTGTAAGTGGATGGAGAAAAAATATAATGATAAAGGTATACAAATATATTATTTAATTAGAAAAAAAAAAGAAATTAATAGTTGTTTTTAGTGTAATTATAAAGACGAGGATGGAGGATCGAGTGTGAATGCTCTTATACTTTAAAGCTTTTGATTATAGTTTCATTTTCCCCTAGCATAGTACATTATCATTTTATTTATGAAATTTTTATAAACACTTGATAATGAATAATATAGTTAATTATATTCGTTAACTTGTAAGACATGTAAGGCTTTCTTCCCAAACAATCTCATAGTTGGTTTCATATGAACATAACCATAATTTATAAATTATAAATTCCTTTTAACCAAAACATAGATTCATTCATCACACGAAACATGATAACTAATCTATTACATAACATGAATTCATCGATCAAACATATATAACATAGTTAAACCTTGAAACGGAATGCCAATCTTTAATCTGAGAGCCTCTTCATGCCCTTGACAGATATAAAGTATAAGGTTTTTAGTATATTATTCTATATTTCTATTTCTGTTTTTGTTTGTTATCGGGTGAAGTTATCCTGAATTGTGAATCTATAATCCCATATCTAAGTATCCACTTTAGGACTAAGGAGTTGATTTCTCTTCCACGATCAACACTAAAATTTTAGTTTTTGACTTACTCTCTTCTTCTATGATGACGACACTTTACAGTTAACGGTAAATGTTCGATTTAAGAATTAGACTAATTAGGACTGAAAGCACATAATGCTTGCAAAGAATGTTAGTGGGCAACTAAGAAATTAACAATACTGATGTCATTGGCCATAAAAGACATAAGAAAATGGAAGTTTTCTTAAATAGATCTCACATAAAATAATTATTAAATAGTCAATGGTTCTATAAAAGCCTATTTATCAACTACATAGGTGACGTATGCATTAGCGCCTTTAAGTTGGGTTATAAATAGAACAGTTCATTAAGAGGGGTGAGTTTGTAGGTAGGATGGATGCAATATGTCTTTAATTAATGTTCTTGTTCGCATGGAAGGCGCTCCTCATAGCAATCCATTTCTTCAGTTTGCTAGAGGTTCCGTTGTAACGTCCACTAATGAGTTATTTGAAGTTGAACTATGATTTATGCCCATTTGAGGTTTATCACAAGAATTGATCAAGAGACAAAGAATTCAAGGTATGTGAGTGTGTGTATATACATAGAGAGAGAGGTAGGATACAAACTAGTTTTTACTAAAAACTATAAGGTAGCGTTTGGTATGCCGGAATGAGGGGCGGAATGAAATGAATTATTGAGGGTGAATGAATAAAAACATGTTTGGTTGGTGGAGGTAATGGAATGAACCATTATGTAGTTGAATCCATTCCCTCAAATTCATTCCATCCACTCCCCTTTTTTTTATTCCATACCTTCTTCCATCATTAGTCACCAACACCACCCGCCGCCGCCACAACAACCACCACCGACCACCAAGATCGCTTGTCACCAGCAACCACCACCGGCGACCACCGTGGTCGGCCACCACTACACCGGGAACACTATCGCCGGACACTGCCACCGCCGCCGCCACCGAAAACCACTGAAGGCCACCACCACCGGCCATGGCCGGCGCCGGAAACCACCATCGGAAACCACCTCCGAATGCCACCACCGACATCGCAAGAAACCACCTAAGGCCACCATTGCTTCCGGAAACCACCTCCGGCCACCACCGCCGTCGAAAACCATCGCCAGGCACCACCGTCGCCAGAAACCGCCGCTGTCGGCCAACACTGCTGCTGGAAACTGCCGCCAATGAAAACCACCGCCAGCCACCACCACCACCGGAAATCACCGCTGACCACCACCGACACCGGAAACCACCGCCGGCCACCACCGCTGTGACATCCATCACCTTAAGGTCCGTCGAACAAAATAATTAACAATAGAATTATTTTAATTATTTTTTCTCTTCTTCATGAACTCCTGTTTTAAGAAATCATGTTGCTTTATTACCCTTGTGCCTGTACTTCCTCCGTGAACGTGCGCTAAGCCTAAACCTTTTATAAATTTCATCACCATTATCATCAAATATATCATTTTTAATTATAACCATTATCATTAATAAAATCATTTTAAGCCATCAATTACCATTAAAAACACTTTTAACATTAATATAACCTATACGCTTAAAGTCGTTTTCAACCGAAACAAACTTTGGAAACTCGGGGGCTAAGTACAAGGACTAAAATTGATATTTTGAAACTTGGGATGGGTATAAAAACTCTATTCCCAGCCATTTTCTTCATCTTCTTCCCTTCTCTTCACTTTCTTCTTCATCACCTATCTTCTTCACTTTGCACCAAAATCGCTCCATTTGGTCTCATTTTCTTCGTCTAGGCTTCGTCTACAAACTAGTCTACTCCATCCTTGCAGGTAGACGACTTTGTTGTCCATTCTTGCTCGTTTTACTGCTGTCCATTTCTAGGGTTTCGGTGTTCGGGTCAACTCAAACACAAGAGGTCGTGTGGGTACGTGACGACTTTCTGCGGTGCTTCTTGTTCTGTGTGTTTGTTGTGTGATTATGGAAGTCCTTGTTGTGTAAAACCCGTGCTTGGGGAAGCCGAAGCTACTCTGCTCTTCAGCAGTCGCGAACCTGCAGTTCAGGCGACTGGGTCTGTCATGCGATTGAGCCGTGCGACTGGGTGAGTCGTGCGACTGATTCATGCGACTGGTCATTCGGGCGACTGAGTCGTGCGACTGGGAATGTCATGCGACTAAGCCCTGCGATCGAGTGTTGTGTGCGATTGAGTCAATGCAGATGAGTGTTGTGTGCGATTGAGTCAATGCGGATGAGTGTGTGTGCGATTGAGTCAATGCGGATGAATGTGGTGTGCGACTGAGTCCTACGACCGAATGAATGCATGCGACTGTGCGTGTATCGCACGACTGAAGGCCAATAGTACGAATAAAGGTTCAGTCGTACGAATGAAGTTGATTCGTATGAATGAAGGTTTTTCGTGCGTATGAAGGTTAAGTCGTGTGATTGGGTGTTGTGTGGTACGACTGAATGCCAGTCGTACCATGAAGGTTCAATCGTGCCAATGAAGCTAATTTGTACGATTGAAGGTTGATTCGTACGAATGGAGTGTTGAGTCGAGCGTCTGGTCTGTTGTGTGATTGATGATGTTTGTGTGTGAATTCCCTACTTGTACGTCTGATGATGATAAGGTAACTCAGTAAAAGTGTCATTGCTTGACCACAAGATTATAGTCAATGCTAACAACAGGCACATACTATTTCATTTAAATCAACTTAACATTTTACAATTATCGACAACCCATTTGGGACTACAAATATTTAACAAGTATTATCTTTATAACAATGGGATCTTCATACGGATGTCATTAGCAATGACGACTACTCTTAGTACTTGGATCTACATAAGATCTGATACGTGTGTCTGCTTGTGTGTGTTCCACCCACGACCGAACCGATACAACCCGAACCGACCAAACATTACTATATGCTTTATACACGTCATAATGCTTAACAATAACTGTCAATAGGTGTTTGAGTGTTCATTACATACAACTGTTGGAACTTGATCATTCATACTTACACTTACAATGAGTTTCGTGGCCCTTTTTATGCTTATACACTTTTCAATCATTTACAAACTTGGGGAAAAAGTATGCTAACCCGTTTTTCATGCTGTACAACATACATACAATTACATACTTGGAATCAACGTGCTACTGTTTGTGAGTACTTATTTGATACATGCTTGAGTCTGCTTTGTGGTTCTTTCTTACAATCATTTAATTCAGTGTGGGAACCGACGGATAGGTATTGGTAGTACTACTTGGGTTGACACCCCCACCCTCGTGTTGGTATACTAGTTAGTACCAACAGATGCCAGGAACGGGCCTTGGGTGAATATATCTCCGACAAGATTCTTTGTGTACGTCGTTAGGTTTGGTTGTAAAGCTCTGTCATGTGATTTTGCTTACTTATAACTGTATGCACGGTATTTCTGCAACAACTTATACTGCACCAATTACTTATTTACTTTTAAACCTGCGAGCTCACCTATAATTTTGTTGACCATTTTGAGCATATTTTTCAAGTGATCATGCTAACTGAAGATTAGGTGTGCCTTAGTGGAGACCTAGAGGCATTTTGTTTTTTTGGGCTAAACTTGTATTTTGAAATCAATTGTTGTATCTATTCAAACAACATTACACTTTGTAACTTGTTCCGGGTTGTGAGAAATGCATACAATGTTATTATCTATGTCTATCTTTATCATGTTGTGCTTATGGCTATGTTGTCGTGAATATTGATAAACGCGACACAAGTCTTGTTGTCGGGTGTCGTCATGACAGCTTGTCATCATTTAATATATTGCATCTCTATCATTTACCACGTGTTATGACGATCCCCGTCTCGTTATTATGCCCCCGTGTTCCGCTCTTAGCGGGGGTGTGACAGACTGGTATCAGAGCATTGGTTAGAGAGAATTAGGCAATACACTTCACCTAGACTATAACCTAGGAACCTTCATGTAGATTGCATGCCAGGGTTGTGTTGTATTTTGTATTCATACGTGTTCCTCATAACTTGTTCTTTATCTACCTGTTTCGTGATCATTTCACCCTGTGAGGGAGCCCTTGTGCTCACTTTTTATGGGATGCTTCTATCGGATCTTCCGTTTCCCTCTGCGCACAGATTGTTTTATCAATCCGGGTATTGAACCCGAAGAGAGAACTTCATAGATCATGCTATTGCGCTTGACCTTAGACACTGGGATTTACCCGGAGAGGTTATGTCTGAGACCTCAGAGAGGAGGAAATAGGCACCTCTGCTAGACTAAATTGATTTCATGCATGGATATGCATTATTATGAGGACTACTGTTTGGACATTACCTATACATGGTGTGAGAATTACATGATTTGTAGGCGATGTGTGAAAACCATAAGTATGGTATTAACCTGAAATGTTAGACCTTAATGTGACATGGATAATGTGCCTCGCAATGGTTAAAACTTATGCGTTACTATTCTTCTGATTAGAACATTCCGTCTCGAAAAGTTACCCGCAGCAACAGTGGCGGAAGTGAAGCCCCGAGGGGTAAAGGCAGAGGCAGAGGTGAGCACCGAGAACAAGTGATGATCCTACCAATGTCAATCAGGGAACAGGAAACTCTGACATGGCAGCCTTAATTGCTCAACAGTTGGCCGCACTGATTCGACTATCGTGGCCCAAGTGAGTGATGCTCTTCAGAATCACCACCCCCACGGGGATGGTGGCAATGAAAACGAGGATAATGGGAACCCGACTGGGAATGAAAGCAATCTGGAGACCGAGAATGGTGGTATAGCCGGTAATGAAACTGGGATTGTTAATGATACCGGGATTGTGAATGCTAGACGGGGATGTTCATACAAGGAATTTGTGGCTTGTAAGCCGGAGAGAGAGAGTTCGCTGGCAAAGATGGAGCCATATCCCTGACTAGATGGCTTGAAAAGATGGAGGCAGTGATCGACATCAGCGAATGCCTCGATAGTCAAAGGATCAAGTATGCCGTGTGCTCACTACAAGGCAAGGCACTAACCTGGTGGAACACCCAGATTCAAGCTAGAGGAAGAGAGTCGGCGATGCAAATGTCGTGGGATGAGTTCAAAGCCTAATCACCGAGGAGTACTGTCCTCTCAACGAGATGCAAAAACTTGAGCATGAGTTCTGGAATCATGCTATGGTGGGGGCTGGGCACGGGCCTACACCGATCGTTTTCACGAGCTAGCAAGGTTAGTTCTGCATCTGGTCACCTCGGAATCAAAAAAGATAGAGAGGTATCTTTGGGGACTTGCACCTCAAATCCAGGCAATGGTAGCCGCAGCTGCTCCTCCTACTATCCAGAGCGTAATTATGAAGGCTGGCGCTCTAACTGATGAAATGGTGAGAACAGGGGTTTTGGGCAGGGGAGCAGAGAAAAGGAAGATGTTGGGGAAATGAGCGGTCGAGTGTCGGGAAATTTGAGAAAAAGGCCAAGACAACCACAAAATTTTGTGGCTGTGACCCAGGGCAGGCAAGAATATGTGGGTCCGCACCCCAAATGTGATAGGTGCAACTTTCATCATCCCCCAGCTATGCCGTGTCGGGTGTGCGCAAACTGTAGACGCCCGGGGTGTTTAGCAAGAGACTGCAGAACAACGCCGAATATGGTTGCACCAGTCAACGCGGTTAACCCCGCCGGGAATGCCAGGGGCTGTTACGAGGTGGAAGCCTTGATCACTACAGGAACATGTGCCCAAACTGAATCGGGCACCGGGCCAACAAGGGAACAACCAGCAACAGACGATGGCTATAGCTGGAAATCAAGGCCGGCAAACCAAGGAATGCGGCTCGGGGACGTGCTTTTGTCATTGGAGCCAACGATGCCCGCCAGGACCCGAATGTTGTCACGGGTACGTATTATTCAATAATCACTTACATCTGTACTATTTGACATGGAGCAGACAATAGCTTTATATCTTTGAGTTTGTGCAATTGCTTGATTTGAGTCCTAGTAGGCTAGAAACTAGTACTCTGTAGAAATGGCCAATGGTAGGGTTGTTCAGGCCGACGAGATTATTAGAAAGTGCTCGATAATAATGGAGAACCACGCCTTCGATATAGACCTGATACCCTTTGAGTTAGGAAGTTTCGACATGATTGTGGGAATGGATTGGTTGTCAAAACACGAAGCCGAGATTGTCTGTTGGGACAAGGTAGTGCGAGTCCCTATGTCAGACGGAGAAGTACTCAGAATTCAAGGAGAAAGACCGGGGAGAAACTTAAAGCTTATTTCCTGCATGAAAGCACGTCAGAGTTTACGAAAACAGTGCTACGTTTCTGGCTCATGTGGTGGAAAAGAAAGAAGAGGAGCAGAAATTTGTAGATATCCCTATAGTGCGGGATTACCCAGATGTATTTCCTGACGAATTGTCTGGTTTGCCTCCTCTACGGCAGGTGGAATTTTGTATATAGTTGGTTCCTGGAGCTACACCGGTAGCAAAGACATCGTATCGGCTGGCACCATCTGAAATGCAAGAGTTATCTAGCCAATTACAGGAACTACTGGAGAAGGGTCTTATTCGGCCGAGTCACTCGCCTTGGAGAGCACCGGTGTTATTTGTCAAGAAAAGAAGGATGGGTCGTTCCGTATGTGCATCGACTACCGTGAGTTGAACAAGTTAACGGTGAAGAATCGGTATCCTCTCCCCAGGATCGATGACCTATTTGATGAATACAGGGAGCTTCGTATTTCTCGAAGATCGACTACTTCTGGATATCATCAACTAAGGGTTTTTGAGGAGGACATACCGAAGACAGCGTTTAGAACTCGTTATGGGCATTATGAGTTTTGGTCATGCCGTTTGGATTGACTAACACACCAGCTGTGTTTATGGACCTAATGAACTGGTGTGTAAACCTTACTTGGATAAGTTTGTGATCGTATCATAGACGACATACTTATCTACTCCCGATCGAAAGAGGATCATGAAGAACACCTTCGGGCAATACTGGACTGTAAGGAAGAGAAACTTTCGCCAAGTTCTTGAAGTTGATTCTGGCTGGAGGGGAAGTGAAGTTTTTAGGTCATGTGGTAACAAGGACGGGATTCATGAGATCTCGGCAAGATCGAAGCGGTAAAGAAATACGCCTCAGACGCCTTCAAACATACAGCAATTCTTAGGATTGGTCGGATACGGTCGTCGTTTCATCGTGAACTTTTCAAAGATCGCTCAGCGTTAACACTGCTAACCCAGAAAGACAAGAAGTTTGATTGGGGACATGCACAAGAACAAGCGTTCCAAGTTGAAAGATAAACTGTGTAATGCACCGATATGGTCCCTCCCGGACGGAACTGATGATTTTGTGGTATACTGTGATGCTTCGCATCAAGGGTTGGGATGTGTACTAATGCAGAAAGATAAGGTGATTGCCTACGCTTCGCGACAACTTAAGGTGCACGAAAAGAACTACACAACTCATGATCTTGAGTTGGGCGCTGTAGTGTTTGCACTCAAGATATGGAGGCATTACCTGTATGGAACCAAATGCATCATCTACACACATCATAAAAGCCTTCAACATATTCTGGATCAGAAGGAACTCAATATGCAACAGCAACGCTGGGTAGAGCTTCTTAGTGATTACGATTGTGAAATCCGGTATCATCAGGGGAAAGCTAACGTGGTGGCTGATGCTCTAAGCCGCAAAGAATGCGTGAAACCACTACGTGCTCGAGCTTTGGGATTGACGATTCAAACGAATTTGAAAGCTCAGATCCAAATTGCACAAAGTGAGGTGTTGAAAGAAGAAAACCTTGCGGGAGAAGAATTCCGAGGGTTGGATAAACAACTGATGTGCAAGGACGACGTGTGTATAGTACTTCATGGACCGTATATGGGTACCCAAATGGAGAGGTGTACATACCTTGGTCATGGACGAAGCATAGAAGACTAGATATTCTATTCATCCTGGTGCAGACAAGATGTACCATGATCTCAAGGATCTATACTGGTGGCCAGACATGAAGAAAGACATGCCACGTACGTCAGCAGATGCTTGACATGCTCAAAAGTTAAAGCTGAACATCAGAAACCATCAGGACTGTTACAGCAGCCTGAGATTCCTGAGTGGAAATGGGAGAACATAGCCATGGATTTCATTACCAAACTCCCTCGAGCGATCAACGGGCATGACTCGTTATGGGTCGTAGTGGATCGAATGACGAAATCAGCACATTTCTTGCCAATCCGAGAAGACTACAAAATGGACAAGTTGGCGAGATTGTACATAAAAGAGGTCGTGACAAGACACAGAGTGCCGGTGTCAATCATATCCGACCGTAACGGCCGATTCACTTCACGATTTTGGTAGAAGCTACAGAAAGCGATGGGCACTCGATTAGACATGAGTACTGCCTATCACCCTCCGACAGATGGCCAAAGTGAATGAACCATACAAACACTAGAAGACATGCTGAGAGCGTGTGTAATCAACTTTGGTGGTAGTTGGGACACTCATTTACATTGATTGAGTTTCTTACAATAATAGCTACCATACGAGCATTGGATGTGCTCCATTTGAAGCGTTGTATGGAAGAAAATGCAGATCACCCGTTTGTTGGGCCGAGGTTGGCGAAAGTCAGTTAACAGGCCCAGAGATCATTCAGGAAACAACCGACAAGAACTTCCAAATCAAAGATAGACTGAAAGCTGCTAGAGACCGCCAAAAGAGGTATGCCGACAATCGTCGGAAGCCTCTAGAAATCAACGTTGGGGATCAAGTGTTACTCAAAGTCTCACCTTGGAAAGGAATTGTTCAGTTAGGAAAGAAAGGGAAGTTAGCCCCAAGATATGTTAGAACATTCGAGATAACAGAAAGAATTGGTCCAGTGGCTTACCGATTAAGGTTACCACAAGAACTCAACGGTGTGCATGATACTTTCCTTGTGTCAAACCTCAAGAAGTGTTTGGCTGACGAATCACTTCACGTACCAATTGAAGAAATCAAAATCGACGAAAAGCTTCATTTTATTGAGGAACCCATTAAGATCATGGATCGTAAGGTCAAACAGTTGAAGCGCAGTAGAATATCGATTGTTCGTGTGAGGTGAAATTCAAAGCGAGGGCCAGAGTTTACATGGGAATGGGAAGATCAGATAAAACTTAAATATCCACACCTATTCCTGGATGAAATTTTTGGACCTAACTCCAGTTGAATTTAGGGACGAAATTCTCTCAACTGGGGGATACTGTGACATCCGTCACCTTAAGGTCCGTCGAACAACATAATTAACCATAGAATTATTTTAATTATTCTTCCTCTTCTTCATGAACTCCTGTTTTAAGAAATCATGTTGCTTTATTACCCTGTGCTTGTACTTCCTCCGTGAACATGCGCTAAGCCTAAACCTTTTATAAATTTCATCATCATTATCACCAAATATATCATTTTTAATTGTAACCATTATCATTATAAAACCATTTTAAGCCATCAATTACCATTAAACACACTTTTAACATTAATATAACCTATACGCTTAAAGTCGTTTTCAACCGAAACAAACTTTGGAAACTCGGGGGCTAAGTGCAGGGACTAAAATTGATATTTTGCAAACTTGGGATGGGTATAAAAACCCCATTCCCAGCCATTTTCTTCATCTTCTTCACTTCTTCTTCACTTCTTCTTCATCACCTATCTTCTTCACTTTTGCACCAAAATCGCTCCATTTGGTCTCGTTTTCTTCATCTACGCTTCATCAACAACCTAGTCTACTCCATCCTTGCAGGTAGACGACCTTGGTTGTCCATTTCTAGCTCGTTTTACTACTGTCCATTTCTAGGGTTTCGGGTGTTCGGGTCAACTCGAACACAAGAGGTCGTGTGGGTGCGTGTGATGACTTTCTACGTGTGCTTCTTGTTCGTGTGTATTTGTTGTGTGATTCTGGAAGTCCTTGTTGTGTAAAACCCATGCTTGGGGCAGCCAAAGGCTACTCTGCACTTCAGCAGTCGTGAACCTGCAGTTCAGGCGGCTGGGTCTGTCATGCGACTGAGCTGTGCGACTGGGTGAGTCGTGCGACTGATTCATGCGACTGGGTCAATCGGGTGACTGAGTCGTGCGACTGGGAATGTCATGCGACTGAGCCTGCGATCGAGTGTTGTGTGCGATAGAGTTAATGCGGATGAGTGTTGTGTGCGATTGAGTCAATGCGGATGAGTGATATGCGCGATTGAGTCAATGCGGATAAGTGTTGTGTGTGATTGAGTCAATGCAGATGAGTGTGTGTGTGATTGAGTCAATGCGGATGAATGTGATGTGCGACTGAGTCATACGACCGAATGAATGCATGCGACTGTGCGTGTATCGCACGACTGAAGGCCAATCGTACGAATGAAGGTTCAGTCGTACGAATGAAGTTGATTCGTACGAATGAAGGTTGATTCGTGCGTATGGAGGTTAAGTCGTGTGATTGGGTGTTGTGTGGTACGAATGAATGCCAGTCGTACGAATGAAGGTTCAATCGTGCCAATGAAGCTGATTTGTACGATTGAAGGTTGATTCGTACGAATGGAGTGTTGAGTCGAGCGTCTGGTCCAGTTGTGTGACTGATGATGTTTGTGTGTGAATTCCCTACTTGTACGTCTGATGATGATAAGGTAACAATCAGTAAAAGTGTCATTGCTTGACCACAAGATTATAGTCAATGCTAACAACAGGCACATACTATTTCAATTTAAATCAACTTAACATTTTACAATTATCGACAACCCGTTTGGGACTACAAATATTTAACAAGTATTATCTTTTATAACAATGGGATCTTCATACGGATGTCATTAGCAATGACGACTACTCTTAGTACTTGGATCTACATAAGATCTGATACGTGTGTCTGCTTGTGTGTGTTCCACCCACGACCGAACCGATACAACTCGAACCGACCAAACATTACTATATGCTTTATACACGTCATTAATGCTTAACAATAACTGTCAATAGGTGTTTGAGTGTTCATTACATACAACTGTTGGGAACTTTGATCATTCATACTTAACACTTAACAAGTGAGTTTCGTGGCCCTTTTTTATGCTTATACAACTTTTCAATCATTTACAAACTTGGGGAAAAAGTATGCTCACCCGTTTTCATGCTGTACAACATACATACAATTTACATACTTGGAATCAACGTGCTACTATTTTGTGAGTAATTATTTGATACATGCTTGAGTCTGCTTTGTGGTTCTTTCTTACAACTATTTAATTCCAGTGTGGGAACTGACGGATAGGTATTGGTAGTACTACTTGGGTTGACACCACCACCCTCGTGTTGGTATACTAGTTAGTACCAACAGATGCCAGGAACGGGCCTTGGGTGAATATATTCCGACAAGATTCTTTGTGTATGTCGTTAGGTTGGTTGTAAAGCTCTTGTCATATGATTTTGCTTACTTATAACTGCATGCACGGTATTCTGCAACAACTTTATACATCATCAATTACGTATTTACTTTTAAACCTGCGAGCTCACCAACAATTTTGTTGACCATTTTGAGCATATTTTTCAGGTGATCATGCTAACTGAAGATCTAGGTGTGCTGCCTTAGTGGAGACCCTAGGATGCATTTTGTGGCTAAACTTGTCTTTTGAAATCAATTGTTGTATCTGTTTCAAACAACATTACACTTTGTAACTTGTTCCTGGGTTGTAGGAATTGCATACAATGTTATTATCTATGTCTATCTTTTATCATGTTTGTGCTTATGGCTATGTTGTCGTGAATACTGATTAAACGCGACACAAGTCCCCTTGTTGTCGGGTGTCGCCATGACACGCTTGTCATCATTTAATATATTGCATCTCTATCATTTACCATGTGTTATGACGATCCTGTCTCGTTACGCCCCCATGTTTCCGCTCTTAGCGGGGGTGTGACAACCGCCACCGGAAACCACCGCCGGCCACCACCTCCGCTGGAAACCACCGCCGCCGGAAACCACCGCCGGCCACCATCGCCTCCGGAAACCATCGCCGCCGAAAACTACCTTCGGCCGCCACCTCCGCTCGCCATCACCATCATAACTACTTTTACACTTCATTGTTTCATTTCTTCGTCCATTCCATTACCACATACCAAACATACCTTAAGAATCAATATATTTGAGCCTTTTGTACAAGATGTTGATGAGATGTGAAGGGCAATATAGTCACACATTTTAAATTTAAATAGCAAATCAAAATTGCAAATTTAAATATTTTGTTTTTAGTACATCAAATAATTGACAAATTCAAAAATATAGTTGGATCTCACTAACTACATCTAAAATAATAACATTATTTGAATTTATTAAAACTGTATGGTATTTTTGGTAAGAATTAACTTGGGCTTTATTGACGAGAACTTATAATTTTTTTTCATATTTGAATAACAAAAGCATAAAAATGATTTCAAGGTACCCACTATATATGTCGACTAGTGTTTACATGAATTTTACTTTTTATGTATGTTTTTCAACAAATAAGAAAACTTCTTTTTAGAATGGCTCCGATCATCTTCTATAGAAGATGCAAGTTTCTATATTCAGATTTCAGTTTTCAACATTAAACATCTTTCTTTTATATTAAGTGTTGTTTTGACATTAAAATATATTATTTTTATCAAGTGCTATTTTTCTTATATATTAAGTGTTATTATTTTTATAAGAATTTTAAGAATGTTTTAATGTGATATTTTATATGTTATCTTTCTTTTATTTTTCTTTTATATTAAGTGTTATTATTTTTATAAGAATTTTAAGAATGTTTTAATGTGATATTATATATGTTCTATCAATAAATTTGCTATTATAGGTGTAACACTAACTTAGAATATAATAGCATATTACTGTAAAAATAACAAACTAGTGTAATTTAAATAAATGTTATTTTAATAAAGTAGCCTATTGCTCAATAGTTTTTATAGAAAACAACAATAGTATAGTTTAATCACGATAACATCACATCTTAATTTGTATAACAGAGCAGTTATAAACTTTTTTTTTGAAAAAATTACTTTCTTTGGAAACAATATAACAATATTATAAACATTTTGATGATTTAAAAATGATTTATTTTATGGTATAATGTTTAGATTATATAATAATGTATATGAAAGTTATTTTAGTTTAAAAATTAGTAAAAATAACTTTAAATAAAAAAAATGGTAATGCAAAAACTTCTTTTCCTAATTTCAAGGGACGTGGAAGTTAATTTTGCAATTAATAATTCACAATCGATTAAATTACCCTCAGTCTCATTAAATATATAATAATAATTACTAACTAATGATGTGTACTTAATTAATCTTAACCCCTCATCTCATTAATCAACACACATTATTTGTTCTAACGGTTTTTAGGTAACACATAGTTTTATCAAAACCATCATCTCTCTCTTTATATATATATATATATATATTATATATATATATATATTATATATATATATATATATATAATATATATATATATATATAATATATATATATATATATATATAGATAGATAGGGGGAGGATCCAATGCAAACACACATTAAGTTGAAAACCATGTAAACCAAATTCTGACCATTGATTACTTATATTAATGATTATGATTTTTTGTGAGACTAAAATTGAAAAAAAATTAAAAAAACATGTGATTTAATTAGAAAAGGGTATTTTTGGTATTTTGTATTTCAATTGAAATTGAAATTGGTTTTGATTTCGGAAAAAAGTGCGAGATTTATGGGTTCCAATTTTGTATCTTCAAAAGGTTAATTTTGATTAGGTTTAACTTGTTTTAAGATTCAAGAGAAGGTAGTTTCTCTTAAATTCGAAGGTATTGACAGGAAGACGAACCCCCAATTCGGTAACCGGCATTGAAGGTCCGTAATCTTCACTTGTGATATGTGTTTTGTGATGAAATAGGTTCTTGAAATACATAAAATTTGATACGAAATTGAGCACTCTTAAGAGATTTCAGTAGCGTTCTTGACATTGTATAACTATTAGATTTAGGTTTAATGTTTGAAGGTCGCAAAAATCACTAAAATGAAAAGATTAGGTTTAATGTATGTTTGGGTGCCTGTGAGATTTTAGTTCGTAATTGGTTTGTGCAAAATTCTAGTCATTTGTAAAGGGGAAATTAGGTTTAAGGGGCAACTAATAGTATGTAATTATCAGACATGAAAATGGAATTTAGTTCATATATATACCATAAACAAATGAGTGTTTTAGTGGTTGTTATGGTAAAACTTATTAGTAAATCGACGCTGTTGATAATCTAGTTGAGTAATGGTGTTGAAATGTAGATGGTTATTAAAAAGTATTGATTCATGTATGTATGTTTCAACTTTTATGAGAAGGGTAAAGTTGATGCGTTTGATATGTATATGTATCTTTGACTCAATCAAACAAAACCGTGAAGCTATGAAGGATTTTTTCTTCACATTAGTTTGATTATTGTGAATGTAGTTATTTTTTAATATAACACTTTCGTTTGACATTTGAAATTGGTTGTGTAGGAATTGGAACAGTGTATAATTTTACTAAAATCATCATGTCAATAGGTATGTGAGATATTAGAATTTTTTTCTGAGTAATATGGTCAAATGTAGTAATATTTAACAATAATATTTATGTTTGCAGGTAAATGAAAAGTGAAAGAATTGCAAAACGATCAAGTTTTACTAAGTTCACAACCATTGTTGATGAACCCATAGAAATTGACGACACCGATGAACCGTCGTCTAATTGGAAAGGTATGCAATTTAATTAGTTAGGAATGTAAATTTATTAAAAATAAAATTGAAGGAATCATTATGTGTTGATTGCTTTTGTTACGTTAAAAAAAGTTCATATATGTATCATGACATTATTCATGATAAATATAATGTATAATTTGAAAGTATGTTAAGTGAACATTGAAAATAGGAATTGAAATTAGATATTTTAATTTTATTTGAATATTTAGCAGTGGTTAAATGTCACAAAACTTTAAGAGAAAAAAATGAAGATAATAAGTGAAGTGAAGGAGAGCTTTCAAACGATAAATGAAAACCACAAAAGGAATCAAGGTATGTAAACTTATAGTTGTAACACCCCGAATTTCTATTTAAACGGAAGGAAAATAAAAGTAAATGGAAGGAAAAGAAAAGTAAATGGAAGGAATAGAAATATTGCACAAGTGGAGGGGGAAAAAGTGTACAAAGTACAAAACCTTTTACTTTAAGGTTTTAAAGGGGCATGGTTGCCCATTCTTTCTTCTTCACCTTCTTCAAGCAGCTGAAAAGAAGAAGAAGATATAGAGAGCTCATGTCTAGAGAGAGAAAGAGGAAGAAGCTGTAAAAGGTAAGTTTTCTTGATGTTTGTTCCGTTTAAACCAAATTCACAACCTCTTGACCGAGATTCTTGATGATTTAGAGTTGTTCTCAAGATCTTGGAGTTTAATCTGCTAGTAGAAGTGACTAGCATGAAGACATGCTTCAAGGTGAGTTTCTAGAACCTCTTTTACTAATTTCAACTGATTTGGGGCTATTTTGCATACTAAGTAAACATTTTGAAAGAAACCGTGGGTTTACAACTTTATGTTCGAAATGATGTATGTATGTATGTATGTTATAGTGATGATTTTGGGTTAGTGATGATGAATAGCATGCTTAGATGGCCTTAGTATGTTAGATCTGTGTTTGGGTACGATTAGAATGGCAATCGGGTGAAATTGATAGCATAAAAAATATTTCAGAATGTTTTGATGAACATGAACAGTGGTCCATGCACCTAGAGGTAGCTCATGCACCCAAACAGTTGTCCATGCGCCCAGCATGAGAGGCCAGATGCCTAAGTGTTGGCCATGCGCCTAAGGGTGGGTCATGCGCCTAAATAGTGGCTCATGCACCCAGCATGTTGGCCCATGCGTCTAAGTGTTGGCCATGCGCCCAGGGGGTCCATGCGCCTAAATAGTGGCCCATGCGCCTAAGTGTTGGGCATGCACCCAAGTGTAGGCCATGCGCCTAAATAGTGCCATGCACCCTAAGTGAATGAAACGGCTAAGTGTTGATGAGCCTAAACAGGTGTCATGCGCCTGCATAGTGGCAATGCCCCTGAACAGGGCAGAAGCGTCCAAATAGTACCAATGCGCCCAGACTGTGTTATACTTAGAATTTGTATGCTCATGCGCCTCGAAGGTCCCATGCGCCCAATTTGGACTTGAGGTTCCTAAGTGGTTTTTAAGGGGTAGTATGGGGAAATAGGCCTGGTTATGATATGATGGCTTATGTTTGGTGTGTGTTATGCATGTTTGATGTTGCTTGTATGGTGATGGTGTATGTTATGATTATGTATGTTCCTTATTATGTATGTATGTCTTCCTTGGATTTGCGTTGAACGTTAATGAATGTAATGAAAGTATTATGTAACGTAAAGTGAAAGATAATGAAAAGAGAAACGTAATAAATGAATGCATGCATGAATAAATGAATAAAAGAGAAAGTATAGAAAGGCTTGCAAGCAATATGTATAGAGGTGCACGACTCTAAATGCCTTAAGCTCTACTGCGTGAGGTTTAGCAAATCCAAAAGTGTGCATGCAAGGGTTCTAGTCTTTGGGACTGACCTTCGGTGTTATTACCTATTTCGATGGGGGTGTTGTTACCCGATCGGTGGGGGTGTTACCCATTTCGATGGGGGTGTTGTTACCCATAATGTTAAGGGTGAAATATATGATGGTTACCCGAGTTACATATAACTTCGGGGGTGTGGCATAAAGCCAAGCATAGGTATGAGGTGAGCGACTCTGTGTCGCAATAGACTCGAAAGAGGTCCTTGTCGCGTACTCCGGTACCATGTCAGTCTTCGGACATGAGTCGGGGGTTTGTGAGCAGGCCCCGACACAGTATCAGTCTTCGGACATGAGTCGAGAGTATTGCATATGACGAAAGTGACGGATGATGAGATCCGTGTCGCGTATCTCGATACTGTGTCAGTCTTCGGACATGAGTCGGGGGTTTGTTTATCAGGCCCCGACACAGTATCAGTTTTCGAACATGAGTCGGGGATATTGCATGAGACGAGATAATGAGGTGAGTGACTTTGTGTTGCAACAGACTCGGATAGAGTTCAATCCTTATGATTGGCTCATATGGGATCTTTGTCGCGTATCCGGTGCTATGTCAGTCATCAGACATGAGTCGGGGGTTTGTGAGCAGGCCCCGACACAACATCAGCTTTCGAGCATAAGTAGGGGATATTGCACGAGACAAGATTCGAGTAATAAAGAGTAATGACGAAAGATAATGATGGAAAGAACGAACGTATGAATGAATGTTAATGAATTATCGTAATAATGTACTAAACAGGATCCTTGTCATTCGACCCCAGTAATCATGGCTAAGTGCCACGAAGACGGTAAAGTCTGACGGATCTAGTAGGAGAAGTGAACGATAATGTAATACGTTGTATGAACGGAAGTTAATGAACATAATAATGAAGATAATAATGATATTATCTGTATGTAAGTATGATGCATGATCACAAACGATGTAAAGTATAGTATGTTTTGAAATAAAGTAAATAACGGTTTTAACAGATAAAAGTATGTTTTATTATAAAACTAGAACTCACTCAGCGTCGCTGACTTTTGTATGCATGATAGTTGGCAGGTATTTGTTGATGCTGAGGAGTTGCAGGCATGGATACATAAGCTACTGGGAGCATTTTAAGGCTAGCATCCGTATTTTAACATGTCATTGTATTTGAGATGAAAACGAACGTTGTAAATGATATGTTTTTAGTTATTAATGAAAGATTGAAATTCCACTGCAAAATATACGTATGTTTTAAAATGTTTTAAGTGCAATGAATGACCAACTGTGAGGTGCTTGGGAATAGGGCCTTACAAGTTGGTATCAGAGCAAAAGTTTAAGTGAATTGGGTAAATATTTTGAAAAACCTAATCTTAAACTAAGAATGGGACTAAAAGGAAAAGGGATGCCAGTCCTCGTAGCTATGTGCCTGCAGGTAAAGGTTTTATGTAAACGTTTGAAGTAAGTAATGTTAACCGGCATTACGTGCGCATGTTACGTGGCTTGTGTGCTTTTGTGTAGATTAGATACTGATGTAGTTAGGATAAGAAATGCTTGGGGTATGAAGAGTAAAGTAAGTGGCTAATCACAACTGGCCACTATAATTAGGGACTTACTATACTTGACATAAACTAAGTTATTACTTGAATGACTACGTTAGTGTTTGAATCTTATAGTGTGTTAGAAGATGACTGGTGGTAGATCTTCGAAAGCTTCACGAGGTGGAGGCGGTGGTGAACGTGGTGCTGAACCACGAGTCACAAGAGGAAGGTCTAGGGCTGAAAGAGTAGTCCATGAAGAACCTGAGACCCCTCATCTAGAGGGCGGTGATGAGAATGCAAATCAGAGGGCCTCGATGAGAGAGGCAGTGTTGGAGAAAGTGCATCAGGTCATGCAAACGATCTTACCATCTTTGGTGACTGAAGTTATAAAAACTGTTAGAGATGGGGAGAGACAGGAAATGGGTAGGTCTTTATGCAAAAGAAGACGACCCGAGACTGAAATGGTTTTCTTCGATGATGAAGAGGAAGAACCTGCGCCGGAGGTGGCACGAGGCTGTAACTATAGGGCGTTTCAACGATGCAAACCCCCAGCTTTTGATGGAAACAGTACTGCTGCTACTGCTCATCGATGGGTGAGAGAGATGGAAGCTGTATTGAATATCTGCGAGTGCCGGGAGGATCAGAAAGTAAAGTTTGCTACCCATTCTTTTGTGGACTCAGCCTTGTGTTTGTGGGACAATATTGTCCAGGTTGAGGGAAGCAGGGCTATCAGAAGGATGAGATGGCCGGAGTTGAAAAGGCTGGTGATTGAGGAGTTCTGTCCTCATCGTGAGATGGATAAAGTTGAGAGGGAGTTCCTGCAGCTAGAGGCGGGCACGATGACACGTCAGCAATATACCGCTAAATTCAACGAGATGGCACATCTGGTGCCGGATCAGGTGACACCTCTTTCACGAAAGATCAAGAGGTACATTCAAGGCTTGCCGGCGGACATCCGTAGGCACATGATCGCTGCCCGACCGAGCACGTTTAGGTCGGTGGTTGATTTGGCGAGGAGATTGTATGATGAAAGATCTGTGATGGTGACTGAAAGTAGCAAGAAAGGAGAGGGTGATCAAGAATGGAATGGGAAGCGATTGGGATATGACAGAGCCACTCCAGGTGGCAAAGGTGCACGAGTGGATGATCAGCATGTGGTCATAACTGGTGCGGGGTCGAAATGGTGTGACAAGTATGGACACAGGCACCCTGGGGAATGTAGATTGGGGGGCAATGTCTGTTTCCGTTGCGTGAGGACCAGACATGTGGCGAAGAACTGCGGTATGGGGACGTGTTATTCCTGTAGTGAGGAAGGTCATATGAGCAGGGATTGCAAGAAGCCGAGGGCGGAAGGTTCGGGAGTGAAGAAGATCGGAGGAAGCTCCGGTACGAGGAAGGAGAACAGAGGGTGAAGGCTAGAGCCTTCACTTTGACCAGGAGGAGGCTAGGTCAGACTCCGAGGTAACGTCAGGTACGTTCTTGCAAGTTTAGATTTATGCATCTATGTTTTAATTATGACGCTAGTAGTAGTTTTGTTGCGGCTGTTTTCTGTGATGTTGCACGTTAGGGGTAGGAAGATCGATGAGCCCTTCGATGTAAGAATTGTTATTAGTAAGTCTACCAGGTTACCTAATGCCCTAGAGGATTGCGCGATAGAATTAAGAGAGAGCGCTTGTTCCTGCTAGGCTGTTCAAGATAGACATAGGTAGGTAGACATGTATCTCCGGGTGAGTTGATCAGTAGTCTATGACTCAAACCCCAAGTGTTGCAAGAAGATGGATTGCTCAACCATGCACAACCAGAGTTCGGTGATGACCTACGACAATGAATCATGAGGAAGGCTTCAACCAGGAAGGCGGATTGCTTGGTTTGGAGTCTAGTAAAGCTAATACTAAAGTGTAGAGGGTCATTCCCAGTTGTTGCTCAAGTAGGAGAAGTGAGACATTGATTGGAGCTACCCGAGAGTTAAGTGGAATTCATATGATGTTCCATGCATCTCGTCTAAGAAAGAGCTCAACCGATGAGGATATGATCATGCTACCAGAGAACACTGAGATGGACAGAGTATCCAATCACGAGGAGCAACTGGTGACCATTACTAATAAGAAGAAGAGAATAGGCTAAGGAGGGTGATGGTTAATGCAAAATCAAAAAAGAAGTGAGATAGTGTTACCCATAACTATTCGAGAAGCGATAGGTTTCGGGGACGAAACCTCTTTAACGGGGTAGACTTGTAACACCCCGAATTTCTATTTAAACGGAAGGAAAAGAAAAGTAAATAGAAGGAATAGAAATTGTGCACAAGTGGAGGGGGAAAACGTGTACAAAGTACAAAACCTTTTACTTTGAGGTTTTAAAGGGACATGGTTTCCTATTCTTTCTTCTTCACCTTCTTCAAGCGGCTGAAAAGAAGAAGAAGAGAGAGAGAGAGAGAGAGAGAGCCTGGTTCTAGAGAGAGAAAGAGGAAGAAGACACTGTAAAAGGTAAGTCTTCTTGATGTTTGACGGTTTAAACCAAATTCACAACCTCTTGACCGAGATTCTTGATGATTTAGAGTTGTTCTCAAGAACTTGGAGTTTAATCTGCTAGTAGAAGTGACTACCACGAAGACTTGCTTCAAGGTGAGTTTCTAGAACCCCTCTTTTACTGATTTTCAACTGATTTGGGGCTATTATGCATACTAAGTAAACATTTTGAAAGAAACCGTGAGTTTACAGCTTTATGTTCGAAATGATGTATGTATGTATGTATGTATGTTATTGTCATGATTTTGGGTTAGTGATGACGAATAACATGCTTAGATGGCCTTAGTATGTTAGATCTGTGTTTGGGTATGATTAGAATGGCAATCGGGTGAAATTGATAGCATAGAAAATATTTCAGAATGTTTTGATCAACATGAACAGTGGTCCATGCGCCCAGAGGTGGCTCATGCGCCCAAACAGTTATCCATGTGCCAAGCATGAGAGGCCAGATGCCTAAGTGTTGGCCATGCACCCAAGGGTGGGTCATGCGCCTAAATCGTAGCCCATCCGCCAAGCATGTTGGCCCATGCGTCTAAGTGTTGGCCATGCGCCTAGAGGGGGTCCATGCGCCTAAACAGTGGCCCATGCGCCTAAGTGTTGGCCATGCGCCCAAGTGTTGGCCATGCGCCTATATAGTGCCATGCGCCCAAAGTGAATGAAACGACTAAGTGTTAATGCACCTAAACAGGTGTCATGCACCTGCATAATGGCAATGCGCCTGAACGGGGTAGAAGCGCCCAAATAGTTACCATGCGTCCAGACTGTTTTATACTTAGAATTTTTATGCTCATGCCCCTGGAAGGTCCCATGCGCCCAATTTGGACTTGAGGTTTCTAAGTGGTTTTTAAGGGGTAGTATGGGAAGATAGGCTGATTATGATGTGATGGCTTATGTTTCGTGTGTGTATGCATGTATGATGTTGCTTGTATGGTGATGGTGTATGTTATGATTATGTATGTTCCTTATTATGTATGTATTTCTTCCTTGGCTTTGCGTTGAACGTTAATGAGTGTAATGAAAGTATTATGTAATGTAAAGTGGAAGTTAATGAAAAGAGGAACGTAATGAATGAATGCATGCATGAATAAATGAATAAAAGAGAAAGTATAGAAAGACTTGCAAGCAATATGTATAGAGGTGCATGGCTCCAAATGCCTTAAGCTCTACCGCGTGAGGTTCAAATCCTAAAGTGTGCACGCAAGGGTTCCAGTCTTTGTGACTGACCTTCGGTGTTGTTACCTATTTTGATGGGGGTGTTGTTACCATTTCGGTGGGGGTGTTACCCATTTCGATCGGGTGGTTGTTACCCATTTCGGTGGGGGTGTTACCCATTTCGGTGGGGGTGTTATCCATTTTGATAGGGGTGTTGTTACCCATAATGTTGGGGGTGAAAATATGATGGTTACCCGAGTTACGTATAACTTCGGGGGTGTGGCATAAAGCCAAGCATAGGTATGAGGTGAGCGACTCTGTATCGCAACAGACTCCAAAGAGGTCTTTGTCGCGTACTCCGGTACGGTGTCAGTCTTCGGACATGAGTCGGGGGTTTGTGAGCAGGCCCCGGCACAGTATTAGTCTTCGTACATGAATCGGGAGTATTGCATATGACGAAAGTGACGGATGATGAGATCCATGTCGCGTATCCCGATACTGTGTCGGTCTTCGGACATGAGTCGGGGGTTTGTTCATCAGGCCCCGGGACAGTATCAATCTTCGGACATGAGTCGGGGATATTGTGTTAGGATCTTGTATTTGAACGAAACACCAACTGATTAAAATGTTAAACCAAACCAAATAGTGCGGAATTCTATTTGATTGGCGATCCAATCGGTGAGAACGCACGTAGAAACAATAAAGTATTGAATCTAACGTCAAGAATCAATTAGGAATCGATCTACAATGTTGTATGAACTTGGAGTACGAACTTAGAGGCTTCTGGACAGCTAGGGTACGTCTGGAGTCGAAGTGGATTGAATGCTTACGTTTTTCCACGAATTAGGTGGTATTTATAGGTTAGGATTGCTCAGTCGGGTGACTGAACCATTAGCATGGTTCATTCGTACGATTGAGCCATGCGGTTGATCCATTCGCACAATTGAGTGTTCAGTCATGCGACTGAGTCAGTCACATGAAGTTGTTCAGGTGTATGGACTATTTATGTGCATGGACACTCAGTCGCATGGCCATTCGGACGCATGACCACTGTTGGGGCGCATGGTCCAGTCGGACGCTTGAAAACTTCACGTCACCAAGTTTGAATGTATTCAATATTATAACATTATGCATAGCAATTCAAACAATCACAAACCTATATAATCAAATCAATATGCGTGAAATAACTCATTAATGAAATATTAAACATTATAAACACAAACAAACATATGTACTTCATTAAGTACCCCATGATTACATAAGTGTAAGACAATAAAGACATATTACATTCAGATCAGAATCTAGGTACATATGTATCAACAAACTCCCCCTTGGACCTAGATTCATCTATTTTTTTACCTTCTTCATAACCTCTTCGTACTTCTTGTACTTCTCCTCTCTTGTGACTCCTGCGTGTATCTCAAACGCAAAGCAGAGTCGTATCACATTTTGGTATTGGAGGGCTTGTACAATATCTTGCATGTCATAGAAGAGTGGCTACTTGTATAATGTGTATACATCATCAGCAGACAAGTTTCTAAGCCACATTGGGTCAAATACCCTATAGTATCCATTTTGCCCTCTTTGTTCAGAACTATGACCGCCTCCCCTGTTCTCCAATCATAGTACCACCATTTAAAGTGTGGAGTGAAGTCATGTGGCATTTCCCTGAGAGGGATTCTTGACATTGTTCTTGGGGGACTCGACTTCAGCACTATCTTGGGCTTTCCAGTTATGGGATCAACTTCAGAACGTCTGATATACCTCGTAGGTTATTGAGGTTTGAAGTTCACCCGCCTGGTGTGGTACTCTTTCTTCCGGGCAGCCTCAAACCAGCCTGACATCTTCCTTGGGTCTGCATATAGTAGCTTCAGTTTAGCTAGCTGGTTGAGCTTAAAACCAGGTAGAGACTTTAGATCATGCGGGAATCTAAAGTACTCGATACCCATCTCTCTCTTTACCGCGTATACATTAAGATCATCAAAATGAGCCCACGTGATAATCTTGCCTGAAACCTTATGATGTTTCTTCACTTTGTAGAGCTTGGTTTAGACATTCGGTTTAGGAGCAGAGCGTTGTGCTCGGATCTCCTCAAAGCATGCAGCCCATTCAGCCTTTCTGATTTCAACATCGGCGTTTGAGGCTTGGGCTTGTTCTTCAACCTTCTCAGTCTCTTGCTCCATCTGATCCAATATATCAAATGTATCACTGACTAGGGAATCACCCAAATTGGTGACCACATTTCCCTTTTTGTCAGCATACTCTGGATAGTGAGCTACTGTGACATCCTCGATCTCTATCTCATCGATGTCTTTCAGGTCGTCATCACTGTCTCCTTCAACAGTTGGAGCGTCTTTTACAATCTCATCAGGATTGAGCTTGAACATTTCTGCCAGTTGCTCATCAGTAAGATCATGAGTTATTTCCCCTTCTTCAGGGGTGTAACTCACTGATCTTCTGACAATCCCTGGCAGATCAAGAATCATGGTTAGTTGAGTCTTGATCTGTTGAAGGGGAGCAATATCATGTTCATCCCTTTGATAATTTGGATTCTGTCCTGGATCATCGGCTCTTCTGCTTCCGGGTTGGATGTGGAGGCACTCGGATCTTGAGTACGTTTGGTCATCCTTTCGCTTGCTGATGTAGCACCTGCAGCTGAAGAGTCATCATCATCATCAGCATCTGTATCACCAAGGTGATCGTCACCATCATCATCATCATCACTCTCATCATCATCAGTATCTTCTTCTCCATCCCCTTCTCCGATCTTTAATGGCTCGTCTCTAAATCCTTTGAGCTTTAAGAGGATGGACCTATTTGCAGCCTCCAGCTCTTCTGTCTTCTTGTTGTGTTACTCCTAGAGCTGAGACATCTGATGAGCCTGCTCATCGAGCAATCGAGCCTGATGTGACAGCTGCTGAGATTGTGCAATGGTCAGGTCTATAAGTTGTCGCATTTGAGTGCTCTTCTCCTCATCTGCAGCTAACAGCCTCAACACCATATGGTTGAGTGCTGAGAGCTGTTCCTCTACCCTACTGGGAGGCAGAGGTGATCCTAATGAATATGGGGTGGAAGAAGATAGTGCTGTAGGATGGCTAGTGGTGGTGGTGACTGTGATAAAGATTGGGGGTAATATAGGTTAACGTGGTGGTGGTATGGGAGTGAACGATGTGGTGACAAATGGTGTGGCTATAAAGGTGGTAGGTGGAGTAGTGGTGGTGGCTGTGGTGGTGGCTGTGGTGGTGATGAAGGTGATTTTGCGCTTCTTCTTTTTCAAGCCGTGGGGCTGAGCCATCTCTTCTTCCTCGATCCTGTCGAGGGGGGCTCCCCCTAGAACACGGCCTGGTAGATTGGGAGTATATGTAGGGTCAGCAGTAGTTTCTCCCAATCCGCCGGGGTCCACCAACCGCCTGGAGCCCCTGGTCTGTGCGAACAACTTTACTTCCCACAGTCCGGGTTAGTGGCTCCTCATCTGACTCCTCTTCCTCCTCACCAGGTATGAATTCCCGGTGGAAGCTAGCGGACTCTGCTATATCTCCAGTGGGGGTAGATACAGGAGATGCACTATCAGTAGTGGGGCCACTTGGTCGAGTAGGCAATGTATCTCCTGCATCCTTGCTATCATCATCATCAGAGTCATGCACTGGGAGCTGTAGCTGCTCATCATCAGAGTCGTTGTCTTCGTGACGCCACTTACGTCTGCCTGGCGCCATATAACTCTCATTGGCCAGATGGCCTATCAGTCTCTTTACCTGGGGCTTTACCTGCTTACCCCGGTAAACTCTCATACAACCCAGGGTCGTATCGTCCATGATCTCTAGAGCCACAACATCATGGTGCTCCTTTGGAAGTGATGGCAGCTTCACATCACCAGTTGCAAGAATCTGGGGTACATACAAAATCCCTCCTTTCCATTTGCCTCCAAATTCTCCACAAGGTAAGAAAAAATCACGCTCGAGAAGCTGAGGGAGTAGTTCAGCACCAGTGCCACATAGGCATTCTGAATCTGGTCTGAAAGATCACCAAACCCACCTCTTCTGGAAGCAATGCACTTCAGTATGACATGTGCCAAGTACTTGTACTGGGGACACAGGTTGCTCTTATTTAGCACACCGAGTTGATGTCCCCAGCGTACTTAATCCTCAGAAAGCAGCCTCTCACTGTCAGTGGGTGTAGCTTGGTAGGGTATCCAGCATCATCTCCCAACCAAGTACACGCTGAATGTCTCAGCTGTAATCTCTATGTCCATACCAAAGATGGAGCTCCTAATGCTGTATGGCTCTCGTGATCTATCCACAGATGCATTCTCCCAGAAGGTCTGGTGTATAGACCTATAGGGAGTGCATGTGATAGGGATGGCTTTGTGTATCCTTGATCGCTTGAGAAAAGCGATGATCTCTGCAAACTCGGCACCATTCCGAGTTGTGTGGTCTAAATGAGCACAAATGTTGTGCTTGGGATTGATAGACCATCTCTTAGCCATCGATCTGTAACACAAGATACATAAACATTAGATACTCACATAACACATACCAGTTCTAAGTAACTTGATAGAATTCATTCTGATTCATTCATGCGAATGAATCATGCGATTGTGTTTAGTCGGTTGTCCTATCATGCGACTGGACTCATTCAGGTAAATGATTAGGCGATTGAGTTCAATCGGTTGACTGATCTTGCGATTGGTTTAGTCGGCCGACTGAGCTCTTCGGCCAGCTCAATCGTGTGATTCGGCTGATTGAGCTATTCGGCCGATTGAGCTATTCGGCCAGCTCAATCGTGCGATTGGGGTTCATCTAGACGACCAGTCGCATGACCTACTGTTTAGTCGACTGAGGTTCGAATCTTGACCAATTCATGTAATTAAACGTGGTTTAATGGTTATTTAGACTCGCAATCTCATAACTAATAACCTATTAAACTTATTTTTATCATTTTACTTAGTTTCAGTAGGTTATTAGGTCATTTAAAGATTCGGTTCTTGTTTCAATCGACCATCACAAATTAGGGCATCATTTCTCCTGATTTTTGTGAGATTTCATCTCATTATACCTGTATAAATGCAAACACACGTCAGAATATCAAGAAGGAAGTATAATCGAGGTCTAAAGAAATTGGGCAGAGTAACGGTATGATGTGCGATTTAAGGGCGATTGGGAGTGGTGAGAAATGCGATCGACTAGGGCCTTTATATACTGAATCTGAGTTCAATCGGCCGACTGGACTCATTCGCTCAGTTCATTCAGGCGAATGAAATTCAGTCGGGTGATTGACTCAGTCGATCACCTTCAGTCGGCCGACTGAAGCTCAGTCGGTCGACTGACTCATTCGCACACTCCCTTCGGTCGAATGGCTCATTCTGGTAAGCCATTCGAGTGAATGGTTCATACTCATGTCAATTCGGCTGTTTGATGCATGAGTATGGTCCATTCGCATGATTGGTCCATACTCATAGTCTAGTCGTGCGAATGGGTCATACCCTTGAAATTTTTCTGACTTTATTACCATTTGACATTTAGACCCTTTTAAACTGTTGATTTAACATTATGAACGTTTGATCATCTCAGACATGATCATTTTAACTTAAAACCTTTTGATCACCTCAGACGTGACCTAATTTTACTTGAAAGCACGTGTGGTCACCTCAGACGTGACCTTTTAGATGATAAGGTCCCTTATCAACTTCCATGACATAGTCCGATACTACACAAAACTGAATAGACTAACGTTGTACTTACATAAAAAGAATTAACACTGAAAATTACACTAAGACATGTTTTGGTGTTTTGTGAGGGTTAATTCCTAGATGTAACTCTAAGGAATAATTCTTCTGAGAGGGCAACCTCAATCTTTTAAACCATACATGGACCAATTCAAGCTAGAATCATACAGGATATTCAAACATTTAAGAGAAGTTAGCTAAAACCTTTGATGCTCTATTCGTGTTTTTCATCTAGAGCCATTTAGCAAATTTAGGAAATCATACTAGTACTATTAGGTCCCCACACTGATTTGAACTTTCAAGAATTGTAGCCACAGTGATTGTCAGTATACTTATCCTCTTAAATCCATACACAACTTTCAACTCAGTTGGGTGATCATTTTAAGGTTTGTTTATTTCAACAAGCATTTGTGGATCCCACACTTATATGTAATCACATTCCTCAGGAGATTTTTGAGCGGTCTTAGGGTAGAGTTCAAGAAAAGACTATTCTTAGAATTTTCAAGGAGAAGCCAATCCTCAGGTCAGTGGCATCGTACAGCAGAGAGGCGGCAAACAACAATGAGTTCTAGATATATAGGTTATGCTTATCCTCAGGTCAGTGCCACCGCACAGAGAGAACCAATAACCTATCTTCTTGTTTGAGCAATTTTTTCTTTTTGCACAGATCTCACCAACACATAGGTTATCAGTTTGATTGTATTTGCATTTTTCATGTGCTTTTGCTCATGCTTTGGTCTTACACACACTTTTGTGGCGTTTATTTTGCTCGTCACCCCTTATTGGAATCTTGTTGATTGTGTAACCAGGGATAAGGCGTTACCCACAGCTAGTCAACATTTTAGTTTAATCTTCAGATCACCAAAAGGTCTAGTCATCTATTGTGTTGAATCTACCAACATATCATCTGTGATCTAGCAACCTCTAGGTCTATTTTCTTTGTGTTACCTTAGTAGTAGCTAGCTTATCTATCATATTTCCTTTTATATTGCTCAAACTATACAGACTTATACTTGAACTTTGCATCTTTTTCAATTTTGAATTTTAAAGTCCCAAATGGTTTGTACCTGTGTACTATCATATTCCAAACATTGAATCGGTATCACACATATTATCTTATTTTTTAGCTTGCCTCACCTTTTCCCTCGTTTATTTATTTTATTTATTTCCTAGACCTATTCTCCCCCTAAAATTATAAAACCACTATGGATTTGCCTTTTAGGATTTTAATGGGCAAGGAAAGAAACTAATTGTAACTAAACGAATTAAAATTAAACAAAACAAGAGAATAAACTAAAAGAAAATTAAAATTTAAAAATTTAAAGAACCTAGACACGACGCATCGAACTATACATGATCATCTTCAGGAATGACCTCACTTTTCTTTTTAACGCCATTGACCTCTAACAGATATAGAAAACATGGTTTGTCAAAAGCCTTTGTATAAAGGTCAGCGCGTTGATAATCAATGTTTATTTTTATCTCATCGATTAAATTTCTTTTCAAAACAATCACGTATGAAGTGATATTTGATTCCGATGTGTTTGGTCTTAGGATGTTGGACCGGGTTTTTAGTGACTGCAATCGCAGTAGAGTTATTAACAAAGATAGGAGTGGAAGTGAAATGCAAACCATAATCCCGCATTTGCTATTGAATCCATATGATTTGAGAATAGCAGCTTGCAGCAGCAACGTATTCGGCTTCACAGGTTGACAATGCAACCGAGGTCTGCTTCTTACACTATCAGGTTACTAATCTTCTCCCAAAGAATTGACACCCTGCCGATGTAGACTTGTAGTTCATCTTGCAGCCGCCGTAATCTGAGTCACTATACGCTGTAAGTTCAAAGTCATCATCATGAGGATACCACAACCCAAGTGTGGGTGTGCCCTTCAGATAATGAAATCCTTTTGACCCCAATTAGATGATTCACCTTAGGCTTTGCCTGATATCGTGAGCATAAACATGTAGCATACATGATATCAGGTCTTGAGGTAGTGAGATACATGAGAGATCCAGTCATCCCTCGGTACATAGTGGCATCTACCAGATCACCATTCTCATCGGGTGCTACTTCATGGTTTGTAGCCAGTGGAGTGCCAGCTGTGGAAGAATTCTCCATGTCAAACCTACTGCGAATATCCCCTACATACTTAGTCTGATGTAAGAAGATCCCATTTGGTGGTTGACACACCTGTAGCCCGAGAAAGAACTTCATCTTCCCCATTGCACTCATCTCAAATTCTTCCTTCATTACTGCTTCAAATTCTTTGCATAATTCTTCGTTCTTTGAACCGAAGATATGTCATCTACATAGATCTGTACAAGCAGTAAATCTCCATCTTTTTCTTTGGTAAACAGTGTACAGTCAATGACTCCCCTACGAAAGTCGTGTTTCACAAGATGAGTCGAGAGTTTCTCATACCAAGCCCGTGGAGCTTGATGAAGCCCATATAGAGCTTTATCGAGTTTGTAAACTCTATCCCGATGATATGGATCCTCAAATCCCTCGGGTTGACTGACATACATTGTTTCTCAGATCTCACCATGAAGGAATACACTCTTAACATCTAATTGATAAACATTGATTTTCATATAAGATGCATTGGCAAGGAAGATGCGAATGGCTTCCATCCTTGCCACTGGTGCAAATACTTCATTGTAGTCGATACCTTCAAATTGTCAAAAACCCTGAACAACAAGCCGAGCCTTGTTTCTGATGATCACTCCCTAATCATCTTTCTTGCATTTCAAGACCCATTTGGTGCCAATGACTTTAGCACCTTTAGGTCTACCAACTAGTGTCCATATACCTAACTTCTTAAACTGAAGGAGTTCTTCCTGCATGGCACTAACCCAAGCCTCATCATTTAGTGCTTCACTAACATACTTTGGTTCAAACTGAGAACAAAGCAACGATATGCACCGTCGTGAAGGTATCCTTTTTCCATCACGGAGGCATATTCTGCTGAGTATAGCTGATTTCTAGTCTGAACCCCTGATCTCACATCTCCTATAATATTATCCAATGGATGATAGACGTTTAACGTGAGCCAAGAGTTGTTGGAACAACCACCTCAGAGTCAAGATTATAAACATTTAGTTCTGGATCTGAGGCAGTCGGATTCTGAGTTTCTGATGGTTCAAAAGCATCACTGGCCCATGCTTGTGAAGTTGTGGTAGTCGGAACCTGTAACTTCCTGGTTGATCTAATCATTTTCTTCATTTTCTTCATCAGAGGAGAATCACTCACATCAACTACTCCCCCTGAGTGGTAGGTCATGACTTGTGAATCTTGAGATGGTGTGTTCAAGACATGGTACATTATCTTATTTGTCAACTCGTCTTCTGAAGAGGAAAGAGGTATGTTGAACGACTTGAAGAATCCATCATAGTTGAAGAAGTAGGCAGGCCCTTTTCTAGTAGGCGGTGTGATATATCTCTGAACATCAACATTACACACACCTCTACTTGGCCTTTGAGTTGTTGTAAACTCTCTTGTTCGATATGTTGTATCCTAGAAAGATACCTTCATCATTCTTCTCACTGAATTTTCCCTCCTGATTCTCTTCAGCGGGGTGCACGGAGCGCCAAACGGCTCGAGATATTCCAAGTTAGGTTACGTCGCTGTAATAACTCGTAGCACGTTTTTCCATCCGTTTTACTACCAATACTCGATTAAGTGTATAACATGCATTTGCCACTGCTTCATTCCAAAATGGATAGGCAGTTTCGAGTCTGCCAGCATAGTCGTGCCGTCTATCAAGTTGCGGTTCTTCCGTTCAGCAACGCTATTCATCTGAGGGGTATAAGCCGAGGTAAATTGATGCACAATTCCCTTTTCTTGAAATTGGCCTCCATCCTCTGATTCTTAAACTCGGTTCCGTTGTCTGAGCGCACCTGTCATACCTTCAGCTTGTATAGGAATTCTAGTGTAGTTACCAATTCCTTGAAGGATTCAAATGTTTCTGATTTGGATTTCAGAAACATTACCCAAGAGAACCTTGATTAGTCATCGGTAACTACATAGCAATACAAGTCGCCAGCGATGCTTCTTGTACTGACTGGACCAAACAGATCCATGTGAAGAAGCTCAAGAGGAAGTTCTATAGAATGAACTTTCTTTTCTTTATGAGATTTCTTCGTCTGTTTGTCCTTTTTGCATGCAACACAGAAATCCGGGAGTTGAAGTTTTTGACATTTACTCTCTCACAAGATCATTCTGGATCAAGTGATTCATTTTTCTAGGATTTATATGTGTCCCATTCTCCTATGCCAGGAGATGAGTCCTTCTCAGTAGCTTTGGACAAGAAGCATTGGACTTCACGATCCGTTATGGAGGCCTTTGAGAGATCCAAGACATAAAGATCATTATATCTTGAAGCTGACATTAGGATCTGGTCCTCCAGGATCACGTAGTCCTCTTTAGAAGTAACCTCTTGTTGTCAAAACTATTTGAATCCTTTATCATAGATTTGAGAGACTGAAAGCAAGTTATTTTGTAATTGTTGGACATAGTTTACCTTATCAAACTTAACCTTCTCATTCCCACTTCTCCTTGAGCTGTGATGTACCCACCTTTGTTTCCAGCAAATGAAATATGCCCTCCTTTAATTTGTCTGACATTTGATAAGAGAGCTCTATTCCCTGTCATGTGCCTGGATGCTCCGCTATCTACAATCCACATGTTAGTCTCAACACTATAGCGAACACCCTGCACATTCAATGAAAACATTAGTTCATGTTAGGAACCAAGCCTTAACTAGCTTGGGTTTCCTGAGGCATCACACATCATAAACTCAACCCATTGACCCTTTGAGGTTGAGGGTTGCTCAGAGTTCTATTTATTCTCATTTTTAGGGACTGAGGAGGTTTTTTCTTTCCATAATCCAAATTTTTGTAAGGCATGTTTGTGATAAACAGACGATTGGCTGATGGATTGAACTTTGGGTTCACTAGCCCTTTCTGGAGGCGTCACTGAGTTCCTCTTGAAGAGCTAGTTGTAGTTGCAGAAAGGTCAACCTTCCTCCTTGGTGTCTAGGAAGAAGGACAATGAGATGCTAGTGACCATACGCTCCACAGTTATAGCAGGATCTGCTTTTAATTTGATGATTTATATTTTTTGGTGGAGATGCAGATGTCACACAGTTGACCGATTACGTTTGGATTGAGACACTTCTTTGTTGGATGTATAAATGGTTTTACAAATTTAATTGCTTTACCTGATTTTACATCTTTGATCTCCTGTTTACCTGGACTGTGACATGATGCAAGTGATTGATTAGGTTTCTAGTCTTTTCAGGTTCTTGTTTGACTTTGTTTGACCCTGACTTTAAGCTAACCTTTTCAAATTCTTTTTCCAGGTTAACAAAAGGCATCTTTCCTATTGCCTTTGAAGTGGCTCCTTCTGTTTAGGAGTCGGATTCATTTGATTTACTTATGGAATCTAGATCATTAACAAGAGGAGTGGACACCACGTGATCCTTGATGGGGTTATTGTTAATGGTTTACTTTTGGTGTTCATCAAGGTCTCAGGTGGTGGTGGCACCACTTTGTATCTCAGTCCCTCCCCATTATTTCTCTCTCTCACTAAGTGTTGGACAATGTGTGATGAGCTTGTCCAACTATGTAGTTTTTGTTTTAATGAGTTGACTTCTACTTCAAACTGCTTTTTGCTTCTTAGTGTCCTCTAGGGAGTTCAGATACTACTTAATGTCATTTGCTTGGTTAAAAGCAACTACCTCAGTTTCCCTAAGCTGTTTATTCAATAGGTCTATCTTTTCCTTGTAACTGTGCTCGTTTTGTTTAACACTCTATTTGCCTCCGTGCATAGTTCCAGGTCCTTTACTAAGCTATCATTATGATCTAATAACCTAGCAAATTTTGAATCTATACTTTCTCTAAATTTATTACATTCTAAGCAAGCATGATTATTAAATAGTTGGTCAGTAGTACTTACCTGAGATGTTGAAGAGGAATCAGCCATAGTGCAGACTCGGTTGTCTCTAGTTTGGTGATTCAGATGATGATGCAGATTTTTCTTCTTCAGGCAGGTGGTTGACCACATTGCAGTGTCTTCAGAATTTGAATCGCGAGCTCTACTGCTATATCTCCCTCACTTGCAGAATCGTCATCAATATCCTCCACACTAGCTATATTAGACTCTCCTGGTGACACGAACCAAAAACTCCAGTCCTGTCCTTCATCCTCGTTAGTAGTTAAGGCTTTTGGGTCCTTACTGGATGAGTTAGAGCTACTAGATGTGGCCTTGTCCTGACATGACGAAAGGACGAGAAGGGATTGCCATTACTCGTCTTCTTTGGTTTTACACACTCCCTCTTGAAGTGTCCTTTCTCACCGTAGTTGAAACATGTAACCTTTGACTTGTCGAACCCAAAGGTTGTGTCTTTTGTTGCAACCAAGTTCTGTCCGGTCTTTTTGAAAAAATTTTTAGCTCGTCGGACAACACTTGCCAGGTCCCACATTATGTCCATACGTTCCAACTCCATCTCATCCACCTGCTCATAATCTTCATCTGCCAGGTGGCAGTTTCCTATCTTTCCAGCAACAAATCTCATCGGATTGAACCACTGCAGCTAAGAGGTCCATATGTTCTCTGGCCACCTCCACAGTCCATTCCCGAAGTTTTCGGTTTTGAGCTTTGCTGCATTAGCTTCAGGCATCATATATTGGGTGCTAGACGACCCTGGCGTTTCGGATCCTGAAGTTGAGGGTTGTACTGGAACTGCTGCGCTTGAGATGAAGGGTGTTTGCATGGAGCTCCAGATGTCTTGACCGAAGGAGTAGCATTGTAGAGTGTAGGATTCTGATCATAGTTAGCCTTTTGGGCTCGATATTTCATCCTAAGCTCCACTTCTCTTAGTTTTAGAATGAAGTCATTTATATCTAACTTCGAGAGCATTCCATTTTGTCTGAGATTTGAGACAAACGAAGCCCATTTTTCTGGTAATCCATCAGTAAAGTTGGATACCTTATCCTCCATTGATGTAACCACTCCATGAGTGTGCATCTCACTCATCAAGTGGTAGAATCTATCGATCACATCATCAAGGCCTTCTTTTTCCATAGAAGAGAAGTTGTCAAACTCCTTCTTCAAGGCTTTTGCCTTGATGGCCTTCAGAGAGGCATTTCCATCATACCACTTTTCCAACACATCCTAAAGTTCTTTGCTTGAGTATACTCCGAATAATGATGGAAAATATCCTTCGGAATAGACGAGTAAGCAAAGCATAAACTTTCTTCTCAGCATTGTGTTTTACCTTCTGAGCATCCGACATGCCACTTAGAGTAAGTTTGACTCCGTTAGCTCCTACTGCATGCTATAACCCGACTGGATGGCCTCCCACAAATTTGTATCTACACCATTTAAGTAGATTTCAAAACGTTGCTTTCATTGTGGGTAGTCGTCTAACGTAATAAGTTTTGGGGGTTTATTGTGAATCCCCTCTTCGTTCTCCAACAACAGTAGATTCTGAATACGTGTGTCTCTACTTGCTGTGAATGCTGAGAACTGGTCCTCCATTAGGTTTAACTTTACTGTTTAACAAGCTGCTAATGTATGCGAATGAAGGTATGCGATTGAACTTATTCGTGCGATCGAACAATGTGAATGGTTCAATTTTGCGACTGAGCAAATGCGGATGAGTCAGTCGCCCGAATGAACAAATGGGATTGAACAGTTCGAATGAAGTTCTCAGTCGTACGATTGAGATACGAATGAGTCCAATCATGCGGTTGGAGAGTGCGAATGAATTCAGTCGTGCGATTGGTCTAATCGTGCGACTGAACTTGCTGAAGTTTGATAATTTGTAGATTTAACTTGATTTGTCTGTGAAAACTCGAATTTTATCAAACCCTAATAGCCATATGCCAGAAAAACTCAACATTTTGATCAGGAAACGTCTAAGACTCCGTTAGACATAAAAGGATTGCGTTTTTGATGCAAAAACACATTTTTGTATCAAACTATTAAATCAACACGTAATCAAGAGCCCAAGCTCTTATACCACTTGTTAGGATCTGGTATTTGAATGAAACACCAACTGATTAATGTGTTAAACAAAACCAAATAGTGCAGAACCCTATTTGATTGGCGATCCAATTAGTGAGAACGCACGTAGAAACAATAACGTATTGAATCTAACGTCAAGAATCGATTAGGAATCGATCTACAGTGTTCTATGAAATTGGAGTACGAACTTAGAGGCTTCTGGACGGCTAGGGTATGTATGGAGTCTAAGTGGATTGAATGCTTATATTTTTCCACGAATTAGGTGGTATTTATAGGTTAGGATTGCTCAGTCGGGTGACTGAACTATTAGCATGGTTCATTCGTACGATTGAGCCATGCGGTTGATCCATTCGCACGACTGAGTGTTCAGTCGTTCGACTGAGTGGTCGCATGAAGTTGTTCAGGCGTATGGACTATTTAGGCGCATGGACACTCAGTCGCATGGCCATTCAGACGCATGACCACTGTTGGGTGCATGGTCCAGTCGGACGTTGAAAACTTCACTTCACCAAGTTTGAATGTATTCAATATTATAACATTATGCATAACAATTCAAACAATCACAAACTATATAATCAATCAATATGCGTTAAACAACTCATTAATGAAATATAAACATTATAAACACAAACCAAATATGTACTTCATTAAGTACCCAACGATTACACAAGTGTAGACAATAAAGACATATTACATTCAGATCAAAACTTAGGTACATGTATCAACATATTGCATGAGAGATAATGAGGTGAGCGACTTTGTGTTGCAACAGACTCAGATAGAGTTCAATCCCTGTGATTGGGTCATATGGGATCTTTGTCGCGTATACCGGTGCTGTGTCAGTCATCAGACATGAGTCGGGGGTTTGTGAGCAGGCCCCGGCACAGCATCAGCTTTCGAGCATGAGTCGAGGATATTGCACCAAGACAAGATTCGAGTAATAAAGAGTAATGACGAAAGATAATGAGGGAAAGAAAAGTATGATGAACGTTAATGAATTATTGTAATAATGTACTAAATAGGATCCTTGTCATTCGACCTCGGTAATCGTGGCTGAGTGCCACGAAGAGGGTAAAGTCTGACCGGATCTAGTAGGAGAAGTGAACGATAATGTAATACGTTGTGTGAACGGAATTTAATGAACGTTATGATGAAGATAATAATGATATTACCTGTATGTACTTATGATGCATGATCACAAACGATGTAAAGTATAATATGTTTTGAAATAAAGTAAAGAATGGTTTTAACAGAGAAAAGTATGTTTTATTATAAAACTAGAACTCACTCAGCGTTGCTGACTTTTGTATGCATGTAATTGGCAGGTATTTGTTGATGCTGAGGAGTTGCAGGCATGGATGCATAAGCTACTAGGAGCATTTTAAGGCTGGCATCCATATTTTGACATGTCATCGTATTTTGAGATGAAAATGAACGTTGTAAATGATATGTTTTTAGTTATTAATGAAAGATTTAAATTCCACTGCAAAATATACGTACGTTTTAAAATGTCATAAGTGCAATGAATGACCAACTGTGAGGTGCCTGGGAATGGGACCTTACAATAGTTATATTAAGTATGTTCCGCATTTGAAAGTTTTTAAAAATTATCTTTAATATTCGTATGAAATGTGTAATGAAGGAAAAAATAACAAACATTGTAATTGATAATGTTCTGAGAGAAACAGTGAAATGTATGAAGAAGGTGATGACTTGGTTGGTGGTTAGTGATTTATTTACTTTTCATGATACATTGTTAATGTAAATTAAAGTTGATATAAATGTAAGGATGTCTTCATGATATTGTTAGTTTTAATTTAATTTACACAAGATTTTGCAGCTAGTATAACAGAAAAGGGAATGATAATACCAGAATGAACGAGGAGAATATAAAAAGAAACGAAGATTGAGTAAGAATTTTATTACCAATTTAAATTACATTTATAAGATTCATATATATTAAAAAACTACTAAACTTAATTTATATTGAATACATAGTTGTGTGTTTGTTGGAAAACTTAATGTACATATATGCACCAACTATAAAAATTATATAGCACGTATGTGAAAGAATTAATAATCACAGTATAGATCCATTACACATTATGTATTTTTCATATTAAATAAAATTAGTCTTGAATTATATTATAATGTGACTTAAGTTTATAGTAAATGAATGTTAATAATCATAGATTTAAGAAGCATTTAAGGATGGGGGGTGTTAAGTGAGATGGGAGATGAAATCAGAAACGAAGATCAAGAGATATGTTTAGTTAAAGATATGGGTAAAATAGAATCAGGTTAAAAAACCATTTTATAGATTCTAGAATAAATTTATGTATAATCATTATATGTTTATAGTTTATTTATGTTACATATATGCCAAAATTCAATATTTTAAATTAAATATACAGGTGATATGAAAACTAAAGATGTAAAAGTTGTAAGAAGAAAAATAATTTTCAAGAAAAAAGATGGTTGAGTAAGTGTGATCTCTATCCTTTCTATATGTATATTAGTTTTATAATATTATAAATATGAAACACTTTAATAAAAATTTATGAAATGGAAGCAGGAAAACGATCTAAGCCTAGTGTGACAAGGATAAAATGCACAAAGATGATGAGGATATATGGAAGGGAAAAACGGTGAACAAATCTAAAATTAGGAAGGGTAATATGAAAGATTTACTATATATTGTAACTTGTTATTGTAACTGAATTAAGTAAATTATCGTAATGGTTTATTTTATTGTTAAATATGAAGGAGTTTCTGAGGAAAAGATAAGACGAAGAAGAGAAGAAGAGGGTTAACGTCCACGCAAATGGTTTGGGATACGTACACGTTCTTCCCCAAAACAATTTTCACAGCTATATCGAAATTAAATAAAGCCAAAAGAGGCAGTTATAAGCATGAGATTTGGTAGATTGTTGAAGTTCAAAGTATGCGGAATCCCCTCAAAACTAGGGCATTATGTTGTTGACATGTTGGAACCAAACGATTGGTAATCAAAACAAGTAAAGGAAATGTGAAAGTAGATATGGATGCTATACACAAACTTTTGGAAATTCCAAATGGGGGTAAAGATATAATGAACAATGATACTAAGGGTTTGAGTGCGGACTACTCAAAATGGAGGGCTCGTTATGAGGGAGTTAACGTAGGACCATCTGAAATAGTTGACAAGATAGTTGAGGGCATATATGAAGACTTATTTTTTTTAAGTTAGATTTTTTGGTTCTTTTCTACTACGATGGTGTTTAGCAGGAAAAACGGAAAGTGGTTCTACCAAGTTGTGAAGAATATGACTGTCGAACCAGATGCAAAAGAGTTTGATTGGTGTGGTTTAATTAAAGATGCTGTAAAAAGGTGTAAGGACAACTGGATAAGGTGCAATTATTAAGCCATTTCATTGGACCCCTAACCATTCTTACGATATGTTAATCAACACTTACATCATGAAACTTCAATGAGGAATATCCTTCACACGGATTAATCATTATTTATAAAAAAATATATTAATATTAAATAATTTGTTGGTTGAATGTGGGATAAGGGAAAAGGTATGGGTGTTGAAAATATGGTGATCACTTAATGGCATAGTTGCTTATTATATGGTTTGTGGATAAAGTGGTACATATATGTACTAATTTTATCTTTAATATATAAGTGTTGACATCTCTAAGGTTTGATAAAAAATGGGAAAGATATATGAAATCCAAAATGAAAGGGCAATTTAAATGATTTAGTATTCAATTGTTACATAAGGAATTGTTATAAAATATGGTAAAGTATGATGTAGCCTATTCATCACATTATTACCCCATGTATAAGTAGGTACATTATGTACAAAACCTATTATTAATTCATATCTATTGTATTTGGGAAACAATACTATATATGTAAATAGACTTGGTATTCATATATGTATTTGTATTAATAACCGGTACATATACGTACTGGTAATTAAATATGCATGTTTTGTGTAACACCCGACCCCTCGTATCAACAATATTGTCCGCTTTGCCCATGAGAAGCTCACGGATTTGATTTTGGTTGCCCAAGTGAAAACTTCCCACGGAGATCACCCATCACTGGATTGCTCCCACCTGAGCACGCTTGACTGTGGAGTTCTCCTCTCATCCACAACCAATACACCCAAAACACGTTGTTGATGTTAGAGGCCAGACATTCCTTATGAACCAGGAATCTCTCTTTTTGTAACACCCGGTTATTTTAAAAGACGAGAAATAAAGAATAAAAGAAAGAAAGGGCAGTTAAGTCCAGTGGAGGGACTAAAAGTGTAAAAAGGACAAAAATCTTGTAAAGTTGGTGTAAAGGTGGGCATGGCCGCCCCCCTCTTTTCACATCACCATCTTCTTCTTTTTTTTCTTAAGAGAGAGAGAGCAGAGAATTCTCGGTTTTCAGAACAAGAAGAAGAAGTGGGCGAATTCAAGGTAAGAATTCGCGGTTTTTATGTGTTTATGACGGGTTTTATCCCAGTTATGTGCTCTCGTGCTTATGTGCTTGTGTTGTGTTCGGGTGTGTGCGTATGGTGTTGATTTTAGGTGTTTTGGAACTCTTTGCAAGCAGGTTCAAAGGAAGAAACACCCAAGTTGCATCAGGTGAGTTCTAGACCCTGGTTTTACTTGTTTTAAATGATCTTTGGGGCTGAAAATGTATTAAAATGGTTTTATAAAGTTCATATATGTTTACCTGTGTGCATTGTGCATGAATGAATGTGATTCTTGTATGCTTATAGGTTATTCATGTTAGAATAGCCACATTAAGCTTAAAACAGTCAGATTCGATGATTTGGGTTGAAACATACTGGAAACATATAGTACAGAAGGTCCATGCGTCTAAATAAAGTTCACGCGCCTAAATAAATTTTATGCGCCTAAATAAGGTTCATGCGCCTGAAAATGCCATAGTAAGAACTAAGTGTGATCCATGCGCCCAAACAGCCCATGCGCCTGAACAGTTGTCCATGCGCCTAGAAAATAATAGTTGGACGACTAAGTGTAGGGCCATGCGCCCCAATAGTTCCCATGCACCCAAGTGGCCCATGCGCCTAAGTGTTCATACGCATCAATAGTGCCCATGCGCCTGAATGAGTTCATGCGCCTAAAGTGAAAATGTTTAAGTGTTAGGCTGATGCGCCTAAATAGTGATAAAACGCCCAATAGGGCTCATGCGCCCAAATAGTTCCCATGCGCCTAAGACTTAGAAATTTTTACAGAATTTTCTGGGAGTCTGTGCTTTAGGGATTTGACCGAGGCTGACTAAGGCTTATTAATGATGTTGTTTCATGCATGATATGATTGATTATGATTGTTCCTTATTATGGTTATTGCTATTATTATTATTACCCATAGTATGTGACTTTACGTGGTATGTTATTATCGTAACGTAAAATATTTCGTAATAATAAAGTGAAAGAGCAATAAAGAAAGAAGAGGAACATTAATAAAATGTTAACAAGTCTTGCAAGCTTACAGGAGGGACACGACCGTGTTGTCGTTAGCTCAACTATGCTGCGGGTTAGCTACCCTTTTATGCACACAAGGTCAATCAATTGAGATTGGTAGGACTTTTGTAGCATGCCCTGGGTGATTGGGTCGGCCTGGTAATAGTACACAGACCCTTTCGGGGATACAGTTACCCTTTTGGGGATATAGTTGACCCTTTCGGGGATACAGTTACCCTTTCAGGGGATATAGTTGACCCTTTCGAGGGATACAGTTGACCCTTTCGAGAGATATAGATGGCCCATCACCCGTTTTCCATCGCGTATATAGTTGGGGTATTGCTCACTGGTCCATACAGAAAGTGAAACATAAAGCTAAAGTTTACAAACAAGGCATACAATACATAGATCGAACATTATTTGTTCATATAGTGGATGCGTGCTCGCATATACAGTACAGAGTTGTATTTAACAGAAAAGAGTATTTTCTTATACAACATATAGAAAGTATTTTATTACTTTTAAAACTAGAGCTCACTCAGCAACGCTGACTTTTATACATTTTCAGTTGGCAGGTAATCATTGTTGAGGATGGCATGAGTGTGAAGCTACTCGGCAAGGGAAAGACTGACATCCATTCGTATTCTATGTTGCTGTTGTTTTGTAATGCATATAAAAAATTCTTTTGTAATCAGTTAGACGATGATGTATTGCTCAACAACAGGGTTTTAAATGAAATGAATGGCTTTTGATAAACATATTCCACTGCATAAGCTCGTCTATTTGTAGTGATTAATGTTTTAATTGCCATGAATGGCCAACTGTGAGGTTTCCGGGATCGGGGCCTTACAAGTTGGTATCAGAGCCAAAGTTTAAAAGAATTGGGTTAAATACACTTTTAAAACCTAAACTTAAACTGAAAATGGGACAAATGGAGGGATGTCAGCCCGAGTAGCTACATGCCATCAGTATGTATTTTCTTAAAGTTAAATGGTATTACTTGCGCATGCTATTTGATTATGTGCTTATAGTAGATTTAGATACTGATTAAGTCAGGATAGGAAATGCTTGGGGTATGAAGAGTAAAGTAAGTGGCTAATCACAACTGGCCACTGTAATTAGAGACTTACTATACTTGACATAAAGTGAGTATTACCTTGAATGACCGTGTTAGTGTTTGAATCTTATAGTGTGTTTGTAGAGGATGGCTGGAGGTAGATCTTCAAAGGCCTCTCGTGGTGGAGGTCACGGTGCTGCTCCGCGACCTAAGAGATGGAGACCCAGAGTAGAAAAGTGGTTCATGAAGAACCAAAGACCCCTCATCCAGAGGGTGGAGACGAGAGCGCCAATCTGAGAGCCTTAGTAAAAGAGGCTGTGGTGGAAGAGGTTCACCAGGTCATGCAGACGATTCTACCGTCTGTAGTGACCGAAGTGATCAAGGCAGTTAGAGAAGGAGAGAGAAAGGAAAGGGGCGAACCTACAGGCGAAAGAAGACAGCCCGAGACTGAGACGGTTCCGTCCGATGATGAGGATTAGGAAGAAGGGCCTACGCCGGAGGCGACTCGAGGCTGCAACTATGGGGCATTTATGAGATGCAAGCCCCCTACCTTTGATGGGAACGGCACTACTGCAGCTGCTCACCAATGGGTGAGGGAGATGGAGGCTGTCCTCGATATTAGTGAGTGCCGTGAGGGCCAAAAGGTGAAGTTCGCTACCCACTCCTTTGTGGACTCGGCTTTGTGCTGGAGTGACAACATTGTCCAAGCTGAGGTAGCAGGGCCATAGGAAGAATGAGATGGCCTGAACTGAAGAAGCTAGTGATCAAGGAATTCTGTCCTCACAGAGAGATGGACAAGGTAGAAAGATACTTCTTGCAGTTGGAGGCGGGAACGGTGACACACCAGCAGTACACCACCAAATTTAATGAAATGGGGCGGCTGGTGCCCGATCAAGTGACATCATTGTCACGAAGGATTAAAAGATACATCCAGGGGCTGCCGACGGATATCCGTAGGCATATGACTGCCGCCCGGCCAAGTACGTTCAGGTCGGCAGTTGACTTGGCTGGCAGATTATATGATGAGTGAGAGGTGGTTGTGACTGACGTGGATAGGAAGGATGGTGGTAGCCGGAACTTGAATGGGAAACGGTTTGGACGTGGTAGAACCGCTCCAAACAAGAAGGTGGCAAAGGTGGGTGATCGACGTGTGGTCACATCTGGATCAGGGTTGAGGAGGTGTGACAAATGTGGGAGAGAGCATACTGGTGAGTGCAGAATGGGGATGAACGTATGCTTCAGGTGTGGTCAGCCTGGCCATATTGCTAGAGACTGTAAGAAGCCGTTTACATGTGATACCCCTAGGTGGATTTGATGTAGTACTAGGGATGGACTGGTTAGCAACCTATGAGGCAAACATTGTGTGCCGCAAGAAGATGATCCGATTGATAACGCCTGACGGAAATGAGGTGACGGTTTACGGTTATCGTGTCACGACAATCCCGAGGGTGATTTCGATGGTGGTGGCGGGAAAGTGCATAAGACGCAGATGTAGTGCCTACTTGCATACATAAAAGATGTGGATGCGTCAGTACCACAATTATCTGAAGTACAAGTGGTGCGCGACTTTCTGGATGTATTCCTGGAACTTACCCGGTGTGCCACCAGATCGCGAGGTTGAGTTCCAAATTGACTTGATACCCGGTGCTCAACCCGTTGCCAAGGCACCGTACCGGTTGGCTCCGACTGAGATGAAAGAGTTAATGGAGCAGTTGCAAGTACTGCTCGATAAGGGGTTCATTAGACCGAGTATCTCTCCATGGGGTGCTCCGGTATTATTTGTGAGAAAGAAAGACGTTAGTATGAGGATGTGCATTGACTACCGAGAGTTGAACAAGTTGACGGTGAAGAACCATACCCCCTACCAAGAATAGACGATCTGTTTGATCAGCTCCAAGGTGCCAGTTGGTTTTCGAGGATAGATCTTCGATCTGGTTACCATCAACTAAAAGTGAAGGAGCAGGACATTCCTAAAACAGCTTTTCGCATGCGCTACGTATGAGTTCCTCGTTATGTCGTTTGGATTGACCAATGTGCCAGCTGCTTTTATGGATCTGATGAATTGAGTGTGTCGGCCAATGTTAGATAAATCGGTGATTGTGTTCATTGACGATATCCTGATTTATTCGAAGAGTGAGATTGAGCATGCCGGTCATATTCGGGAGGTTTTGGAGACGTTAAGAAGGAGAAGTTGTATGCAAAATTCTCCAAGTACGCGTTTTGGTTACGCGAAGTTCAGTTCTTGGGTCATGTGGTGAATCCCGATGGGATTAGGGTGGACCCGGCTAAGGTGGAGGCGGTGATGCAATGGAAATCTCCGAGCACGCCATCCGAGATTCGTAGTCTCTTGGGTTTGGCAGGCTACTATACGAGATTTATCCAAGACTTCTCTAAGATTGCTTCTTGACTGACCCAATTGACCCGAAAGGATGTAAAGTTTATATGGGGTCAAGCCTAAGAACAGGCGTTCGAAGAGTTAAAGGTGAGGTTGACTCAAGCTCCTGTCTTGTCATTACCCGAAGGAAGCGAGGACTTGGTGGTATATTCTGATGCTTCTTACTCGGGGTTGGGGTGTGTACTGATGCAAAGAGGAAAGGTCATAGCCTATGCATCCCACCAGTTGAAAGTTCATGAGGTCAACTACCCTACTCACGACCTGGAGCTAGCAGCTGTGGTCTTTGCACTAAAGATTTGGAGGCACTATCTGTACGGGACAAAGTACACCATTTTCATGGACCACAAGTGCTTGAAGTACTTCTTCGAGCAAAAATATTTCAACATGAGGCATAGGCGATGGTTGGAGCTTATAAAGGATTATGATTGCGAAATCCATTACCATCCGGGCAAAGCCAACGTGGTGGCTGATGCTCTTAGCCAGAAGGTGAGGCCCGAACTGATTCGGGTGAAAGCATACCAACTGATCATGACCTCTGATGTAATGAAGCAAGTCAAGGAGTTTCAGGATGAGGGGCCGAAAGAAGATCATCTAAACTCTGAAAGAATGAGAGGACTGGTTGGGGAATTGAGTGAAAACATACTTGGCGTTAAAACTCGATTTGGACGGGTGTGGATTCCTCGTTTCGGGGATCTACGTGTGAGGATTATGGATGAAGCTCATAAGACTCGATACTCCATTCATCCCGGTGCCACAAAGATGTATCAAGACATGAAGAAAAATTATTGGTTGTCGGGTATGAAATGTGACGTGGCGGAGTATGTGAGTAAGTGCCTTACTTGCTTGCAAGTGAAGGCGGAACATCAGAAGCCGTATGGGAAAATCCAAACTTTGGATATACCATAATGGAAATGGGAGCACATCACCATGGATTTCATTATGAAACTGCCCCATACTCCGAAAGGATACGATACCATATGGGTGATTGTTGACCGCTTGACGAAGAGTGCTCACTTCCTACCGATCCGCGAGACATATTCATCTGAGAGGTTGGCTGACTTGTTCATCAAGGAGATTGTAACTTGTCATGGTGTATCGGTGTCCATTGTGTTTGATCGTGACACCCGGTTTACGTCTAATTCTGGAAGAAATTCCATGACGCCATGGGGACGAGGTTACATATTAGCACGGCTTATCATCCTCAAACTGATGGTCAGTCAGAAAGGACCATTTAGACGTTGGAGGACATGCTTCGGGCATGTGTAATCGATTTTGGTGGAAGTTGGGACGACCACCTACCGTTAGCTGAATTATCATACAACAATAGCTATCATGCCAGTATTAGCATGCCACCATACGAGATGTTATATGGTAGGAGATGCAGAACACCCGTTTGTTAGGGTGACGTTGGTCAGAAAGAGTTGGGAAGTGTCGAGGTAATCGAGGCTATGACAGAGAAGCTTTAAAAAATTAAAGCCTTCATGAAGGCAGCCAAAGATAGACAGAAGTCGTATGCCGATAATCGACGTAAGCCAATGGAGTTCCAGGTGGGTGACCGGGTCATGTTAAAGGTCTCACTTTGGAAGGGTATTATCCGATTTAGAAAGCGGGGCAAGTTGAGCCCAAGATATATAGGCCCTTTCCGAATCATTGCTCGAGTAGGAGAGGTGGCCTATAGGCTAGAATTGCCGGATGAGTTAAGTGGGATTCACCCGACATTCTATGTGTCTCATCTGAGAAAGTGTATAGCTAATGAAGACTTGATTGTTCCACTGGAGGATATCGAAATAGATGAAAGGCTCAATTATGTGGAGCAACCAGTGGCAATCGTCGACCGTAAAGAAAAGAGGCTGCGAAATAAAGTGGTTCCTCTTGTGCGTGTACAGTGGAAGCACAGGAAGGGATCCGAGTCTACATGGGAGACTGAGGAGGAGATGAGGCAGCATTATCCTAGTCTGTTTGAGGAATAACAGGTTTCGGGGACGAAACCTATATAAGGGGGGTGGACTTGTAACACCCGGTTATTTTAAAAGACGAGAAATAAAGAATAAAAGAAAGAAAGGGCAATTAAGTCCAAGTGGAGGGACTAAAAGTGTAGGACAAAAATCTTGTAAAGTTGGTGTAAAGGTGGGCATGGCCGCCCACCCTCTTTTCACATCATCATCTTCTTCGTTTTTTTTCTTAGAGAGACAGAGAGAGAGAGCAGAGAACTCTCGGTTTTCAGAACAAGAAGAAGAAGTGGGCGAATTTAAGGTAAGAATTCGTGGTTTTTATGTGTTTATGATGGGTTTTATCCCGGTTATGTGCTCTCATGCTTATGTGCTTGTGTTGTTTTCGGGTGTGTGCGTATGGTGTTGATTTTAGGTGTTTTGGAACTCTTTGCAAGCGGGTTCAAAGGAAGAAACACCCAAATTGCATCAAGTGAGTTGTAGACCCTGGTTTAACTTGTTTTAAAATGATCTTTGGGGCTGAAAATGTATTAAAATGGTTTTATAAAGTTCATGTATGTTTACCCGTGTGCATTGTGCATGAATGAATGTGATTCTTTTATGCTTATAGGTTATTCATGTTAGAATAGCCACATTAAGCTTAGAACAGTCAGATTCGATGATTTGGGTTGAAACATACTGGAAACATATAGTACAGAAGGTCCATGCGCCTAAATAAGGTTCATGCGCCAGAAAATGCCATAGTAAGAACTAAGTGTGATCCATGCGCCCAAATAGTATTCCATGCGCCAAACAGTATTCCATGCGCCTAAAATAATAGTCGGATGACTAATTGTAGGGCCATGCGCCCCAATAGTGCCCATGCGCCCAAGTGGCCCAAGCGCCTAAGTGTTCATATGCATCAATAGTGCCCATGCGCCTGAATGAGTTCATGCTTCTAAAGTGAAAATGTTTAAGTGTTAGGCTGATGCGCCTAAATAGTGATGAAACGCCCAGAGAGGGCTCATGCGCCCAAATAGTTCCCATGCGCCTAAGACTTAGAAATTTTTACAGAATTTTCTAGGAGTCTGTGCTTTAGGGATTTGACCGAGGTTGACTAAGGGCTTATTAATGATGTTGTTTCATGCATGATATGATTGATTATGATTGTTCCTTATTATGGTTATTGTTATTATTATTATTACCCATAGTATGTGACTTTACGTGGTATGTTATTATCATAACGTAAAGTATTTCGTAATAATAAAGTGAAAGAGCAATAAAGAAAGAAGAGGAACATTAATAAAATATTAACAAGTCTTGCAAGCTTACAAGAGGGACACGACCGTGTTATCGTTAACTCAACTGTGTTGCAGGTTAGCTACCCTTTTATGCACACAAGGTCAATCAATTAGATTGGCAGGACCTTTGTAGAATGCCCTGGGTGATTGGGTCGGCCTTGTACATAGTACACAGACCCTTTCGGGGGATACAGTTACCCTTTCGGGGGAGATAGTTGACCCTTTCAGGGGATACAGTTACCCTTTCGAGGGATATAGTTGACCCTTTTGAGGGATACAGTTGACCCTTTCGAGGGATATTGATGGCCCATCACCCGTTTTCCATCGCGCATATAGTTAGGGTATTGCTCACTGGTCCATACAGAAAGTGAAACATAAAGCTAAAGTTTACAGACAAGGCATACAATACAGAGATCGAACATTATTGTTCATATAGTGGATGCATGCTTGCATATACAGTACAGAGTTGTATTTTACAGAAAAGAGTATTTTCTTATACAACATATAGAAAGTATTTTATTACTTTTAAAACTAGAGCTCACTCAGCAATGCTGACTTTTGTACATTTTCAGTTGGCAGGTAATCATTGCTGAGGATGGCACGAGTGTGAAGCTACTCTGTAAGGGAAAGATTGACATCCATTTGTATTCTATGTTGTTGTTGTTTTGTAATGCATATAAACAATTCTTTTATAATTAGTTAGACGATGATGTATTGCTCAACAACAGGGTTTTAAATGAAATGAATGGCTTTTAATAAACATATTCCGCTGCATAAGCTCGTTTATTTGTAGTGATTAATGTTTTAATTGCCATGAATGACCAATTGTGAGGTTTCCGGGATCGGGGCCTTATACCTGTTCACGACCGATATGAGATATGTGTAGGCTGTCACATTTTTGTTTGCTGTATAAATGTATTATATGGTTATTTTGCTGATATGAAATGTGATCCATTAAGATTATGAATTAGGTGTGTGAATGTTAATTATTGTATATGGTACAGGTGTATATCTTTTAACTGTTTGTTCATGTTGATTTAAATTATATATTTTCTAAATTTATTAAGTACATATATGTACCGGTAAATAAATATGATATGTTTGTTTGGTGAATAAATGTAATATGTGGTGCTTTTGATGAAATTATATGTGATGCATTAAGAATGAGAATTAATAGTGTGAATGTAAATTATTTTATACGGTAAATGTGTAGTTCTTTTAACTGCCTGTTCATTTTGATATAAATCATAGCTTTTGTACGTGGACTGCGTAACATGCCCATCGATGGAAAAGGATAAAGAGATAACATCTCTTGCTTTCTGGACGATGGAAAACCTAAAAAAAGAGAAGAACAAGAGTTGATAGGTTGTGGAGGTTTTGGATTAGGAGATGTAACAGATTAGTTTGTCGAAAGGGAAGATTTAGGAAATGAAGAAAGAATGATAGGAAATGATACAAATAATATGGAAAAGAAAAATACCATATTTCCTATCTGTTACGATGATAGAGGTATGGATTCGAATTCAAGTTATGCTAAATGTTTATATGTAAATATATGGTTACATATAAATATATAACTGTGATATTTTAGCATGAACAAAAATATACTATTGTTACAGGGAAATATAGAACTTCTTGATAAATGTACTCAATTAATATTGAGGTAAAGAAGAAATTTGAAAAAGCAATCAAAGGAGCAATGAAGATGTTCCCTGATAATAAGAATGTGATTTCTTTTCAAGATAGGTATAAAGAATTGTATTGGTAAAGAGTTGATATTGATGATACTAGGAAATGCAATGAGGATGAGATGGTAGATGATCATTCAGGAAAATCAAAAGAACACGAAACACCGAATGACGACGATATCCCAATACATCATGCTGAGGCGTAGACGCAAGTAGCTGTAGAAGTTTCTGATATTGTTGAATTAGAGTCAGGAAGAAGGTGTTCTACTTCGAAAATACATCATGATCCAAAAGACTACCCAACCTACAGTCTTGGTTTGACACAACAGTTTAAAGAAATTGAAGAAAAGTTCCAAGGACCCATAAATGAACCTATTATACACAGAAAAAATGTTACAAGGAACCTTACTGGAATGACATCAAAAGGAAAGGGGAAACGAGTTAAACAACCATCTTCCTTAAATGTGTCCCCATACATTGATAGACCAGTATATCTGAAAAAAGGGTAACAAAAGAAGAAATGAAGATATGGAACTACTTAATGACTAGGTCAATTGATGAGAAGTAAGTATTTGTTTTATAAATACGACATGCACGTTGTGTTGATTATGTATATTAATTAGTGTCATTTAACTATATCCAGCAAATTAAAGGAATTGCAAAAAGTATGTGCGGGATGGAGTGCGGGATGGGAGTTGAGTAAAGAGTAACATTCTCATCTCAAGATTGGGAAATTAATAATATATTTGTTGATTTGTGTGTAGATAACATTAATAAATTTACTATCACACGAATGATCTTGAGATCAGAGAATCCGCAAGAACCTTCAGGTGAAATATTAATTTTGCACAAATATATGCACATATGTGTTAACATATATGATCCAATCATTTTATGTGTACCATATATATATATATATATATATTATATATATATATATTATATATATAATATATATATGTATATATATGTATATATATATATATATTATGATACACATGAGGAACACATATCAACTATGTTTTGCTCGTATAACGATTACCTGTGAAATTGGAATTTGACATATTCGGATCATATAGGTGATACACATACTTTTATATATTTATTTCACAAATGAGACACTCACAATCATGTTCGTATGCTATGTCCAACTTATTAATTTCATATAGTTTAGTTGCATATAAAGATGATTTTGTACGTGTATGCATACGTTTAATTTGCATACGTGAGTAATTAACAAATGCCAGCTGTTACATATATGTGTTATAATTTTAAATCTTTGCCATGCATATGCATATGCTTACATACATATCTGAAATATGCTTTGACTGGATATCAAGATAATTAGGTATATGCATTCATATCTATGTTTTCGTCATTTCGTATAGTTAATGTGCATTGCGAGATGTTTTCATAAATGTATTGAATGCGTTCGTGTTTAACAAATGTGACATGGTGCATATATGTATTTAGGTCTATATAGTTTCTCTTCACATAAATATTCGTTAATACATACATGAACTATGTTAATGTTGAGTAGTTTCACTTCTTATGTAGATGGTATCATACATGTATCGCATACGTGCGTGGTTGACAAATGACATCTCGTACATATATGTACTTAAGTTTGAATAAATTCTATGCATATAAAGATGCTTTCATACATGTATGAAATATGTTTGATGTGCATATAAAAATATTTTCATATATGATTTCATATATAAACTATGTTAAGTTTGTGTATTTTTCCTGTGTATAAAGATGATTTCACACATGTATTGCATACGTTCGTGTTTCATAAATGCCTCATGGTACATATATGAATTTAAGCAAATTTTAACAATTCCTTGGTATAAAATGGATCGTACGTATAAGGTGCTTATAAGACTATAATGTTTTTGCAGTATACTTATATTTGCCACTAAGAATTGGGGTGGAACAACATTGTACCATCTTGTAAGCCTAACACCTGGGCAACAGATATATAATCATGTGATTGATTGCTGGGCAAAAGTATTAAACCATGATGAGAAAGTTAGAAGGCCAAGCTCACCTTATCGTATTTTCGGCGAGATTAATCCATTTGTAAGCATATTTCTTATTTTGATTAATCTGATACATATATGGACAACCTAACATAACTACTCTTACAATGTGAAATAACTCTGTAATATTAAATAATATGTCATCTACTAACCTGCCTAACATTGTTATATTAATTTTACAGCTTGGGTGGATAATTGTGCAGGATCGTTGAAGGGTATAAGTTACAACACAACAACACAAAGCGGAGATAAACTAAACTTACATCAAACAGTAAACTGGATTAACCAAGTTGTGACACTAGAACACAAGTAATATAAGAGACAGAACACAAAGAACACAAGTGTTTGGTTTTCAAGAATGCAGTATATTGCCTTCTCTATGTTCTATTACAAGTGTTACAAAAGCATATTCGAAAGATACAAGAACATGAGATACTTATACAACATCCTACAGCCGGCTATACTTTGAAAGCCAGCTGGATACAATTGACTAGACACACACAAAATAAATTGTAGAGTCAAAAGGCAGATTGCCTTTTGACTTGTGACTATGACATGCCATAGCTCACATCCTTATCTATTACAAAAAGGATAAAGTACATAAAGTAGAAAGTTACAGACTCAAGACCTCAATATACAGTTACCAAAAGCATGGACCTTTTCACCAAACCATGTTAGTTGGTGACTTGTAGAGTTGCAGCGGAAAGGTGTCCAGCTTTATGGAACAATACATCAGATAAAGCATGTTACTAAAAGTCTTCGGAAGAAATCTATCTTCATGAACTTGAGGCTTCGGAAGACTTTGTCTCTAAGGCTTCGGAAGACTTCATGTTTGGCTTCGGAAGATATTGGTCGTGGCTTAGAAAGATTTCACACTTGGAGTATTTCTGTTGCACATGTAAAACTTCCGAAGCATTTTTCTTTAATGCACTTGTGCAGCATGCAGGAAAGACTAAAGATGTTTAGGTTGCGTCAACCTCTTCATTTGACTATACAAACTCCCCCTAGGCTGATGCTACCAAAACACTTATAAAACTTCAGATATTAACAGTCCTCATTAGGATGATCACCATTCCTTTCTTCATAGATGATCAGGATCCTTCAGGCTGTCAAAGTTTCTTCTCATGTCAAAGAGATCATGCAGAGGAAACTGAAACATATCTTTCCATGTATAAATGTCTTCAATGCCTTGATCTCTAATAACATGCCACCTTTCTGGATTTGTGGTGTATGTCCAAGACAAGATGGGTCTTCCTGATGCTAGAGGAGCTATTGAAGTTGGAGTTGATTGAGCATCCTCTTGCTGCACATCCTCAGGCTGTTCTGATTCATCCTGAGGTTCAGAAGGGGATGCATGCTTCTTCTTCTTTTTACACTTTGGTTTAAAAGCCATCCTCTTCTTTCTTTTTCCAAATTTTAACTGAGAAGACTAGCCTGCAGTACCAGATTGATCTTCAATGTCACTCTTAGTTGGGACTTCCTCTCTTTCAGGCTCAGAAGGAGAGGGAGGTTGACCCTGTTGTGGATCAGAAGATGAAGCTTGCTGAGTAGCAGCAGGAGGTCCAGGTTGTGTTGTCTCTGGTTGTTCAACCTTAACCTGCACTTCAGTTGGAGCCTGACTAGGAGTGGAGTGTAAGTCATGAGCTCTCCACTCTTGACCTTCTGCTTGATCACCCTAATATGCTCATCCATGGTGGATGGAGACATGGGGCCAAGTCTCCTTCTGGAGAATCCATACAGCTTCAAGAAGCTCATCATCCTCTGCGTGTCAGCAGACTTTTTAATGCTCTTTTGGATGATGGCTCTTGATTTTGCAGCTTCTTCCCTTAGCTTCTTCTTTGTTGTCTTTCTGTCCTTGACTAACTCAAGCTCAAGTTGTTTTAAGTACTCAAACTCAACATAGTCATAGGACAAGGGAAGGAGTGCATATGCCCAGTACAAGCCTGTGGCACTTAGGTAGTTGATCATCTTGATTCTGTCTTATTCTTTGTCTACCTGAGGTTCTTGTTGAACCACATCCTCTTGTACAAGACTTTCTTGAACTGGGGAGAGGGTAGGTATATCTTTGTACAGTCTTTTTCATCTTCTCTCTTCTTTGACTTGTACTAGGAGTTCTGCATCTTCTGCCTCCTTCTTCTCTCTTGACCTTTCCAGATCAACCAGCTCATTCAATTCATCCAAGGGGAGAGAAATGACACTATCTATGTGATAGTTCCTAGTCTGCAGATAGTTAATCCTGACTGCCCTTAACTCATCATTCTGAGTATCTAGTCTGGGGGCAGCCCTGATTGCAGACTCCATGAGTCTTGGAGACACAGTAAAGGAACTTCTCCCCTTAGTCTCCTTTTCCTCTCTCTCTCTCTCTCTCTCTCCTCCTCAATCTCCTTAAATGTGATCTTTCTTTTCCCTTTGTCACTCACAGACCTTTGTGACTCAGGGTGGAGAGAGCTTTGGCCTTCATTGCTTGTTGCAGCATTTGAGCTCAGGCCAGAGAGAGGTTGAGAAGCACCTTCACCAGCAGGTGTCTTAGAAGAAATATGGATCTCTGCAGCAGTTGGAGATGATGAGACAGGGCTCTCAGGTTTTGTCACTGGGCCTTCAGTTAAGGTTTCCCCTATGAAGCTAATCTTAGGATCTGCCTCAACATCTAGTTGACCGATGACATTGCCTGATTGCCTTAGTCTCTTTCTTAGGCTGAACTCTGCAATGATCCTATCTTGGATTCTTTTAGCTAGTCTGTCAGCTTGTCTTGATTGGCTTGGGTTGACAAGTGGCATGTTAACTAGATCCAGACCTTCATAGTAGTCCAAGTTCTGAAAATTAAAGACTTCTTGTTGTCCTTGAACTCTTATGATGATGAGGGCCTTTCTGTTGTTGTCATACCTCCACCCAATGATGTGATTGAGGATGGTGAAGGTGACATAGCCCTTGGTATCCCATCCTCAAACAGACTCTGTATGAAGGAGTTTGTGTAGTCTACATCAATGTGAACTAGAGGAGGTTGCTGAGAATGCACAGTTTCAAGTGAGGATGGTGAGTCCTTAATGTCCATTCTCTCAGATGAACTCCCAGGTTTTGTGGCTGTAATGACTTTCTCCCCCTTTTAGGTAGCATCACCCACTTGCATAGGTGAGCTAAAGGATAGGTCAATCACATCCGCAGGTTCTTGTGTTCATGGTTGAGCTCTCCTTAAGGGTCTCCCAGCTAGTTTTTCCTTAAGATATGAAATCTCAAGTTGCTGATCATTGATCCTGTTGTGTAAGGTAGTCACCTAAGATTCAAGGTGACTGACCTTTGAGACTAAATAGGTGCATGTTTTGGATAGTTTTTGCACTTTTAGTCTCAGATCCCCCTCATCTTCATCAGAAGAATCACTAGGGGTGGAGAATATTGGACCAGAGTCCTTTCTCTCATGACCAGTTCTAAGTTCTTGGCTACTGGATTTCCTCTACTCACTGGCAGTCTCAATTGAGATGTCAGTGGGCTGAGTTGCCATGGTTGAGGTCTTAATGATGTAATCACTTTCAGAAGTGAGAGCCTCTTCCATATGGACGTCCTGAACAGGTTCAGGAGTGTCCACCTTAGTTGTAGGTGACTGATGTGGGATAGATGTAGGAGACTTTGGAGTACTCATCTCTCTTTGAGTAGAGGGAAAGAAGAGAGATTCATTATACTCACTGAAACCTATATCTTCATCAGTATAGAACTCAAGGTTGGGAATTGGTTGGTTGAGATCTATAGGCTGGGGATGGTAACTGTCCCCTAAAGGTTGATCAGTTGAGTGTTGAGACTCAGAGTGATGGCTTAAGGCAGTAGGGCTAATGAGTTCATCAGGTTGAGCATGAGGAACCTCAGCACTGATTCTTGATGACATGGGAGTGGTTTGCTCCTCAGGAGAAGTGGGAGCTCCAGTGTCAACTTCTTCCTGTATGGGTGAGTATATGGGGGCCTCCACAGACTGAATAGTCTCAGCAGGGGTTCGTTTGGATTTTCTTTGGTAGGTGATGGAGATTTGAGGCTGTGTGGGTGGTTGGGAAGTAACACGTGTGGGTTCAACACTAGCTTGTGCTGCTAGGTTCTCACCTTAAGCAATGAGCTCTAACATTTTTAGGACTAGGGATGTTTCTACCCCAGAGAATCCAACAGTGGAATTTCTCAGTATTTTAAAGATGCCGGGCTTCATCTGTCCCAATTTAGAATGTTACCTGTTTCCCTTAACTGTGAGCCCAGTTCACAGTTAAGAATGTACTAGACATATCTAGGAAACATGTAATATTCTAAGGAGTCTAAATTGCAAGTAATTTGTATAAATAAACTGAGAGTACCTGAATTTGACCCCTTGAACCATTCCATGGAGTATGAAGGAGATATCGTCAGGAATCTGGTCACATCCACCATGCTTGTTTGATAAGCTGTGGATGACCACATGGAGCAGAAATCTCCATTGGGATGAGACCTTCCCTTTCCTGAAGGTCTTTACAGAGAAATCTCCCTCATATCCCATCTGCTCAAAGGAATGATTTACAGCTTCCTTTCGGAAAAACACCTCACCTTCTTCATCATCTAGCTGAAGATGTCGTTGATGATGGCCGAGTGATGAAGATTGTTCTCCCCTGCACTATGGTAGACAGTGCCTTCTCCCCATCCATAATGACCTCTTGGCATGTCTTCCAGAATTCAAGCAACTGATCCTCATAGAGTGGAGGATCAATGTTTAGGGAGGTAAAGTAGTTGGACAGAGATAAGAACGGCAAACCTCTGAGAAATGAGGATCTTGTCAGAGCGTAACAGAGCAACTTGATTGTGTTGTCTGTGTAGCTGCACGGTAAAGTTGGGATCATTTCTGTGAGCAAGGTTGGCCATTTTGAAGTAGCTTAGAGATGAAGAAAGAAGAAAGAAAGAAATTTCATAGAGAAATTTGGAGTTTTAGGTTTGGAGGAAGAACAGATGATAGAAAGTGGGGGGAAACCATTGGGTTTATATGTGAGAAGGATTTCAGATAAAGTTTAATGAAAGAGGATAAACTTTAAAATCTGGATGTCGGTCCCAGCTCTGAAAAAGTAGTTTACTTTTTGCTCAAAAAGTAGTTTTCTTGGAAACAAAAAGCTTTCAAAGGTTAATTATCTTCAGAAGTTTTAATTAAAAAGCTTCCGAAGCTAAAATCACTTCGGAAGAATTTCCTGAGAGGTTTGAGAATTTTGCTTCGGAAGAAAATTAAAACTTGAGTGCTTTGTGTATAAACTAACAAAGCTTCTGAGAGTTAATATTGCTTCGGAAGTAAATGGTCCTTGAAAATGAATAAATGTCTGAAACAATATTTAAGCTTCGGAAGATAAATTTGAAAACTCTTCCGAAGGTAATTTTCTCAGACAGTTATTTATTTAAAGGCATGATTTACTTCCGAAGTTAAAGGCATAACTTCCAAAGTATCAGAAATTTTCAAAAATCTAAGGAAAGTCTTCAAAAAGAATTTTTCATCCAAAGAAAACATGAGCTTATGAAATTGATAAAAGATATTTAAATCTCTGTTGATCATCCCAATAGCTGATATTTATTTTGGAGGCATGATCTACTCAAGGTTGATCATCCCAATAGCTGATATAAGATATTTAAATCTTTATTCATCAAAAGCCTTTGTAAACAGATCAGCATATTGTTCATCTGTGTGAACCTTGACTAGTTTAATTAATCCCTTTTCATAGTTATTTCTTATTAAATGATACCTGATATTGATGTGCTTTGTCCTTGAGTGCTGCACAGGGTTCTCTATGATTAAGATAGCATTGTTGTGTCTATGTGAATGGGAGTCTCCTTGAAATTTAACCCATAGTCTAGCATTTGATTCTGAATCCAAAGTACTTGAGCACAGCAGCTTGTAGTAGCAATGTATTCAGCTTCAGCAGTTGATGCAGAGACACAGGATTGTTTCTTGCATTGCCATTAGACAACCCTTCCACCAAGAAATTGACATCCCCCAGATGTAGACTTTGCAGTCATGTTGCAACCACCATAATCACTATCTGTATAGGCATATAGATTGAAGTCAGAATTCTTGGGATACCATAGTCCAAGTGTTGATGCACCTTTGAGGAATCTTAGAATCCTCTTGACAGTGATAAGGTGAGACATCTTAGGGTTGGCTTGATATCTTGCAAAAATACATGTAGGAAACATGATATCAGGCCTGCTAGCAGTAAGATACATAAGAGACCCAATCATAGCCCTATATAAGTGCTCATCTACACACTCCCCCTCAAGATTAGGACCAAGAGAGTGGTTTCTGGCTATGGGTGTCTTAGCAATCTTACAGTCAGTCATATTACACCTCTTGAGTTTGTCTTGAACATACTTTGACTGACTTATGAAGATTCCATCTTCAACTTGCTTCACTTGAATTCGCAGAAAGAAATTGAGTCCCCCATGGCACTCATTTCAAATCTGTCTTTCTTCAACTTCTCAAAGTCTTTGTAGAGCTTTGGATTAGTTGAACCAAATATGATGTCATCCACATATACTTGAACTAGCAATATGTCTTTTCCTTGTCCTTTGATGAAAAGAGTTCCATCTATAGTACCCCTCATGTATCCATGTTTAAAGAGATACTCAGACAGTGTCTCATACCACTTTCTGGGTGCCTGATGTAGCCCATAGAGAGCTTTGTCAAGCTTGCAGACATAATCAGGGTGATTAGGATCTACAAAACCAGGTGGCTGTTTGACATAAACCTCTTCATCTATCGCTCCATACAAAAAGGCACAATTTACATCAAGTTGAAAAACCTTGAAGTTCTTGGATGCAGCAAATGCCAGGAATATCCTAACAGCTTCTAATCTTGCCACTGGAGCAAAGACATCAGTGTAGTCAATCTCTTCTTCTTGTGTGTATCCTTGAACAACCAGTCTAGCTTTGTTCTTGATGATGATGCCTCTATCATCTTTCTTGTTCCTAAACACCCATTTGGTTCCAATGGTAGTCTTCCCAGAAGGAAGAGGACAAAGGTTCCAAACTCTTGCCTTTTGAATTGAAGCAGCTCTTGTTGCATAGCTTCAACCCAACTTCCATCCTTTAGAGCTTCATCAACTTTCTTTAGCTCTAACTGAGATAGAAAAAAGAGTGAAGACAAACATTTGCTTTATGGGTTTGTCCTCTTGTCCTTACCCCTGAGACAACATCTCCAATGATGTTTGTGGTAGGGTGAAACTTGTGGATCCTAAGCTGAGGGATCACAACAAGTTGTTGAGAAAGATCTAAATTAGAAAAATTTAGATCTGGCATAGATGTTTCTCCCACCACATCAGCACACTTTTCAAGTGAAACTTGATCCAAGTAGTGTGTGACATCATTGATGTTCTCATCTATGGTGTGGTTAGTGGCATCAAGAAATTCTTGGTCACTGTCACCACTACCATTGTTATCTTTCACAGTTGAGGTGTTCTTATCTGGTTGTAGAGCCTCTGAGATGGAATTTGAAGTCATACAAGATGTATCAACTGAATTTGTCATTGTTATGCTAATAGAAACCTCATTTGCACAAGTAGTTCCAACTAGAGCTGAAGATATATGTCTTGAAGATCTTCCTAGCTCAAATCTTGGATCAGGATCATCTATATTTAAATTTTCTATAGATCCTCAAACATTCTCACAAGATTTGTTAAAACAGTTGGTAACTAAATCAAGATCAAACAACCAATCTGGACCAGAACCAGCAACACAAGGTGTGTGTTCATTGAAAGTCACATGGCTGACTCCTCAATAATTATAGTTCTGAGATTGTACACTCTATAAGCCTTAGCTTGGGAAGAGTATCCAATAAAGTGTCCATCATCTGATTTCTCAGCAAACTTGGCAATTTGATCTTTGGTATTCAAGATGGTGCAAGGACATCCAAATGACCTGAGAAAACCAATGAAAGGTCTTCTTTTATGCCAAAGTTCATAAGGAGTCTTGCCATGAGTCTTAACTACTAAAACTCTGTTCTGCACATCGCAGGAAGTGTTGACTGCCTCTGCCTAGAAGGTGATGGGTAGTTTAGAGTCAGACAGCATGGTTCTTGAAGCTTCAATCAGTGTCCTGTTTCTCCTCTCAGCAACACCATTTTGCTGAGAAGTCCTGGGAGCACTAAATTGTCTTCTAATACCCTTTTCATCACAGAATGTATCAAGGATATGGTTCTTAAATTCGGTTCCTTGATCACATCTTATGATCTTGACCTTGTGATCAGATTGATTCTCAATCTTTAAGATGAAATTCTTCAGAATCTCAGGAGTCTCATCCTTAGTTCTAAGGAAGAAACCCAAGTAAATCTTGTAAAGTCATCTGTGATCACTAGAAAATATAAGGTCCTTCCTAAACTCATTACACTGGTGGGGCCAAAGAGATCCATATGTAACAAGTGTAGGGGTGTAGTGATGGAGTTCTTTCCTTAGGCTTGTGAGATACGTTATGTTGCTTCCCTTTCAGGCATGCAACACAGTGGTCATCCCTTGTAAACTCTTTCTTTGGCATTTCGGTTACCAAATCATGCTTAATCATTTATTCATGTTCTTAAAGTTTACATGGCACATTCTTTTATGCCATAGTAATGACTCATCACTGTTGGCTTTAGACAGAAAGCATGAAACTTCTCCAGAGGGAGAGGTTTCTTGCAAATCCATATTGTACATGTTTCCTTTCCTGGGAGCTCTAAGCAGGATATGCTCATGAGGAATGAACACACCAGGCTTAAGAACAATGCACTCATGCTCAATAAAGAGCATGTTATGACTCTGATCACAAAATTGAGATACACTCAGATGATTGTATCCAAGCTCCTTTACAAAGTTTACCTTTTTTATGCTGAGCTTACCATTTGTGACTTTTCCCCTCCAGAAATGTAAACGCATTCATCTCCTCAAAAAGCAACTGGTCCTCCATCAATCCTTTCAAAGTTTTGGAGTAGTGACCTATTGCCTGTGATGTGCCTGGAGCAGCCACTGTCTATGATCCAGACATTTCTTTTGTCTTCAGCTATCCCTGCACAAAGAGAATGATTAGTTACATCTGGAAACCCATACCTTGCTTGTCTTGGGCTCATTTGCAGAAGGTAATTCAATAGTAATAGATCCTATGGTTGTACTAAGAGGATCTTGATTGTTGTTGATGGAGAAATCTCAGTCACTTGGTCTTTCTTAGACATCCACACCACCTTTGGAGTCTTGGACTTGACCTTAAAAACTTTAGAAGCTTTTGGACTTTAGAAGTTTTGATGACTGAACCTTCAGAAGATTCTGCAGACACTGTAGCAGACTTCAGTGCTTCAGAAGAACTCCTTTCTTCCGAGACCAAATATTCTTCCGAAGAGAATTTTCCACTTCCCTTCTTGTTAGATTTGGAACTTCCGAAGGAAACTGGTTTTCCTTCCGAAGCTTGAATCTTCTTAGAACTCTTTGAAGCCTTTGTTTTGGCCATATGGACAGTACCTTTAGGATTGAAGGGACAATCCTTGGCAATGAGTGGTGCTGTCACACATGACACACTTCATTTTTCTTCACAAGAGCCTTGTCTTTGGAATAGGACTATCTTTGGTGACATCCCTTCTCCACCTCCATCTTTGCAGATGATGAGACAATCCTCTTGGGCTAAGGACTGTGCTTGGAGTTTGATGGTCCAGGCTGTGAAGCAGTGGTACACATCAGATCAGTCTTCTTCTTGCTACTGAGATGAGTTGAACAAGAACCAGAACTCTTAGCAGAGGAGTTTTGGTTGATGTCTTCAGTCCCTATCACTTTAAATCCTGTAGAAATAAAAACTTGTTTCTGCCTAGGGTCAAAAGTAGCCTTGATCTCTTGAGCCTTCCTTGCCTTTCTTTTGCTCTTCCTGATCAAGTTCTTTCACATGGATTGGTCATCACAGTCTTCACTTTCTCATCAGAAGGATAGTGGCCCTTTTGGAATCCTCCTCTTCACTCTTTGTAGAGGGATTCTTCACTATCTCTTCTTCATCCTCTTCACTCATAGGATCTATGAGAGGAAGCTCATCTTCAAAAGTTCCACATCTAGGAGATCTTACTGAAAAGATTGTGTGTGGAGGGTTTACTCATTGATCCCAGTCCCTGCTTGTTTTGATAGCACACTTTGTTGTGCAGGGATGAGGATATCATGTTCTTGAAGGTCTCTTCTTCAAGAACACTCTTTTCTGCCCTGGCTTTGCTGATCACAAGCTCAGCCTGGCACTCAGTTAACTTAGTTATGAGATCTTTATTTGAATCCTAAATCTATGTGTTCATGTTTTAGAACTGAAATGGTTTTCTCTAAGTCCTCTATTTTCAGCTTATAATCATTTTCAGACTTTCTAAAATCAGATTTAAAATGTTTAAGACTCAACATCAGATCTCAGTTCCAAGTTATAGGACCTGTACCTGTTTACTTTAGCAATGCATTCGGAGTATAGAGATGTTCCAATACCTTGGCTTCATCATGATCTGCCATTAGTGCTGGGTTTGAGAAGCATCTTCCACTTGAAAGCTCCAGTCAAAGCCTCCTTCTCAACATCAATAGCAGCTTGCTGCTTTGACTTCTCATGTGGAGAGCTTTGTCAGTGTAGTTTGGTCTGGATTGTGTTTGGCCACCATATGTGTTCTAGGTGCCTTACCTCTCTGGCAAAGTGGCCCATCAAGTTACAGTTGTAACACTTGACTTTGCCTTGTCCAGTCCAAACTTTCCACTGTTGCATTGCTTGGAAACGTCCTTCGGTCCTCTTATAAAACTTCTTGGCTCTGTGAGTGAGAAGAGCCATCTGCTGGACTATTTCCATATATTCCAGATATCTAGATGGATACAATCCAGTCTTCAAGAGTGAAAAAGAGTTGCCATAGCTTTCATCAGAAGACACAAAAACTTGAGAAGAGCTTGTCTCTTGGAATGGGCTTCCTTGAGTGTAGTTCTCCTTTGGTGTCTCTGGGAGGTGATGAAAGGACCCTTGGGTGAGTTTTCAGGGTAGCATATGAGATGATGTTTGGGTTCTATGCTATCCCTTTCAACCACTTGTAGGGCTGAACCCATTTGATTGTTGGAGTTGCCAGATGAACCTTGTATGTTCATCTCTATCTGGTAGCCACTGAGAATCCCATATAACTCTGTCAGAGTAAGAGTTTTGAGATTTTCAGTTCTCTTGATCACCACACAGTAGTGTGTCCATTGCCTAGGAAGTGAGGACATGAACTTCCTTACAATATCTCTGTTTTCAAGAGAAACTCCTCCATCCACTAGGGTACCACAATCTCAACATACCTGAAGTACTACTGAGTCATGGTCTCACCTGTTTTGAAGGTGAAGTTTTCAAATTGTTGCTTCAGGAGATCCTTCTTGTTCTCCTTGGCTTCAGAAGAACCCTCATACATCAGTTTCAGTGCATCCCACAGCTGGTTGGCTGTTTTGCAATTCTTGAAATCTCTGTACACAAAGTTTGGAAGGGCAGTTTGAAGAGCTATCATGGCTTTTCTGTCTATCTATACTCTCTTCCTATTTTCATCAGAGTAGTTAGCCACGTCTTTGGGGATCATACCAGCACTAGTAGCACAGGGTGTGCTGGGTATGAAAGGTCTATTCTCAATAGACTCCCACATTCTTGAATCAAGAGACCTGAAGAAACCTTCCATTCTTAAACCCAGGTATCAAACTCATCAAGAGTGATTAGTGGAGACTAGTTCATGGTTCCAGTTTTCCATCAGTTTTTGGAAATGGCTGCCATTTGAAAAGTTTAGTATTTGTGTTTGTGAGGGATCTTAAGATGGTGATCTAATATCAAGAGCCTGGAATGCTCGATACCAAATGCAGGATCGTTGAAGGGTATAAGTTACAACACAACAACACAAAGAGGAGATAACTAAACTTAGATCAAATAGTAAACTGGATTAACCCGTTGTGACACTATAAACACAAGTAATATAAGAGACACAACACAAAGAACACAAGTGTTTAGTTTTCAAGAATGTAGTATATTGCCTTCTCTATGTTCTATTACGAGTGTTACAAAAGCATATTCGAAAGATACAAGAACATGAGATACTTATACAACATCCTACAGCCGGCTATACTTTGAAAGCCAGCTGGATACAACTGACTAGACACACACAAAATCAATTGTAGAGTTAAAAGGCAGATTGCCTTTTGACTTGTGACTATGACATGCCATAGCTTACATCCTTATCTATTACAAAAAGGATAAAGTACATAAAGTAGAAAGTTACAGACTCAAGACCTCAATGTACAGTTACCAAAAGCATGGACCTTTTCACCGAACCATGTTAGTTGGTGACTTGCAGAGTTGCAGTGGAAAGGTGTCCAACTTTTTGGAACAGTACGTTAGATAAACCATGTTACTAAAAGTCTTCGGAAGAAATCTGTCTTCATGAACTTGAAGCTTCGGAAGACTGTCTCTGAGGCTTTGGAAGACTTCATGTTTGGCTTCGGATGGCATTAGAAGATTTCACACTTGGAGTATTCTGTTGCACATGTGAAACTTCCGAAGCATTTTTTTAATGCACTTGTGCAGCATGCAGGAAAGACTAAAGATGTTTAGGTTGCATCAGCCTCTTCATTAGACTTTACAAATTGAGAGCACAATAGAAACTGATAAGGAACGTTTAACCCTTTTTAAGTTAAATTTTGAAAAGTTCTTTGAAGGAAATGATGGTGTTGTTGATTTGAAAAACTGCATCATTCTATTCTTTCCCATTTTGGAAAAGAATCATATTTACTTGATATGTTTCGAGTTTAAAAATCTGACCATTACTTTGATTGAAAATATGTGTGATGATCAAAGTATTATAAGATTAGAGGATGATCCTTCCTACAACAAGAAAGGAAGACCTTATAAAGTGGTAAGTTGTTTGTTGCGGACATATTGTATTTTATAATTACTACATTGAAAAAAAATAAAACGAGAATTTGGCATATCGTTTTTCTTTTAAATGACAGAAACATATTGTTGTTGCGTATTCGAGATCGTTTGAACATCCAAAATGGAGAGATGTAGAAGAAGCAAAACCTGAGAAGTTAAAAATAAGCTGGACGACGACAAAAAACGGGGTCGATTGTGGTGTATTCGTAATGCGACATATGGAAACGTTCATGGGAAGACATGTTAAGAATTGGGATTGTGGTTTTCCAAGTGAAGAAAACAAGGTGAAGATACAAATCAGGAATTTGCGGAAAAAATACGCCTATAAAATCCTTATATCATGTGTTAATATCTATAAGGAGAAGGTGATGAAGGAATCTGAAGATTTGGATCAAGAGTCAAAAAGGAAGATATAAAATGCTATGATAGTTTTTTAAGGGTTACTATAACCTAAGTTGTTTAAATTAATTTTGTTCTTCATGAATTAAAAAGTATAATAGATTGGACTATGTTATCTAGAATCTTTTGAAATTTGTCAAATTCGTGTTGAAGATGGTGCATTTTGTTCTTCAAGATATGAATATGTTTGGTTGCTGTGTTATCTTAATTAATACTTAGTTCCCACTTTATATATGATGATACAAGTGGTACACATATGAATTGAGTAGTTACATATACATATATATACACTTTTTTAACCAAAAATCTTTGTTGATTTTAGATTGTTCATTTTGTTTCCAGAAGCACCATTGTATGTGAAAACAAAAAATAACCTATTCGGTAATGTTACATATATGAACAAAGAATTGTTGTGTTTAAACAAATATCCAAAATATATATACGTACGATGCATTATTTATATTTATTGACTTATATACGCCTGAGTCTTTAAATAGTAGAAGTAGATTGTTCATATATGTACACAGTCATTAATAATTATTACTTTATCATCATAATTATAAATTATAACCAATAGATAAAAGGATCGAAACGAAATCAGATTATATATATAAGATGTGCATAGTTTAAAAAAAATAATATAACTAACTTACAATTATTAATAAATCAAGAACAAATTAAAATACTATTATGGTTCATCCTCTTCGGTATGATCTTGATCTTTCCCATCATCACTATCATCTTCTATCGAATTGTAATCTGGTGATTGATTCGATTATTCGGCATCTTCTTGTATTATCCTTGAAACTCCTTATCTGCTAATTTTAATTTATCAGGGCAATTGCAAAAGTCATGACCACGAACATATTTCCGACAATAATTACAAAATCTTTTAGGCTTCTTTCTTTTGGACTTTGCCTTTTCACCAGGACCAATTAAACGTCTATTCCTCCCACAACCTTTGTTCCTTTTTCCACTAGGTGCTTTGTAAAGTACTTTACTTGGTTGAGGTTGATGTAATACCTCTTCAAATACACCTTTTTTGTTGTATGAGGGATCAATTGGAAACTTGTGAAAGATATCTGTTTTCAGCTGTTGAATATGCTGATCAAGCCAGTTTAGCTTGTCTGTATTCAACCTCAACCTATCAACACATTGTTGCATGTTGTCCATCACACGAGCTTTAATTATAGAATTTTCTGAATGGTCAACACAGTATCTATATTCCATACTAAACACCCTTTTTGATAGGGCATCCTTTCGCCATCGTCCATGAATATATTGATTGGGAATGTTTTCAATCTTATGATGCCTGAATACACATAACACATGTCTGCATAAATATCCGACACGCGTGAACGACTTGCACTCACATGAAACTGAAATGTCCGACAAATTAATGGAAACCTGCAGAAATTAAATATAAAATGGTGAGAATGGAAATTGATAGAAAACACATATTTTCTCAATAATTAAAATCATATAAATACACACAAAACAAACTGATGCGGATGTGAATGTAGATACAACTTAGATGCAGCCTAAAGTTTTGAACATCTACTTAGTTTTAATATTGGTATATAATATGTCAACACTAAAAAATTAGGGTATGTTAAAATAATAGTAAATGCACCAATATGGTGAGGAAAAATCAACAAAAAATATCTTAAAACTTGAATTGGTACATATATGTACATATAAAATATGAAATATATATTTGAGAAAATGATAACTAATAAAATCAGAAGGAACACTTATATACCTTAAATTCATTAAGGACATCAAACCTATTGTCTTGATGTGTAATAATATAGTTTATAATTTCATCGTCTACCTCACGGTTTACAATGTAGCATAAAATCTGACACTTTTTGACCTCCTTCTGCACCTCCAGGAAAATGTTCCTTGTGTATATCTCAGAAGCATGACGTTCTATTAGTAACCTTGTTAGAAAGAACGTAATAGTAGCAGTGGTGTTGAATTCAAGGACACGCTGATTGTATCTTTTACCTTCTTGAGCATTGTCAAAAAACAATAGGAACTGAACAAGGTTGTTTGATGGGCTAGAATTAACCTTGAAATATGAGTTTGAGCTTTCACATCTCGAAGTTGTTTTCATCAGACAACACATTGGAATGTCCTTGAAATATCCAGGCACCCATTGTTCCCTTATTAAAAACATATCAGATAGCCATTTGTGATCTTGAAGTTCATACTTCTCCATTAATAACTTCCATCTAAACTCAAGGTGGATGGATGTAGATAAACATTCCATACAAGCTTGTGTATGGATGCCCGTAGATTTGTGTTGTTCAGTAAATGACCTGAAACCTGAAAAGCATACATTTATGTGCAGGTTAAAGAGAATTAGTAAGAATATAATAATAATAAAGTTATCATTAAACCATCAAATAGTATATTTAATCTAGTACATATATATGTATGTAAAGTTTCTGCATATTATAAATATTGAACAATAGTTTACAACTGCCTGTTTCATAGCACACCTTGCATAGTAGCTTATTCATGATATGCCACATACAAAGTCTGTGAATTGATTGGTCGAGGACATTATTACTGCCTGTTTCATGGCAGCGTCTTGGTCTGTTAAACCTAATATAGGTTTTTTGTGGTTATGAGCATCCAAAAAACATCTGGGCATCCATGTGTATGATTCAATCGTTTCATCGTACAACAGTGCCGCACCAAAAGTTACACAACTTTTATGATGATCAACCCCACTTGTAAAACCTGGTTATTTTAAAGTCAAAGAAAGAGAAGAATAAAGCGAAGGAAAAGAAAGAAATGCTATTTAACCCAAGATGAGGGGTTAAACATGTAAAAAGTACAAGATTTACTTTTTATGTAGTACAAAAGTAGCATGGCCGCCCATGCCATGCCACTTTTCACTTTTGAGTTCGGAATCTTAGAGAGAGAAAGAAGAGCTCGAGTTTGAAGAAGAACTAGAAGAAATAATTTGAATTCAAGGTGAGATTCGTGTTTTATGATGTTCTTAACCGGTTATGTCCTTAGGTTTATGCTTATGGTGTTTGTATGTGTTCGGGTATGTTTTTAGTGGGTTTCTTAACGGTTGAATTCAATTTGCAAACGAGTTTGGAGGAAGCCATACTCAAGAGATGCAAAGGTGAGTTCTAGAACCCCTCTTTTACTAGTTTTTAATTGATTTTGGGGCTGGAAATGCATGAATCTATGTTTTGATTTAACTGGGTTTCGGACCTGTATGCTTGAATGTGTATATGATGATGTTGTGATATAATGTGTGATTATGTTCATGTTTGCTAATGTGAGCTTAGAACATGATGAATGGTGAATTGAAATCTGATGTTTAAGGCTCATAAGTTAAGTTTTAGAATCTGCATAAGTGATCAAACAGGGAAATGCGGATGAGTAAAGTAAGTCAATGCGGATGAGGTCAATGCGGATGAGCATTGACCAAGTATGGAAATGCGGATGAGAAAAGTAAGTCAATGCGGATGAGGTCAATGCGGATGAGCATTGGCTAAGTATGAAAATGCAGATGAGTTAGGCAAATGCGGATGGCAAATGCGGATAGAGTATGTTGGACCAAAAGAACCAATGAGCCGGATCAGAAAAACCTTTAAGTCCCACAGACGTCACAACAACTATTGAAGACCACAACAGCTGAAGACAACAGCTGAAGACAAAGTCTGAAGACACAAGAGCTGAAGATAAAGTCTGAAGACACAAGTGCTGAAGATAAAGTCTGAAGACACAAGTGCAGAAGACAAAGTCTGAAGACACAAGTGCTGAAGACAAAGTCTGAAGACACAAGTGCTGAAGACAAAGTCTGAAGACACAAGTGCTGAAGACAAAGTCTGAAGACACAAGTGCTGAAGACAAAGTCTGAAGACACAAGTGCTGAAGACAAAGTCTGAAGACACAAGTGCTGAAGACAAAGTCTGAAGACACAATTGCTGAAGACCAAAGTATCAGACGTTGTCACAATAGCTGAAGAGGTCTTCTTCAGTAGTTGTGATGGTTTACCTTTCAGTAGTTTTCTTTGTTTCAGTATTTGTAAAACAACTGAAGAGTATGTTCTTCAGTTGTTATAGTTTCAGTAGTTTCTTTTCAGTAGTTGTAATAATAGTTAACACAGAATTTTTGTAAGAAGATGTCAGTTGTTTGACATCTTCAGTAGTTGTGTTAACTATCAGTAGTTTGTGATAAATTCTGTTAGATGTCACTATCAAGTGACATCAGCAGACGTCACATCTCTTATATAAGAGGTGTTGACCTAATTGTAATTGTGACATTCCGTTACCACGAAAGCGAATATTGAATGAAATATATCTGCAGAATTCTCTCTATCTATAACCGTTTTGTTCTTACATTGAATATCTATTTGTTCTTGTGAATTGGCTAATTCATTGTTAGAATTCCGCTGCTATACTCTCTAATCAATCAAACGTAGATCACTGATCCTAACAAGTGGTATCAGAGCAGGTTAATCATTGATCGATCTAACAATTGATCATTGAAACTGCTAATTGATATCTATGTTTGATTGAATTAGCATATTTGCAAGAACTGGTTATAGATTATTGAATTTCTGACGCTTTCGTTCATTTATTTTGTTCTAAATCTATTATAGCTTAATTGAATTTGATTGAATCTGAGATGACTACACCTTCTAATGATCCTCACAATACCGGTTCCTCAACCAAGCCCCCGATGCTGGTTAGGACCGAGTATAACATATGGCAGCGAAGAATGCTTCATCACCTGTCTGTTAACAGTTCAGGTTGTTGGACATCTGTGGTACATGGACCACATAAGCCTATGGTGAACAATCCGGAAACCAATCAAATGGTTCCGAAGAAGAAGGAACAATACTCTGATGAAGATCAGAAACTGTTTGAGATTGATGCTAAAGCCCATGGAATTCTGGCCATGGCACTGCCTAATGAAATCTATTCAGGGCTTATGCATCATGAAACTGCTCATGATCTCTGGAATGCCCTGAAGGAACAATTCGGTGGCACAGATGAGGTCTTAGCAACAACAGAGAAATCCTTGCCCAACAATATGAGACATTCTTTCATAGAAAGGGTGAGACACTGACTCAACAGTTTGAGTGTTTTTCCTGTTTGATCTCTGAGCTGAAAATGGTGAAACAGGAATACACCAATAGCCAGATGAATAATAGGTTCCTCAGATCACTGCCTGAGAGATGGGACACATACACTATTGTCCTACGCTCCAGTGCAAATCTGGATAGCCTATCTCTCCCCCAACTTCATGGAAACTGCTTACATTCGAAAGAGAGATAGAGCAGAAAAGGAAAATGTCCTCATCAGGAAAGCTCACTGATGACTTTGTACCAGGGAATACTGCCTTGGTTGGTCATGAGTCAGAATATGCTGTATCTGAAAGCATTATGATGAGCATATTGATTTCTCTTCAAATAGTTCTGATCATGCATTTGTTGGTATTGAGAGTCATTCTGGCAGTAATAGTGACAATCTATGCTTCATCATGGATGATTTGAAAGGAATAGCTGATGATGATCTAGAAGAGATGGATATTCTGAGCCAAATGGCATTGATTAATATCAGATCTCAGAAGTTCTACAAGAGAACTGGCAGGAAATTTCCTGGACTCTCTGGCAAAACCAAAGTTGGTTTTGACAAGAGTAAGTTGAGGTGTCACAAATGCCAAAGGCTGGGACACTTTGCAAGAGATTGTAGATCAACTGGATCTAACTCTTCTGCACCCTTTGTGACTTTTCCTAGTACTAATCCACAAAACAGAGGGCAACATCCTGCTGGTTCTGGTCATCATTCACATCCTAGATCTCTTGCATACTTTGTCCCTCAGGGTCCAATGTCATATCCTGTTCCTTGCTATTACTTGCCTCAGTCTAATCCAGTTCAAGCTCCCATTTCACAACAATCACCTGCATTGCCTGAACCTCAACCTTCCTAATCTCATCAACAAATTCAACCTTAACAACACAGCTTCTTCACCCCAGGAGTTCTTGACTGGAGCAGTTTACCAGATGATTTGTCTGGTCATGAACAACTGTTCACTGGTGCTGGTCAACATGGTGGTGACAGTCCCTTGGAAATCTAGCTCTTATGGCTTTGGATTCTGCTGATACTTCATCCTCTAATGCCTCTACACCAAAGGTATCACAAGTATCCTCTGAGGCAAAAGCCAAACTATGTTCTGAATCATGCATAGCCGCATTTGCATCTATTAGAGAAGCAAATATAGCTTTAATCAACAAGAACATTGAGCTAGAACAAATAATTTCCAAAAGCAAAGCTGAATTTGAGTCTGTGCTTAATGAGAAGAATGATGAGATTTACAAACTTAAATGCCAAATAACTGATGATAAGGCTAGGGAAGAGATACTTCTAGAGAAGTATAGAGATCTCAAGGATACACTTGCAACTACCCAGGTAGAGTGTGATCGATGGGTAAACTCTTGCAAGGGCTTTGAAATGCTTCTTAGTAAGCAATCTGCTTCCAATGTGAAGTTTGGCATTGGTTATAATCACACTGCTCCACCTACAGATTTTACTCCCAGAGCAGAGGTAGAATCTGATGGTGAGAGCAATAACCAATCCATTTCATCATGTGATCTACTTTCTGATACAGCACTATCAGAAGTAGAAGTCAGCACTAAGCCCTCTCAGAACCTATCAGCTGATGTTGATGGTTCCACTGTTGACACTCACATGATCAAAGAGTTGATCAACTCAGGATTTAATTCTGAAAGTCTTGAAAGGACTGAAGAGCAAGATTTAACACCTGAAGTTCAAACTCCAACTACTGTCAGTACTGAAAAGAAGAAAACTGTCAGTAGAAAGAGTTTGAAGACTACTAAAGAGGAAGTCAAGAAAGCAAACAATGCTTTCAAAGCACTGAAGAGCAAGTATTCAGTAGTTTCATCCTCTTTAGTTGATGATCAACATAAGATGAAGAAGAAACCATATGAAGTATGTGGCTTGTTCAATCATCTTACTGATGATTGTTGGTACAAAAGAGGATCCAAACTCAAACATAAAGAGGAAATTAAAGAGAAAATGGTTAAAATGAAAACTGAGTTTGAGACCACATTTGTATCAGCAACATCAAATCCTGTAACCCTTAAGTCCATAAAGAAATCTAAAAAGGAAGGGGTTAAACAGGTAGCAGCTGAGATTGCTCAAAAGAAGAAGGTGCAACATAGGAACTTATCAAACTCCAATGCCCATGTGTCTGATGAGCTGAAAGCTTTATCACAAAATCAGACACAGCTGGTTATGATGGTTCAACATCTATTGGGAAGAGTTAACCAATTAGATTTTCCCATGTTGAAACCATAGAAAAGGAGGTCCAAGCCAAAGGATTCCTCTTCTTCACCATCTTCTTCCTCTCAGGCTGTTGTTTCCATCAAACCTGTTAGTTTACCATCTGTTGATGAGAACAGGCCTAAAGCCAAAAAGGTTTGGGTCTCCAAAACTAACTGATTGTTTATAATTGCAGGGTTCTTCAACATGCCAAAGTAGCATCTGGTATGTAGACAGTGGGGGATCTATGCACATGACTGGGAACAGCTCTCTTCTTCATGACTACTCTCAAGGAAAGAAGGGGTTTGTTTCTTTTGGAAATGATGCTAGGGGTTACATCATTGGAAATGTCTTTGTCTCCAATGGAGAAATAAAGTTTGATGATGTTAATCATGTGGAAAATCTCAAGTACAATCTCTTGAGTGTCAGTCAAATGTGTGATAAAGGCCATGTTGCTCTTTTCACCAGTCAGAACTGTAGGATTTTGTCATCCAAAGTTCTGCATTTGATTGATAAGGTGGTTGGATGATCACACTCTCGGAGAGCCAACAGGACAGGTAGAGTATATGCCTTAGATCTTTCCAAGAAAATAGATCTCAGAGGCCATCCTTGCCTATTTTCCAAAGCCTCTCCTCAAGAATCTAAACTATGGCACAGAAGGCTGGGTCATGTTAATTTCAAAAACATGAATCAGCTGATTCACAATAGTTTAGTCAGAGGCTTACCAATAAAGGAGTTCCACTGTGATGAAACCTGCACTGCTTGGCTAAAAGGAAAACATCACAAAGTCTCATTCCCTCCTATTGAAGAGCCTAAGTCCACTGCCTGCTTGCAATTACTGCATATGGATCTATTGGTCCTGTGAGAGTGATGAGCATGGCAAAGAAGAAATACTGTCTAGTAATTGTGGATGATTACTCCAGATTTGTATGGACTTCTTTCTACATTCAAAGGATGAGGTTGCTCAGAAGATTATTCACTTTGTGTTGTATGTTGAGAAGCAGTATTCCCTTCAGTCAAGTGTATTAGGAGTGACAATGGAACTAAACAGAACCATACACTTGATGACTTCTATCTTTCAAAGGGAATCAAAAGGCATTTAGCATCCCACGGACTCCAGAACAAAATGGAGTAGTGGAGAGGAAGAACATGACCCTAATTGAAGCTGCAAGGTCCATGTTGGCTGACTCTGGTTTGCCACTGACTTTTGGGCTGAAGCTGTTAACACAGCTTGCTATGTGCAGAATAGAGCCTTAGTAAATCAAGGTTGATGAAGACTCCATATGAAGTTCTCCATCACTTGGCCCCTCTAATTTCATTTTTCAAAGCATTGGGATGTCCCTGTTTTATTCTCAACACAAAGGATCAACTCCAAAATTTTGATCCTAAGGTGGATGCAGGATATTTTGTTGGTTATTCATCTACTTGCAAGGCATACAGAGTCTTCAACTGTAGAACAAAGATAGTTGAAGAGACTTTGCATGTGAAGTTTAATGAACTCCTATGGACAAGATTCCACAAAACCCTGTGGAGTTGTTTGATTTGGACATACTACAATATGTTCCTTATCAACCTTCAGCTGTTGCAGATCATGTGGATAAATCATCTCTGCAGCATGTCTTCCACCTGGGTATTGATGATGATGATGATAATATCAATACTCACCTATTCAAGTTTAGTGACCAACTGCCTGTGTCTGCTAAATTTGATGTTCCTGTAGCTTCAGCAGTTCCAACACAAACAAATGCTGATGAGATCTCTGATTCCTCTACATTTTGAGTTACCATCTAATTCTTGGTTTCAAGAGTCTGCATCAACATCTGCTGCTGCTGAAGTTCCTACAAACACTTGCACAGATCTCATTGTTTATCAAGAACTGAAGAATCACCCAATGTCTCAGATTATTGGTGATATCAATGCTGGAGTTTCAACAAAAAGTCAATTGTCTAACTTCTGCTTCTATGCTCTCTTCATCAGTCAGCTAGAGCCAAAGAACTACCATGTTGCTTTGAGAGACAATGGATGGGTTGAAGCCATGCAGCTTGAGCTACTTCAGTTCAAGAAACAGCAAGTGTCGGAATTGGTTCCTCTTCCCCCAGGTAAGTGTGCAATAGGCACTAAATGGGTGTTTAGGAATAAAACTGATGAAAATGGGCTATTGTTAAGAACAAGGCTAGACTGGTTGTACAGGGGTTTTCATAAGAAGAAGGTATTGACTATGATGAAACCTTTGCCCCTGTAGCCAGACTAGAGGCAATCAGATTGTTTTTAGCCTATGCTGCATTCCACAATCTTAAGTTTTTCAATGGATGTCAAAAGTGCCTTTTTATATGAAATAAAGGAAGAAGTTTATGTGTGTCAACCACCAGGTTTTGAGGATAATAAACTGTTAGGATCTCAGCCTCTAGGTTTAATCGATTGAACAGATATAGCAGCGGAATAGCTCAGAATTAGACAAATTCAAGCAAGAACATTCGATATAAAGCGATAAAAGATTTTTGTAGAGAGAAGAAATATCTGACAAAAGAATATTGCATTAAGATTGTCGGCCTCAATGGCACGTTACAGGTGAGTCATCCTTCCTTATAAAGAAAGAATGACGTAGGCTGATGTCACTTGAAAGTGACATGTAACCGTTTTATAACTACTGATGTTTAACAACTACTGAAGATGTCAACAACTGACATCTTCTTACAAATGTTCCTAAGTGTTAAACATCCTATTTACAACTACTGAAAAACATAAAACTACTGATACTACAACAACTGAAGAACAACCTCTTCAGTTGTTTACAAGTACTGAAAAGGAAACAAAACTACAGAAAAGTAACAAACTACTGAAAGGAAAAGAAAACTACTGATGAAGAAAAAACCATCACAACAACTGAAGAAGCCCTCTTCAGCTGTTGTCATCAGCTGTTAGCATCAGCTGATGTCTTCAGTACTTGAACATCAACTTTGTCTTTCAGCTGTTGATCTTCAGTCTTTGTCTTCAGTACTTGTTGAAGTCTTCAGACTTTAGATCTTCAGCTGTTGTCTCAGTCTTTGTCTTCAGTACTTCAGAAATACTTCAACAGTTGTATTCTTCAGACTTTGTAGAACAGCTGATCAGGTCTTCTTCAGCTGTTGTGATGTCCTGTGGGACTTAGAGGTTTCTCTGATCAGGCTCATTGGTTCTTAGGGTCCAACAAACTCCCCCTGAACCAATGCAGCCAAAACCTCTAAGTTATTGACGAGTCCCACTTATTTTGGCAGATAGATTGGTCTTTTTATCCTCTTGATCAGATGAGAAGTGACCCTTTTTCAGCACCGGCCTGGGAAGAAGTCTCTGATGATCTGTTTTGCATGATGGTTGGGAGCTCTGTATTGGGGACTTGGACACTGAGCTGTTCCCCAACCATGAGATCTACTTCCCGTGTATCAGCCTATAGGATTCCCTGGTGTAAGCCCTTAGAAACATGATCTCTCATCCATTTTCAGCACCTCGGGCACACCATCAAACAATCCTTCTCGGCCATACACTTCAGAGATGTACTTGGCCTGTTTTCCATTGTTGAGCTCAACCGTGGTTATTTGTCTGTAAGCAAACTCATCTGGATGAGTCCCTTCTAAGAGCAGGTTGAGCTCATCTTGTTTGAAGTTTTCAAGTCTTTTGTAAACCAATCCCTTCTTTATGATTTTATTCTCCAATATCTTTTGGGGTGGTTGTTTGGCTTCAAAGCTTTCTTGAACTCTTCTACAATTTCCCAAGGGGACACTACAAGAACCACAGTGATGTCTCATCGACAACCCTCTTCACTTGGCCCTTGTATTTTGAAGGAATTTCTTTCTTGACAATCCTGTGTGCCACCCTAGGATCAGGCCATATCCTTACTTTTTCCCTTTGGTATTGAAAGGTATTAGCAAGGGTGTACAATCTTAAGACTTCTTTCTTCATGCTAATCATTGAAGAGGATGTGGCATATGCTTTGTCAATGCTTTTCAGCATTTCCTCATCATGTCTTTGCATCTGTTCCTCTTCAATCTTTATCATCACATCATGCATTTGAGAAGCAGGAGTGATGGACATTGGATTAGCCTTAGGCAAAGTGATAACTGCAGAGAGTGGCAGTCTGTCTTCATCCTCCTCTTCTTCTTCATCAGCCCTCAGTACCTTTCTTTTCTTTTGTCTAGGTACATCACTGGCAGTGGGTTTTGGGGGTAAAGGATTTGGTTTTGTGGGTTGGATGGTTGGTTTAGAGGGTAAAGGGGTTGTTTTAGTGGGTTGTGGAGGTAGTGATTTTGAGGATAGAGGCTTTTCAGACTGTTTTAGCATTTTGGCTGTAAGGGAGGCTTTAGTAAATTTTGTCAGTTCTTTTCGGTTCCCAACCCCAGCTTCATTTAATGCCTCAATCACTAAACCCTTGGAGTATGCTTCAGACGAACAAATCTTGGTGGTTATTGCCAAGATGTTGTCCCTGGTCCAGGCCCTTATTTCTATCAGAGATCTTCCCAAGTATTTGGCTACAAATCTAATCATTATCTCCAGCCTTTCTCTTTCTAAGGCATCATAACTAGCCCATCTTGAGTTGATCTCCTCTATCTCCAACCTTCTGATATCAGAGTCTAGTTGTTGGATGTCAAAACCCTGCCTATATAACTGAGCAATGATTTTATCCATTGAACAGTTATGGTTGGCATCAGCTTCTTTCACCATATCATTCAGCTCCTTCTCCTTCTCAGACTCTCCTTTCCTCTTTTGATATGTGACATGAAAGTCTTTTTGACTTTCATTCACTTCAGCTCTCTTCTCACTCTCCTTCTCCTTCTCATGATCAAACTCAGTCTCCTCCACACTTATAACAGCCACTCCTTCTCATTTACCTTCTCTGATTCTTTCTCCTTCTCCCCATCTGTCCTCTTCCTTTTTCCTTTAACTGACTGACTCTCCCCTTTTTGGTTGCATTGGTGCAAGGGTTTGAGCAGTAGAAAGTGATTTGGTCACCAACTCCTCCACCAGGGGTTGTATTATTGTAGGAAGCCTCTCATCAATGGCTTTGATCACTATATCTGTGATCATGGGAGTGATGAGAGGTAGGGATTTTTGAAGGTTAGCAACTGATTGATCAGGATGGTTCTGTTCCTGAGAATCAGTGCCAAAAGCAGAGGCTGGTGGCTTGGAAGTATGTATTGGCTCAGTGTTTAGGGGACCTTCAGAAGAAGGTGCCATCTGTGGGTGTATTGTGGTGGCAGATGGACTTTCATCCTGAGACATCTTGGCCAGCAGCTCTTTGAGTCTGCTAACCTCATCCTCTAGGATGGTGTTTTGAGCAACTACATCATAGAAGAAGCTCATGTGTCATCATCAGTTGATACTGAATCACCTGACCTCCTGACAGAGTCATGATTAACATGCCTTGAGTGTAGATCAATTATAGCATGTTCCCCTTGTTCTTGGTTCTGGACTTCCAGCCTCAGGACTATGTCCTTCATCAGCTGTTGCCGCTGGTGAGGTCTTAGAGATGTTACCAACTGCACCCTGGTCATTTGCTGAGTCAGAGGCAGTGGCAGCCTCACCAGAAGTTCGCACCTCCTTGTCTACACCAGGAGATGAACATGATAACCCCTGTGCTGTGGGTTGACAGAAGCATTGTGATCCTCCCCCTCAGGTGTTGAGGTTATCCCAGTAGTAATTGGTGTCTGGGTGGGGCGTGAGGAATGCAACTGCGTCAGCATTTTTGCAACAATTATTGTAGGGCTTTGAGGGGCGGTTGCATCAGGAAGGTGTGGAAGCAGTGTGCACCCGGGGCGAGTGGTGCTCTTAATGGTAATCCCCTCAAGTGAGGAGGATCCCAGCAGTGTGGCTTCCCGTTGAGTGGTTGCATCAGGTTCCTTTTGAGAGGAAACCTGAGCGGCTTCGGTTGGTGGAGTCATAGTCTCTACTGGGGGGTTATTTCCAGTAGAGATAACCTGCTTTGGTGCAGCAGGAGCATCCTCAGGGGACTCAACTCCCTGAGTAGCCTTCTTAGGCTTCTTCTTTGTGGGTTTGGAGGGACTTTGGATGTGGAAGTGGAGGCTGTGGGTTCCAGCTGCGTGGGTTTGCGCAGCTTGGCAGCCTGTTAAGAGTTGGTCAGTGTTGTGTCGGGAGTATACCTCCGGCAATACAGCCAAAGCAGGGACTCCCAGACCAACTAGTCCCTCAGCAGAAAGCTGATTCTCTATTATGGCCATTATAAACCGAGGATATAGTATCCAACGGTTAGAAAGTGTTTTTGTGGCCATATCCTTGATTTCAAGAAAAATTATTTCAGAAAGATTAGTGGTTCTTGTTCAAGGATAGAGAACAGTACCTGTTGCCATCTGGAAGACAGTTGATCCCAGAAGAAGTCTTCGAGGCCAGGCAAACATTTACCATATGAAAAATCAAGCGTTCAGCATCTGGAAAATGTTTCTTCAGGATGGTCGAAGCACTAAGATCGCCTTGATATCCATGTTGTCCAAATGAAAGATCAAGTTGGCACTTAGGATATCCAACAGGTAGGCAGCATCATCTAATAGGAATATCTGGCGGATGGTAGCAGTAGAGATGACCACCTTATGAGAGTTGATGGACGAATGGATAGATTCTCCATTAACAGTTGCATTCGTCCAAACTGATGTAGCGAATCGGCATAATGATTGGATTTAGGAGGAAGGCCGTTTTCAGTGGAGATTGGACCATAAGATCTATAGCATTATCGAATTTGGTCCAGAAGGGTGATTTAGTGAGGTACGCGACACAGTTGTGTCGAGGCTTGAGTTGCATGGTCGCCATTAATGAAGGTGAAAGATTTTCAGAGCTTTTGAAATTTTAGGTCGTGAAAGAATGAAAAACTCTGAAAAAGGATCAGATATATATAGGGTACGGGTTATGAAACGACTGAAGGTTTTGTGTTAGTCATCAGTATTAAACACCTGATGACGTGGTATTAACTTTCAGAGGTTTGAAACGACTGATGGTATTGGTGTGGTCAGCAGTTATAAACAACTGAAGACATGGTGTTTACAATCAGACGTTGAAACAACTGAAGTCTCTGATTTAGGCATCAGTAGTTTTAAAAAACTACTGAAGACAAGTTGGACTTCAGATGTTGAAACAACTGAGGACTTGGTATTAGTCATCAGTAGTTGTGAAACTACTGAAGACCCTGGTTGTGCCATCAGTTGTTGTAAACAACTGAAGACTTGGTGTTAGTCATCAGTAGTTGTGAAACTACTGAAGACATGGTATTGCTTCAGTTGTTATGAAGAAACAGCAGTTTGTGAACTACTGAAGAGAGAGTACTCATCAGTAGTTGTCGTCAATTCATAGCCTTTCAGCTGTTTCATACTGTCCTCAACACTTACTCATCAGCCTTTTTGCTGTTTTCAGTTGTTTCATAGGACATCAGTACTTATCTGTTTCTACTGATTTCAGTAGTTGTAACTACATCAGTAGTTTAGAACAAATAAAGACAGTACTTAAAGCATTTAGCCTTCAGTAGTTATAAAAACTACTGAGGTAAAATAACTCATCAGTACTTATATGTGACATGGTTACCAATGATCATCAGTAATTACTGAGATCATCAGTAGTTGTCACTTATTCTAGCTGCAGCATACCAAGCCTTAACACCAGGTTGTGGAAAGTTGAACTATCCAAAGGCTTAGTAAAAATGTCTGCAAGCTCATCAGCACTAGGCACAAACATAGGATTAATTAGACCCTTTTCAAAACAATCTCTTATAAAATGATGTCTAATTTCTATATGTTTGGTCCTAGAGTGCTGGACTGGATTTTTGACAATGCAAAGAGCTGAAGCACTATCCATTAATAATGGAGTCTTAGTCTCTGTAATGCCATAATCCAAAAGTTGATTCTGAAGCCAGGTACTTGGGATGTACAACTTGCAGCAGCAATGTACTCGGCTTCAGCAGTGGATGTAGCACAGATGTTTGTTTCTTACTCTGCCAAGAAATCAAACAGTTGCCTAGGAATTGACATCCACCAGAAGTTGATTTCCTGGTCAACTTACACCCTGCATAGTCACTATCAGAGAAAGCAACTAATTTGCAAGAATGTCCAGTGGAATACCATAAGCCTAGAGATTGTGTACCTTGCAGATATCTAAAGATCCTCTTGACTGCAATCAGATGAGACTCCTTAGGTGCAGCCTGAAATCTAGCACAAATACATGTAGCAAGCATAATATCTGGTCTAGAAGCTGTTAAATACATCAAGGAACCAATCATACATCTGTAAAGTTTCATCAACATCTTTACCTTTCTGATCAACATCCAATTGTGTGGTGTTGCACATGGGAGTAGAACAGGTTTACAGTTTTGTAAATCAAACTTATTCAAAAGATCTTTTGTGTATTTAGACTGATGATAAAATTCCATCAGCTTTTTGTTTGATTTGCAAACCTAGAAAGAACTGTAATTCTCCCATTGCACTCATTTCAAACTTCTGTTGCATTAAGTTTTGGAATTCCTCACACAATTTGGGATCAGAGGATGCAAATAATATCATCAACATAAATTTGAACAAGTAGCTTATGCTGATCCACCTTCTTAATAAATAAAGTTTTATCTATGGAGCCTCTAGTGAAATTATTCTGTAGAAGAAAGTTTGATAAGGTCTCATACCAGGCTCTAGGTGCTTGTTTCAACCCATAAAGAGCTTTATCAAGCTTATATACCCATTCTCGGTGCTTATTATCCTCAAAGCCTGGTGGTTGACACACATAAACTTCTTCTTTTATGTTTACCATATAGAAAAGCACTTTTGACATCCATTTGAAAAACTTTAAGATTGTGGAGTGCAGCATAGGCTAAAAACAATCTAATTGCCTCCAGTCTGGCTACAGGGGCAAAGGTTTCATCATAATCAATACCTTCTTCTTGTGCAAACCCCTGCACAACCAGTCTAGCCTTGTTCTTAACAATTAGCCCATTTTCATTAGTTTTATTCCTAAACACCCATTAGTGCCTATTGCACACTTACCTGGGGGTAGAGGAACAAGCTCCCACACTTGCTGTTTTTGAACTGAAGAAGCTCAAGCTGCATGGCTTCAACCCATCCATTGTCTCTCAAAGCTACATGATAGTTCTTTGGCTCTAGCTGACTGATGAAGAGAGCATAGAAGCAGAAATTGGACAACTGGCTTCTGGTTGAAACACCAGCATTGATATCACCAAGGATTTGAGACATTGGGTGATTTTTCAGCTCTTGGTAAACAATCAAATCTGTGCAAGTGTTTGTAGGACCTTCAGCAGCAGCAGATGTTGATGCAGATTCTTGAAACCATGAAGATGGTGGCAACTCAAATGAAGTTGAGGATGCAGAAATCTCATCAGCATTTGTTGTGGATGGTGCTGCTGGAGCTACAGGAGCATCAGTTTAGAGGACTCAGGCAGTTGGTCACTAAACCTGAAGAGGTGATTACTACTATCATCATCATCTTCAGTAGTAACACCAGGTGGTGAACTGTTGACAGGAGCAACAGCAGGAGATTGATAAGGAACATATTGCAGTATGTCCAAATCAAAGAGCTCCACAGGGCTTTGTGGAATCTTGTCCTTTGGAGATTCATTGAACTTGACATGTAGAGTCTCTTCAACCATCTTTGTTCTGCAGTTGAAGACTCTGTATGCCTTGCAAGTTGATGAATAACCAACAAAGTACCCTGCATCCACCTTAGGATCAAATTTCTGGAGCTGATCCTTTGTGTTGAGAATGAAACAGGGACACCCAAATGCTCTAAAGAATGAAATGAGAGGACCAAATGATGTAGAACTTCATATGGAGTCTTCATCAACCTCTGATTTATTAGCACTCTATTCTGCACATAGCATGCTGTGTTGACAGCTTCAGCCCAAAAGGTCAATGGCAGTCCAGAATCACCCAACATAGACCTTGCAGCTTCAATGAGGGTCCTGTTCTTTCTCTCCACAACTCCATATGTTCAGGAGTTCTTGGAATACTAAACTGTCTCTTTATTCCCTTGGAAAGGTAGAACTCATCAAGTGTATTGTTCCTGAATTCTGTTCCATTGTCACTTCTAATACACTTGACTGAGAGGAATACTGCTTCTCAGCATACAACACAAAGTTTATGATCTTCTGTGCAGCTCATCCTTTGAATGTAGAAAGAAAGTCCATACAAATCTGGAGTAATCATCCACAATTACCACACATATTTTCTTCTGCCATGCTCATCACTCTCACAGGACCAAAGAGATCCATGTGAAGAAGTTGTAAGCAGGCAGTGGACTTTGGTTCTTCAATAGGTGGGAATGAAACCTTGTGCTGTTTTCCTTTCAAACAAGTAGTGCAGTTTTTTCACACTTGAACTCCTTCATAGGCATTCCCCTTACTAAACTATGGTATCAGCTGATTCATGTTCTTGAAGTTAACATGTCCCATCCTTCTATGCCATAGATTAGATTCTTGAGGAGAGGCCTTGAAAATAGGCAAGGATGGCCTTTGAGATCTATTTTCTTGGAAAGATCTAAGGCATACACTCTTCCTGTCCTGTTGGCCTTCAGGAGAGTGTGAGCATCCAATACCTTGTCAATCAAACTCAGAACTTTGGATGACAGAATCCTGCAGTTCTGGCTTGTGAAAAGGGCAACATGGCCTTTGTCACACATTTGACTGACACTCAAGAGGTTATACTTGAGATTTTCCACATGGTTGACATCATCAAACCTTATTTCCCATTGGAAACAAAGCCCTTCCCGATGATGTAACCTCTTGCATCATTGCCAAAGGAAACAAAATCCTTCCTTCCTGGAGAGTAGTCATTAAGAAGGGAGTTGTTCCCAGTCATATGCATAGATCCCCCACTGTCTACATACCAGATGCTACTTTGGCATGTTGAAGAAACCTGCATTAATAAACAATCAGTTAGTTTTGGAGACCCAAACTTTTTGGTTTTGGGCCTGGTCTCATCAATAGATGGTAAACTAACAGGTTTATTGGGCACAATAGCTTGAGGTGAAGGAGATGGTGTAGAAGAGAGAATCCTTTGGCTTGGATCTCCTTTTCTGGGGTTTCAACACAGGGCCATCAAGTTGGTTAACTCTTCCCAACAGATGTTGAACCATCATTACCAGCTGTGTGTCTGATTCTGGGAAAGAGCTTTCAGCTCTTCAGACACATTGGTATTGGTGTTGATGATGAGTTCTTGTGTTGCACCATCTTCTTTTGAGCAACCTCAGCTGTTGCCTGTTGCACTCCTTCCCTTTTAGATTTCTTTTTGGACATAGGAGTAACAGGATTTGATGCTGCTGGTACAAACTTGGACTCAAACTCAGTTTTCATTTTAGCCAAGTTTTCTTTAATTTTATCCTTTTGTTTGAGTTTGGATCCCTTTTTGTACCAACAATCATCTGTGAGATGATTGAATAGACCACATATTTCACATGGTTTCTTCTTCATCTTCTGTGTGATCATCAACTGAAGAAGATGAAACTACTGAAGACTTGCTCTTCAGCAGTTTAGAAGCACTTTTGCCTTCTTGTCAACTCCCTTAGTAGGCTTCAAATCCTTCCTACTGACAGTTTTCTTCTCTTTAGTGCTGTCAGTTATTGGGATTTGAACTCCAGATGTTATTCCCTGCTCTCCAGTACCCTCAGTACTTCTAGGGATAACACTTGGGTTGATCAACTCATTGATCATGTGAGTGTCAGCAGTTGAACCATCAATATCAGCTGATAGGTTCACAGAGGGATTACTACTGACTTCAACTACTGATGGTGCTTTATCAAGTAGTGAATCACATGATGAGGTGGATTGGTCATTACTTTCTCCATCAGATTCTACTCCTGCTCTTGAAGCAAAATCTGTAGGAGGAGCAGTGTGATTATAACCAATTCCAAACTTCACATTGGAAGTTGTTTGCTTACTAAGAAGCATTTCAAAGCCCTTGCAAGATTGTACCCATCGATCACACTCTACTTGGGTGACAGCAAGAGTATCTTTGAGGTCTTTGTACTTCTCTAAGAGTACATCCTCCCTAGCCTTATCATCAGAGATTTGGCATTTTAATTTATAAATCTCATCAGTTTTCTCTTTCAGCACAGACTCAAACTCAGCTTTATTTTTGGAAATTATTTGTTCTAGCTCTACATTTTTATTGATTAAAGCCACATTTGCTTCTCTAATAGAGGCAAATGCTGCTATGCAAGTTCAGAACATAATTTGGCCTTAGCCTCAGAGGATACCTGTGATACCTGTGTTGAAGAGGTACTTGAGGATGATCCATCAGAGGATTCCAAAGTCATGAGAGCTAGATTTCCAAAAGGATGCTCACCACCATGTTGACCAGCACCTGAGAACAGTTGTTCATTACCAGACACATCATCTGGTAAGCTGCTCCAGTCAACAACTCCTGGTGTGAAGAAGCTATGTTGTTGAAGTTGATTAGGTTGATGAGATTAGGATGGTTGAGGCTCAGGGAGTGCATGTGGTTGCTGAGCAGTGGGTGCTTGAACCTGGCCTGGTTGTGGCATGTAATAGCAGGGGTATGGATATGGCATTGGCCCATGTGGAACAAAATATGCAGGAGATTGTGGTTGATGATGATAACCAGAATGATAGGTTGTTGCCCTCTGTTTTGTTGACTATTGCCAGGGAAAGTCACAAAAGGTGCAGGAGAGTTAGATCCAGATGATCTACATTCTCTTGCAAAGTGTCCAAGCCTATGGCATTTATGGCACTTCAACTTACTCTTGTCAAAACCAACTTTGGTTTTGCCAGAGAGTCCTGGGAATTTCCTTCCAGTTCTTTTGTAGAACTTCTGAGATCTGATATTATCAAGGCCATTTGGCTCAAAATATCCATCTCTTCTAAGTCATCATCAGCAATCCCCTTGAGATCATCCATGATGAAACATAGATTGTCACTATTACTACCAGCAGAATAACTATCAACACTCACAAAGGCAGGCTCAGAAGTGTTTGTAGAGAAATCAATATGCTCATCATACTAGCTTTCAGATGACGCATATTCTGACTCTTGATGTCCAATCAGGGCAGTGTTCCCTTGAACAAAATCCTCAGTAAGCTTGCCAGATGAAGCCAATTTCCTTCTGCTCTATCTCTCTCTCGAATGTAAGCAGTTTCCCATGAAGTTGGGTGAGAGATAGGCGATCAACATTAGCATTTGAGCGTAGAACAATGGTATATGTGTTCCATCTCTCAGGCAGTGATCTTAGGAATCTATGGTTCATCTGACTCCTGGTATATTCATGTTTAACCATTTTCAATTCAGAGATTAAACATGAAAACCGCTCAAATTGTTGAGTCAGAGTCTCACCCTTTCTATGAGAGAAAGTCTCATATTGTTGGGCGAGGATTTCCCTGTTGTTTGCTAAAACCTCATCAGTACCACCAAATTGTTCTTTGATGGCTTTCCAGAGGTCATGAGGACTCACAATGCAGAAGCCCAGAGTAAATCTCATTAGAATAGCCATAGCCAAAATTCCATGGGCTTTTGCATCGATTTCAAACAACTTCTTGTCCTCATCGGAGTATTGCTCCTTCTTCTTTGGAACCAACTGGTTTGTTTCCGGATCATTCACCATTGGCTTATGTGGTCCATGTACCACAGATGTCCAACAACCTGAGCTATTGACAGACAGGTGATGGAGCAATCTTCTTTGCCAAATGTTATACTCATTCCTCACCAAGATCGGAGGCTTGGTAGAGGATCCAGTATTGAAAGGATCATTCGAAGAAGTAGTCATTGTGGAAATTCAGACAGATTCAAGTAAAATCACAATAAATTTAGCTCAGAACCACACAGAACCTCAAATAAAACGGCCAGAAGCGATACACTCTCAATCTCTATAACAGATCCTTGCGAATTTGCTAATTCGATCAAACTTAGAGCGATTGAACAGTTTCAATGATCAATTGTTAGATCAATCAATGATTAACCTGCTCTGATACCATTTGTTAGGATCTCAGCCTCTAGGTTTAATCGATTGAACAAATATAGCAGCGGAATAGCTCAGAATTAGACAAATTCAAGCAAGAACATTCGATATAAAGCGATAAAAGAATTTTGTTATAGGAGAGAAATATCTGACAAAAGGAATATTGCATTAAGATTGTCGGCCTCAATGGCACGATTACAGGTGAGTCATCTTCCTTATAAAGGAAAGAATGACGTAGGCTGATGTCACTTGAAAGTGACATGTAACCGTTTTATAACTACTGATGTTTAACAACTACTGAAGATGTCAACAACTGATCTTCTTACAAATGTTCCTAAGTGTTAAACATCTTATTTACAACTACTGAAAAACATAAAACTACTGATACTACAACAACTGAAGAACAACCTCTTCAGTTGTTTACAAGTACTGAAAAGGAAACAAAACTACAGAAAAGTAAACAAACTACTGAAAGGAAAAGAAAACTACTGATGAAGAAAAAACCATCACAACAACTGAAGAAGCCCTCTTCAGCTGTTGTCATCAGTGTTAGCATCAGCTGATGTCTTCAGTACTTGAACATCAGACTTTGTCTTTCAGCTGTTGATCTTCAGTCTTTGTCTTCAGTACTTGTTGAAGTCTTCAGACTTTAGATCTTCAGCTGTTGTCTCAGTCTTTGTCTTCAGTACTTCAGAAATACTTCAGCAGTTGTATTCTTCAGACTTTGTAGAACAGCTGATCAGGTCTTCTTCAGCTGTTGTGATGTCCTGTGGGACTTAGAGGTTTCTCTGATCAGGCTCATTGGTTCTTTTGGTCCAACAAACTCCCCCTGAACCAATGCAGCCAAAACCTCTAAGTTATTGACGAGTCCCACTTATTTTGGCAGATAGATTGGTCTTTTTATCCTCTTGATCAGATGAGAAGTGACCCTTTTTCAGCACCGGCCTGGGAAGAAGTCTCTGATGATCTGTTTTGCATGATATGGTTGGGAGCTCTGTATTGGGGACTTGGACACTGAGCTGTTACCCCAACCATGAGATCTACTTCACGTGTATCAGCCTATAGGATTCCCTGGTGTAAGCCCTTAGAAACATGATCTGCTCATCCATTGTCAGCACCTCGGGCACACCATCAAACAATCCTTCTCGCCATACACTTCAGAGATGTACTTGGCCTGTTTTCCATTCTTGAGCTCAACCGTGGTTATTTGTCTGTAAGCAAACTCATCTGGATGAGTCCCTTCTAAGAGCAGGTTGAGCTCATCGCAGCTTGAGCTACTTCAGTTCAAGAAACAGCAAGTGTCGGAATTGGTTCTCTTCCCCCAGGTAAGTGTGCAATAGGCACTAAATGGGTGTTTAGGAATAAAACTGATGAAAATGGGCTTATTGTTAAGAACAAGGCTAGACTGGTTGTACAGGGGTTTTCATAAGAAGAAGGTATTGACTATGATGAAACCTTTGCCCCTGTAGCCAGACTAGAGGCAATCAGATTGTTTTTAGCCTATGCTGCATTCCACAATCTTAAAGTTTTTCAAATGGATGTCAAAAGTGCCTTTTTATATGGTAAAATAAAGGAAGAAGTTTATGTGTGTCAACCACTAGGTTTTGAGGATAATAAACATCCTGAATGGGTGTATAAACTTGATAAGGCTCTTTATGGGTTTAAACAAGCTCCTAGAGCCTGGTATGAGACACTTTCCACTTTTCTTCTTAAGAATAATTTCACTCGAGGCTCCATTGATAAAACTTTGTTTATTAAGAGGGTGGATCAGCATAAGCTACTTGTTCAGATTTACGTTGATGATATCATTTTTGCATCCTCTGATCCCCAGTTGTGTGATGATTTTACAACATTAATGAAAAAGAGGTTTGAAACGAGTGCAATGGGAGAATTACAGTTCTTTCTAGGCTTGCAAATTAACAAAAGGCTCATGGAACCTTTATTCATCAGTCAAAATATACAAAAGATCTTTTGAATAAGTTTGATTTACAAAACTGTAAATCCTGTTCTACTCCCATGTGCAACACCACACAACTGGATGCAGATCAGAAAGGTAAAGCTGTTGATGAAACACTTTATAGATGCATGATTGGGCCTTGATGTATTTAACAGCTTCTAGACCAGATATTATGTTTGCTACATGTGTTTGTGCTAGATTTCAGGTTGCTCCTAAAGAGTCTCATTTGATTGCAGTCAAGAGAATCTTTAGATATTTGCAAGGTACACAATCTCTAGGTTTATGGTATTCCACTGGACACTCTTGCAAATTAGTTGCTTTTTCAGATAGTGACTATGCAGGGTGCAAGTTAACTAGAAAGTCAACTTCTGGTTGTTGTTAATTCCTAGGCAACTGTTTGATTTCTTGGCAGAGTAAGAAACAAACATCTGTTGCTACATCAACTGCTGAAGCCGAGTACATTGCTGCTGCAAGTTGCACTTCACAGGTACTCTGGCTTCAGAACCAACTTCTGGATTATGGCATTACAGAGACTAAGACTCCATTATTAATGGATAGTGCTTCAGCTCTATGTATTGTCAAAAATCCAGTCCAGCACTCTAGGACCAAACATATAGAGATCAGACATCACTTTATTCGGGATTGTTTTGAAAAAGGTCTGATTGATCCTAAGTTTGTGCCTAGTGCTGATGAGCTTGCAGATATTTTTACTAAGCCTTTGGATAGTTCTACTTTTCAAAACCTTGTGTTAAGGCTTGGTATGCTGCAGCTAGAATAAGTGACAACTACTGATGATCTCAGTAATAAGTACTGGTGATCATTGGTAACCATGTCACATATAAGTACTGGTGAGTTCTTTCACCTTCAGTAGTTTTTATAACTACTGACGGCTAAATGCCTCACAAGTACTGAAGTACTTTATCTGTTCTAAACCACTGATGTAGTTCCAACTACTGATGTAGTTACAACTACTGAAATCAGTACAAACAGATAAGTACTGACGTCCTATGAAACGCCTGAAAAGTAGATGCAAAGTCTGATGAGTAAGTGTTGAGGACAGTATGAAACAGCTGAAAGGCTATGAATTGACGAAAACTACTGAAGAGAACTTTCTCTTCAGTTGTTTCTACAACTGCTGTTTCATCCTAAACAACTGATGACAAAACCATGTCTTCAGTAGTTTCACAACTACTGATGACTAATACCAAGTCATCAGCTGTTTTCAACAACTGATGACAAAGCCATGTCTTCGGTAGTTTCACAACTACTGAAGACTAACACCAAGTCTTCAGCTGTTTACAACAACTGCTGACAAAACCAATGTCTTCAGTAGTTTCACAACTACTGATGACTGATACCAAGTCTTCAGTTGTTTCATCATCTGAAGTCAAAACCATGGTCTTCAGTAGTTTTCTAACTGTTGATGCCTAAAACCACGACTTCAGCTGTTTCAACGTCAGAAAGGGTAATACCATGTCAACATCGTTTAAAACTACTGATGACTAACACCAACCCTTTAGTCGTTTTCTAACCCGTACCCTATAATATCCGACCTAATCCTTCAGAGCCTCATCTTCTTCAAACCTAACGTTCATCTCTCCAAAACTTCTCTGTCATAAATGGCGTCCATGCAGCTCAAACAGCGACACAACTGTGTAGCTTACCTCACCAAATCGCCATTCTGGGCTAAGTTCGATAATGCTATTGATCTTATGGTCCAGTCACCCTACAAAACGGCCTTTCTTCTCAATCCAATCCTTCATGCCGAATCCCTTAACCAGTTTTGGATGAATGTCACCCTCACCACTGTGGAGAGCAACACAGAGTCTCTCCGGTCGGTCGTCAACAACCACCAAGTGGTCATCACTCCCGATATACTTCGTCAAACCCTACACCTGGATGATGCCACTTTTCCTGCTGGATATCCAAAGGGCACAACTGATTTATCCTTTGCCCACCATGGATATCAGGGAAACCTTAGTGCCTCCACCATACTGAAGAAACATTTCCTTGATGTTGAACGTCTCATATTTCACATGGTAAATGTCTGTTTGGCTCCTAAGACTTCCTCTTGGGATCAAATTTCTACAAGGTGGCAGCAGGTACTATTCTCCATCCTTGAGCAACAACCTTTAAATTTTTCGGAAATACTATTTTCAGAGCTCAAGGATATGGCTCAAAAACAAACTGCTAACCGTTGGATATTATATCCTCGGTTCATAATGGCCATAATTGCAAACCAACTTCAAGCTGAGGGACTTGTTGGCCTGGGAGTCCCTGCTATGGCTGTATTGCCTGAAGTATACTCCCGGCATAACTCTGACCAATCACTCAAAATGGCTGCCAAGTTGCGCAAACCCACGCAGCTGGAACCCACAGCCACCACCTCCAAATCAAAAGTCCCCACCAAACCCACTCAAAAGAAAACCAAAAAGGCTACTCAGGGAAATGAGTCCCCTGAGGATGCCCCTGCAACACAAACGCAGGCTATATCCACTGGTTATAACCCCCTAGTGGATATAAGGACTCTCCCAGCCACAGCCGCTCAGGATTCCTCTCAAAAGGAGCCTGCAGCAACCACAGAAGGGGTACCCACCAATCTGGGATCTTCGTCATTTGAGGAGATTTCCATTGAAGAGCACCATTCTCCCTAGGTGCACACTGCTTTTACCCCATTTCCCCATGCAACCGCCCCCCAAAGTCCTACATTACTTATTGCACAAGTGCTGACTCAGTTGCACTTCTCACCCCCTCCCCAGATACCAATTACTACTGGGAATACTTCTACCATTGAGGGGGAGGACCATAGTGCAGCTGAGAACCCACAGCATAGGGGTTACAAAGTTCCTTCTCCTAGTGTAGCAATGGAGATTGGAACTTCTGGTGAGGCTGCCACTTCTCCTGCTTCAGAATATGATCAGGTTGTAGTTGGTACCATTACTAAGACCTTACCAGAGGCAACTGCTGATGACGGACCAAGTCCTGAGGCAGGACGTCCCCAGTTCCAAGACAAAGGGCACATGCTACAACTGAGCTACACTCAGTGCATGTTCATCCTGATCCTATAAGGAGGTCAGGTGATTCAGTATCTACTGATGATAACCTGGGCTTCTTTTACGATGTAATCGCCCAAAACACCATCCTGGAAGAGGAGGTGAGCAGACTCAAAGAGCTGCTTGCCAAAACTTCTAAGGAACAAAGACCATCTGCCTCTACCACCTCACAGATGGCACCTTCATCTGAAGGTCTCCCAAACACTGAGCCACTCCCAACAACTCAGCCACCTGCCTCTGCTTCTGGCACTATTTCTCAGGAACAGAACCCTCCTGAGCAAATAGTTGCTATCCTTCAAAATTCCCTCCCTCTCATCACACCCATAATCACTGACATAGTGATCAAAGCCATTGATGAGAGGCTTTCCTCAGTAATACAACCATTGATAGAGGAGGTTGTGGGCAAACAACTTACTGGCAATCACCCCTTGCAACCAATGCAACCAAAGAGGGGGAGATTAAGTCAGTGAAAGCAAAAAGAAAGAGGAGTACGGAGGAGAAAGAAAAGGAGAAAGAAACAGAAGGGAGAGTAGTGGAAAAGGAGTTGGAGTTGAATGTGGAGACCGATAAAGAGAAGGAAAAAGAGAAAGCCTTGGAGCTACTGATAAAAGAGGCTGATGCCGAACACAGCAGATCAATGGACAACATCATTGATCAGCTGTTTAGGCAAGGCCATGACACCGATAAACTTGACTCTGAGATTCGACGATTAGAGATTGAAGAAATCCAGAATAGATGGGAAGTTATGAAGTGTTAGAAAGAGAAAGGCTTGAGATCATGATTAGATTTATTGCAAAATATCTGGGAAGATCAATGATCAAAATCTAAGCTTGGTCCAGGGACAGTATCTTGGCAATCACCACCAAGATCTGTTCATCTGAAGCATATACTAAGGGACTTGTTATTGAAGCTTTGAATGAAGCAGGAGCAGGGAGCAGGACTGAGCTAGCCAAATACTCAAAAGCAACACTCACCTCCAAAATGCTAACTCAGCCTGTCAACATTCCCTCTCCAAAACAACCACAACCACAACCCACAAAACCAACTCCCTTACCATCTAAACTAACAGCCGATGATGCACCTAAGAAGAAGAAGAGAAGGGTGTTGAGGCTAGAAGAAGAGAAGAAGAAGAGGATGATGTGGAAGAAGATAGGCTGCCTCTGTCTGCAGTCCTAACATTGGCAAAAGCCAAACCCATGCCCATCACTCCCCCTCACAGATGGAAGCTGTGAGAGTAAAGATTGAAGAAGAACAGCAGCAAAAGCTTCATGATGATGAAATGCTGAAAAGCATTGACAAAACTTATGCTGCTTCATCATCAATAATAAGTATGAAGAAAGAAGCTCTGAGGTTGTACACCCTTGCCAACACATTTCAATATCAGAAGGAAAAGGTGAGAGTATGGCCTGATCCTAGGGTGGCTCACAGGATTGTAAAGAAAGACATTCCTTCGAGATACAAGGGCCAAGTCAAAAGGATCGTAGATGAAGAGATCACAGTGGTCCTTGTAGTATCACCTTAGGAGATTGTAGAAGACTTCAAGAAGGCCTATGAGACTAAACAACACCCCAAAAGATGTTAGAGAACAGAATTATTAAAAAGGGGTTAGTCTACAAGAGGCTTGAGAACTTCAAACAAAATGAGCTCAGTCTGTTACTTGAAGGGACTCATCCTGATGAGTTTGCATACAGACAGATTACAACAGTTGAGCTCAAAAATGGTAAACAGGCCAAGTACATCTCAGAGCTGTATGGGCGAGAAGGATTGTTTGATGGTGAAGCCGAGAACCTGACCATGAAGAACAAATTATGTTTCTCAGAGCATACACCAGAGAATCCTACAGGCTTATACATGGGAAGTGAGTCTCATGGATGGGGAACAGCTCAGTGTCCAATTCCCCAATACAGAGCTCCCATCCATACATTGCCAACCAAATCTTCAGAGACTCATTTCCAGGCCAGTGCTTATATGGGTCATCTTCTCAACTGATCAAGAAGGAAAAAGACCAACCATTCTGCCAACAATAAGTGGGACCTCAATAAAGTTAAAGGTTTTGGCTGCATTGGTTCAGGGGGAGTTTGTTGGACCAAAAGAACCAATGAGCCGGATCAGAAAAACCTTTAAGTCCCACAGACGTCACAACAACTACTAAAGACCACACAGCTGAAGACAAAGTCTGAAGACACAAGTGCTGAAGACAAAGTCTGAAGACACAAGTGCTGAAGATAATGTCTGAAGACATAAGTGCTGAAGACAAAGTCTGAAGACACAAATGCTGAAGACAAAGTCTGAAGACACAAGTGCTGAAGACAAAGTCTGAAGACACAAGTGCTGAAGACAAAGTGCTGAAGACAAAGTCTGAAGACATAAGTGCTAAAGACAAAGTCTGAAGACACAAGTGCTGAAGACCAAAGTATCTGACGTTGTCACAACAGCTGAAGAGGTCTTCTTCAGTAGTTGTGATGGTTTACCTTTCAGTAGTTTTCTTTGTTTCAGTATTTGTAAAACAACTAAAGAGTATGTTATTCAGTTTTTATAGTGTCAGTAGTTTCTTTTCAGTAGTTGTAATAATAGTTAACACAGCATTTTTGTAAGAAGATGTCAGTTGTTTGAAATCTTCAGTAGTTGTGTTAACTATCAGTAGTTTGTGATAAATTTTGTTAGATGTCACTATCAAGTGACATCAGCAGACGTCACATCTCTTATATAAGAGGTGTTGACCTATTGTATTGTGACATTCCGTTACCACGAAAGCGAATATTGAATGAAATATATTTGCAGAATTCTCTCTATCTATAACCGTTTTTGTTCTTACATTGAATATCTATTTGTTCTTGTGAATTGGCTAATTCATTGTTAGAATTCCGCTGCTATACTCTCTAATCAATCAAATGTAGATCACTGATCCTAACAGAGTAAGTTAATGCTGATGAAGGAAACCAATGCGGATAGAGTAAGTTATTGCGAATGAAGGAAATCAAATGCAGATAGAGTAAGTTAATGCAGATGAAGGAAATCAAATGCGGATAGAGTAACTTAATGTGGATGAAATAAATCAAATGCGGATGAGCAGTAGTGTCAATGCGGATGAACACTTGGTAAAATCCTGACTTTTTGGGGATAAGAGGTAATGTAGACTTTGCTTAGGAGATTCCCGGGGGTTATGTAAGTTGACTTTTGGGGTCATAGATGGTATGATGGGCAGGTAATGATATGTGCTTGATGCTTATGATGATGATGATGATAATGCTACATGGTTATACATGATGTATGTTATGTGTGTATGATGCCCTGCATGATGATGTATGAATGATATGTTTATGTTCCTTATGATGATGTATGTTTATCTTTCCCATGACTTTACGTGTTATGATATTGAATGAACGAAGTATTATGTAACGTAAAGTAAAGATAATGAAAGAGGAACATGATGATGAATGCATGGATTAATGAATGAATGAATGTAAGAAAGGCTTGCAAGCAAATGTTTGGAGGTGCACACCCTATGTAGGTGTTAGCTCAATGATGTGCGGGTTAGCTACCCCGAAGGATGCACATTGGGGTCCAATCTTTGTGATTGACCATATGAATGGGATCCTTGCTGCTTGCCCTAGGTACCGGAGTCAGCTTCGTGCATAATGTTCGAGGTCTATGAGAGACCTCAGGCCCAGTTACCCGCTTTGTGCACAATGTTCGGGGTATAGCATATGGCATTGATCCAGAATGAAAGAGAAAAGATAAATGGTGAATGTACTTACCCTAGGTATTGGAGTCAGCTTCGTGCACAATGTTCGAGGTCTTTGAAATATGTCAGGCCTAGTTACCCTCTTCGTGCATAATGTTCGGGGTAATGTACATGTCACTAGAAGTAATGAATGAATGAATGAAAGTATGAACAAAAGAATGATAAAGATAATAATGATATTATCCGTATGTATGTATGATGTATGATCACATGCAATAGAAATGAACAGTTTTAAATGAAGGAAAAGGTATGTTTTATCAAACTAGAGCTCACTCAGCAATGCTGACTTTTATGCATTTTCCAGTTGGCAGGTGAGCATTGCTGAGGATGGCACGAAGCAGCTACTTGGCATGTTGAATGGCACTCTTTTGTTAATGTTATTGCATTATAATGCGAACGAATGATGTTTTGAAATGAACGCTTGTATTAACTTGCAAAAGAATTTTTAATGATATGAAAAGTTATTTCTTTAGACTTCCGCTGCAATATTTTATGAATGATTAAATGTAAAGTATATGTTTTATGTGCGATGATTTACCAGCTGTGAGCGTCTCAGGAATGGGGCCTTACACCAGTAAATGAAACAAAAGTCATATTATACCTACGTAAAAAAATTAATGTTGTAAAAAATTAAATTGTAAAAAATTTTAAATTAAACGACATACTTGTTCGTCTGGTATGTCGTGTCAAATGCTAAAACATCACCAAATGTATTATAATTTATATGTGACACCTCATCTGCCCAAAACAAGTGGCGAATTTCATCGCCAACAACAAAAAATTTGAATGTGAAAT